>CM024753.1:39083728-39483728 GCA_014218235.1 Colocasia esculenta
CAATAATTACAATAAACTCTTCATTTTATTGATAATTTATTTAAACTATTACAACCACTAATTCAGAGCCAAAACATAGGGCTCAATGACTTAATTACATTGGAAAGGATAACTAAGCAAATATCTAACTAAACTCTAAGGTACTAAGGACATTCCATCTCTATGACTCCAGGTTGTTGCTCATCACTCTAGTCCATTCTCGTTGATGAGTGTAGGGTAATCATCCAACATACCTGAATACACAATAACAAATAACGAAGGGTGAGCGATAACGCTCAGTAGGACTTAATATCTCATGTAACAAGCATACTTTAAGTGATTAATGTCTTGTAAAGCAGGTTAACTAGAGAGAACGATCAAGTATAGTCAAGAGAGAAATAACACACGATAACAAGTGAACGATATTACATTCCACAAGATTATTACAAAACTAGGATGATAGAGAATTGATCATATAACGAGATAGCGTGTATGGTTGCACAACAGTGCACTAGAAGAATATAGCAGTAGTCACTCTAGGATAGTAACCGTTCAGCAACAGTCAGCAATAGCATAGTACGTCTGAACTAATTAGACTAACAGTAACAGTATAACAGTTAGATATATAGCCAATTCAGAACAGTTAGTCAGAACCGGTGCAATGCAGACACCGTCAATAGCCCCTGCAGGTATTTTCGGGTGGCTCTCTGCCCCAAGGACTAGATTGGAGCCCCTCAGACACTCTCTGTGCCCTACACAGTATGCATTAGAGTCAGTAGGGTCACAAGACCCATATTATAGCTCTAGACAGTCAACTATAGTACAAGCAATAGGAGCCACAACAGCTCAAGAGTCTCAAGAGAGTGCTAGATGAATAGACGAGATAGTAGAGTGAACGTGAATAGATGAGAGTACAAAGATAGTAGATGAGATAGGGGTATAAACGTAAAATAACGTTAAATCACGATAGTAACAGTTGCACGGCACCAGGTCGGGCACCAGCAGTCTGGTAGAAGTCACCACCGCCCACTAGTCGTGCTACAAACACGACTAGATGATCCGGCTTGATAACGAGGTAATAAGGAAACACTAAGGCCGTTTGGATCATACTGATCCCTAAGAATGTAACAGGTTTTAAGGTACAACCAGCTTGTCGGCTAAGGACGTGTGCCAAAGCCAAGAAGACTTACGGAGGCCTTGACAAGGAGTCCCTGGCCCAGTCGAGAGTATTCCCGATGGAGAGGTGGTCCAAGTCAAGAGAAAGTGTGTAACGTAACGTTGTTCATCTTGCCTCGAGTGCTCGAAGACTGAGAGACGCGATAACGGTGTACAAAGCACGTGAATAAAACGAAAACAAATGTTATTAACAAAATGGGAAATTTAGTAATTAATTTCACTTAATTACCAGATATATTATTGAGTAATTTAATAGAGTCAAAATGGCAAACATTAATGTTAAGTGTGTACAAGTGTAAAGAAATCATGGGATCATGAATAATCGTGCACATGACATTTAATTTATTGCATTTATGTAATTATTGTCAAATTTTAATATTCAGATTAATACCATACATAACAGTGCATAATTAAGTTAAAGCAAGGGTCAAATGGCAATTGTAATAGGGGTATATGAACAATATCAAGGTTCTGGAGCTTTCTTCAAAACACGACGGGGGTCCCGGACGCAACAGTAGAACCGGCCAACCCGGCCCTGCTCGGGGGAGAGAACGCGACGGCGCGGGCCGTCGCGTTCATGTTGCGACAGTCCGGCCAACTGCGACCCCTCTGAGGTCACGACGGGTCGGGCCGTTGCGACTTCAGAGGTGCGGGCCGACCCAGAAAAGGTGATTTGCCCTTTTGGGTTTTGGTCCTTCCCTCCAAAGCATGATACCGAGCTCTTCTAAAATTGATATAAAATCACATGATGATCCAAAAATCACGATTCCAATTTTAAACGAAAGAGGACATGGAGATCTAACAGTGTACTTGTTTAATTAGAAAACAAATATGGGTAAAGCATGCTTTGAATAGGTTAATCTTCGATAAGCTAAACATGTACATTCAAGAAACATTGATTTAATTGGCAATGAATACAAGATAGAAATTAGGGCAAATAGGGGCATTTGAAAGCTAGAAGCAAGTAGTATTTATGAGAATAATTTCAGAACATGGGATCATGCACACGCATGGATCGAGAGCAATCATGAAAGTTCGGGTACATAAAGTTGACAGGGATTGATACATTTAATACTCTTTCATGGAGCCACAAAAAATAGGGAAATTATGGGACTTTCAAAGAGGATCATGTGGGCTACCTAGTGTAATATTTACACGATTTGTGCTTGAGAGATTGCCTACATTTTCTTGCTGAAAAGAAAATCCTAAGGTTTTGATGAAGAACGAGATGAAATCCCTCCTTTCCAAGCTCCTCCCTTCTTGCTCCTTCATTCTTCAGCTCTTCCCTTCATCTCCCAATGCTCCAACAACTATCTATGGATGGTTAGGGATGAGTTGGGGGTGTTTTGATGGGTTTAAGAGTCCTTATTTCCTAAAACTCTTCCTTTTCTTTAAAACTCCGAATTTCCATCTTTATCTCCCTCCTTTTCTTTTTTATCTACCTAATAGGATAGATGAGAGGTCTAATTTCATGGGTAATGGGTTAGGATGGGATGAGGACTCTTATTTAGGATAATTACTTCTCATTTAGTCTTTATCTTACCATTTTCTATTTATTACTATTTTTAGGTATGAATTTAGCTTAATTACTTCCCATCCCAAGATGGGCTCTTCATAATTGGGCCCATTCTTTTATGTTTGTGCTATTAATACATCCCATCATTAATTTAGCTTAATGGGAAATGATTTAATTCCCTTTATTCTAATTTATTCATCATTTATTCTAATTTATCGCATGTATTTACTAATGTCTTATTTTATTTCAATTTAGTATTATTTATCCCAATATTTCTAATCTCATCCATCATTTGGGCTCTTGCTTTTGGCCCTATATCTTATGTATGGCTCAATTGTACAACCTATATACTTACTTTACTTAATGGATTTTTAATTATCCTTTTATTAGAGAATTTATTCATGGGCCAAATCTATCCATTAGTCCAATTATCATAATGGGCTATCATCCCATATTATTTAAAGTCTATCCACATGTTTATTTTTATTTATAATCCACTTCGTCTCATAAAATAATGGGTTCTCCGACTTATTCCTAAATTATACTAATAAGTCACTTAAATTCTTAAACTTGGTCTAAATGATTTTTTTCTATGGCCAAATGTCATGATGGGTCATTAGAGAACATTATTTAAAGCATAACTATTATTTTGACAACATTTTTATGTGGGTTTATACGTATGCAATAATGATGCGTACCCTTTTAACTAGTTTGCATTTATTAATTGATAAAACTTTTAATTTTTCTATATTTTCTAATTAATGGATTTTCTGGGGTACTACACTGAGAGCTAAGGCCTACAACGCCCACACAATGCACCGAAACTGTGTCCAAGGCCCAATGACCACCTTTTGGTCATGAGTACCACTCCAAAACCAATAAACACGGATCCGAAAAGATCGTGTCATCACAAGCTAAAACAGAAGACTTGATGAAACCTGTTCCGTATTCTCTAAATAAGAATCGGTGAAAGGTAAGAGGAGCTCTGCTCAGAACAAAAATCCTTGCCATAACTCTGGCAAATCTCTCAAAGATGATAGGACCCACATCAGAGTCCATGAGAAGAATGTGTAACTTAGGGAGAAAAACAACCCCATGCATCTTCAAAGTTGCAAAGTCAACCTGAAGAGGGACATTGATTGGATTTTTTGTGCGGAGCTGAGCAATGGCGGCCCTAAACTGGCCAAGCTAAACTTCTAGAAGGCGATTTACAAAACAATAGTCTTGATACATCTGGAAATGCCTAACCAGTTTGATCTCCTTCTGAATGAAGGGACCCCAAGTTACTCTGTGCTGGCAAACAAACCACTCAGACAGGGTGAGAGGGTGGTCTGAGGGTGGAAAAGTGTTGGCCCTGGCAACCTCAAATTTTCTGAAGATGGCTTTATTAGCCCTGGCCCACTGATCCTCAGTCTTGGACTCAGCTGAAGAGAGGATTTTTTCTTGGTCAGGCTTGGGTATAAGGGAGATGGGAAGAATAATATTGAGATGTTCAGATAGATTGAGGTAGGGTAGACCAAAAGTGGCAGCAAAAGTACACCTTTGGAGATATTTAGAATATAGATTTTTTCTTCTGTGGACAACAGAGAGAGAGAGAGAGAACCACAGAAGAGGAAAGAGAACTTGAGATGAAGGAAACACAAGTTCTTTAGATGTTTTTCTTTCTTTGAAGGTAGGACTAGAAGAAGGTTGGGAATCATTCCTGTGAATGTGGGCAGAGATAGAGAGAACTGTGCAGAGGATGGTTTCTTCAAACTCATCCTTGATATCTTGCACAGTATGGCGAATGATACTGGCAACCTCAGGAATGAGAGTGATGAAGGATGGTGGAGTTGGCGGATGAAGAGAGGCAAAAGATGAAGTGGGAGGAGGTAGTGTAGATGGTCCAGCAGAGGAGGGACCAACAGAAGAGGAGGAGGCAGGAAGTGCCTTAGAAGTTGGAGGAGGAATGGAAGAGGAAGGGATAGGTGAGGAAGAGGAGGCAGTAGGGAAAGGAGTGGGAGAAGAAATGGGTTTGTGAAGTGGTTTCTTGGAGGGTTCAGGAGCAGGTGGGGCAGTGAAGGAGGTAGGTGGAGAGGAAGGGGCTGGAGTTTGAAGACTAGGAGGATCAGAAGGCCCTGGGGGCACTGCAGCTTCCTCTACAATAACTTGAGGCCCGGTTGGCCCTACCACTGATTCCACTTGCTTTTGAGGCTCGGATGGCCCAGCTCCAACTTCTTCAACAACAGATGGCCCTGATGGCCCTGATTCCTCTCTAGATGGCCCTTGTGGCCTTGAGTCTTCCATATATGGCCCTTATGGCCCTGCAATTTTCTCAGCTGGCTGCTCTAGTTCAGGAGGCCCTGATGGCCTAGCAACATCTTCTGGAATTGATTCAGTTGAAACATGAGGGGCTGGAGCAGATAAGTGCACCCTCACAAACTCTGACAGGTCTGTCACTAACTTCTTCAAGCTCCCCAAATCACTTCTCATTTCCTGGAGCTCAGATTTGACTGCTCCAATCTCTTTAGCTTCAGTGCTCTGACTGAGAAAAATAGAAGTTACATCAGATTGCAAAGAGCACATGATCTCTCCTTGAGCATTCAGTCTAGCAATGACTGGCTCCAAGTGAACATGAATCTTCTTCTTTCTGGATCTGTGGTGTGCCTTCCCGGTGAGCATAGGGATACTACTGGCAACACTCTTTTCTTTTTCTCCAGAGCCGGTAGTTGGCTCATCATCATCATCCGAGGTGTCTTCAACTAATCCTTCTAGAAACTGATCTGCAGGGGCACTAGCAGTAGGCTCCCCTTGAGTAGCAGGCTCCCCCTGAGCAGGAGCATCCTCCATATGAACATCTTTAGAGTGGCCTGGTGCCACAACCTCTGGAATTACTTCATGGCTCTCTTCAATAGCAGTTTCAACTTCAGGAACACTAGGGGTTTCCTCAATGTGACTATCTTCATGCTCCCCCTCAGTGTGAGCAGCACTTTCCATAGCAACAGATTCTTGAAAAATAGTAGGTACAGAAACTTGAGGAGGGATCACACCTTCAGAAGTTTGCCCAATGGGCTCAATAAGTTCTAGTGCATTGTCTTCAATCCTCCTTTCTGATGCAGGAGGCTCATCCTCTCTAATTGCAACTTCTTCTTCTAGAACTGGTGGAGCTTCATATGCTTCTCCAATGATGGCTTCTCCTTCAGCCACAGAGGTCTTTGTCCACACATTTCCGACCAGTGAAAAACCACTCTTTTTCAGATTTCTAGTCCGAATGGGTTCTCCATCAATTCTCCCTTCAAATCAATCTCAAAATGATTGAAAATTCTTGTAAGTAAATGGGCATAGGGAAGGTATACTGCCAATTTGTTCTTCTTGTCCCAAATAACTTCAGTTGCAGACTTCATCCTTTCTATCATAATCTAAGCCATGTTAATGTCTTGCTTCTGAACGGCCCAGAACATCACATCAGCATCTCCTTTAGTGCATGAAGAAAAGGTAGCACTCCTGGGTACCAAAATCTGACAAACTATGAAGTGCAAAATTCTGTTGAATGCATTGAACTGGTTGATGTCAATCTTACCATCCTTCAACTTATACTCTGTTCCAATGATCCCAAGCCCCTTAGCATGAATATCTACGGAGTTGGCTAGGTTGTGCCCTACTACAGATACTCCAAACAACCTCTCCAACAGGTCATGGGTGATATGAATAGATTTACCTTTGACCAGGGAGGTAAGAGACCCATCTTCTTCTGTCTTCAAGCATGTGTAGAATGCCTTGGCCAGGTGCGGGTAGCTTGGTTCAGAAACAGTGCAAATCCCCATCCACTTCAACCTCTGAAGGACTTCAATCACACTATGCATACCATGCTTTTCCAAATCATCCAAATCGACTGCCTTGTTCCCACCTAGCTTGATCTTCACTGCTGAATATCTTTCTAGTTGATCTGCCGTGAGGAAGGAGGTGCTGTAGCCACCCACACCGCCGGAACTCCCAGAAGCGGCCATGGAATGTAGCAAAGAAGGGTTCTGGAGGATCGTGGGAGAGGGAGGAACATGAACCCTCAAGAAATTGGAGCGGGAAGAGAAAGATCCTTCAAAAGGACGAAAGGGAATGTAGGAGTCAATGAGGGTTTTACGGGTTTTCAAGTCGAAAGAGATAGGAAAGAGAGAAAGTGAATCGGTGAGGGAAGGATTCCGTCGTAACGGAAGGACATAAAGTCACTTTTTGAAATGGCGAAGCAGTTAATGCGGATAGCGACAAAATAGGCAATGTTAACGCAAAGGATAATGGATTTACTTAAATTACACAGGGAAGGATAAGTCTTATTCTAAAATTTATTATGTTGTTTTAGTTACGTATAGATATATCTGTTACAAAATACACATGCCTAGTTCCCTTCTAAGAGACGTAAATCTCTCTTCAGGTAAGACTTTTGTAAAGATATCTGCCAACTGATTTTGCGTATCTACGAATGAAATACTAATATTACCATTAGCTACATGATCTCTAATAAAATGATATCTAACCTCTATATGTTTCGTCCTTGAGTGCCGCACTGGATTTTTCGTGAGATTTATGGCACTTGTGTTGTCACACAGCAATGGAATGGTCTTGATGTGCAGTCCATAGTCTTCAAGATGTTGTTTGATCCATAAGAGTTGAGTGCAATAGCTCCTAGTGGCTACATATTCAGCTTCAGCTGTTGATAGAGCTACTGAGTTTTGTTTCTTTGAAGACAAGGAGATCAAGCATCCTGCAAGAAATTGACAACCACCACTGGTCCTTTTTCTATCTACTTTGCATCCAACATAGTCAACATCCAAATATCCAATTAAACTAGTTTCACAAGTTTTAGGATACCATAAACCTAAGTTATGAGTCTTAGCTAAATATCTGAAGATCCTTTTTACTGAGATTAAATGAGATTCCTTAGGATCAGATTGACATCTTGCACACATGCATACACTAAATAGAATATCAGGTCTATTAGCTATTAGATAGAGCAATGAACCAATCATACCTCTATAAAGTTTCTGATCAACTTTCTTATCTTCCAGATCACTGTCTAACCTGGTTGATGTGCTCATAGGAGTGGACAGTGGTTTGACATTCTCAAATTCAAATTTCTTTAACAGTTCCTTGGTGTATTTTGCTTGATAGATATGAGTTCCTTCATTGCTTTGCTTGATTTGTAATCCAAGGAAGTAGTTGAGTTCTCCCATCATACTCATTTCAAATTCTCCCTGTATGAGCTTTTCAAAATACTTGCACAGAGATTCATCAGTAGATCCAAAAATAATGTCATCTACATAGATTTGCACAAGTAATATATTTTTGGCATTTGATTTAATGAATAATGTGCTATCTACTTGACCTCTAGTAAAACCATGATTTAATAAAAATGCACTGAGTTTTTCATACAATGCTCTAAGTGCTTGTTTTAAACCATATAATGCTTTATGCAATTTGAAAACATGGTTTGGAAAAATTGAATCATCAAAAACCAGGAGGCTGTTCTACATAAACTTCTTCCTTTATAAAACCATTCAAAAATACTGATTCCACATCCATTTGAAAAAGTTTTAAATCTAATGCAGATGTATAGGCAAGCAATATTTGAATAGCCTCTAGTCTAGACACTGGTGCATAGGTTTCATCGAAATCTATGCCTTCCTCTTGGGAATAGCCTTGAGCAACCAGTCTAGTCTTATTTCTAGTGATAACACCAGCTTCATCCAATTTGTTCTTGAACACCCATTTGGTGCCAATCACAGGATGATATGATGGTCTCGGAACAAGGGACCAGACCTGATTTCTCCTGAACTGATTAAGTTCATCTTACATGGCTAAAATCCAAGATTCATCAGACAGTGCTTCATTGACTGTCTTCGGCTCTATTTGAGATACAAATGCTAAGTAATCGCAAGGAATGATATTACCTCTAGTTCTTACCCCAACGGATGGATCTCCAATGATGTTGTCTATTGGGTGATCCTTTTTGTACCTCCATTCCTTTGGAAGATCATCATGGATGATATCTTTTTGTTGTAGTTCTTCCAAGGGTGGATTTTCATCATCTTTAATGGTTGTTTCCTACAGTTTCTTGGAAAAGTTTTCTGCATCTTCATCATCACTACCAATTTCCTTTCTCAAGGAAGGGTTAGACTCATCAAAAATAACATGCACAGTTTGTTCAATTAATAAAATTCTTCTATTAAAAACTTTATGGCCTTTAGGTTTAGAAATATACCCCATAAAAAATACCTTCATCAGATTTTGGATCCAACTTACCAATGTCTCTCTTACCATTGTTGTGAATGAAGAGCATCCAAAAGTTCTGAGATGACTGATCTTAGGCTTCTTTTACTTATACAGTTTGTATGTAGTCTTCTTCAGAATTGGTCTGATCATGACTCTATTAATTATGTATCAAGTCGTATTTATAGCTTCTACCTAGAAATATCTTGGAAGATTGTACTCAGATAACATTGTTCTTGCCATATCTAAAAGTGTTCTATTCTTCCTCTCAGCTACTCCATTTTGTTGTGGGGTTCTTGGTGCTAAGAATTGTATTCAATCCCCAGATCATCACAAAATTCTGCAAACCTGTCATTCTGAAATTCTCTTCCATGATCTGATCGGATACTTATGATGTTGAACTTCTTATCTTTCTGAACTAGTTCACTGAACTTTACAAAGCTCTCAAATGTGTCATCTTTATGCTCAAGAAATGATACCCAAGTAAATCTGGAATAATCATCAACTATAACAAATCCAAAATTATTTCCTCCCAAACTAGTTGTTCTCATTGGTCTAAACAAGTCCATGTGAAGCAGTTCTAGTGGTTTGGAGGTAGTGACTACTGTCTTGGATTTGAAAGAGGATCTTGCATGCTTTCCTTTTGCACATGATTCACAGATGTTGTCTAGTCTTGAATTAATCTTCGGTAGACCTTCCATTAGATCATGTTTGATGAGTTTTCTGATTCCGTCCAAGCTACAATGTCCTAATCTTCTGTGCCACAGTTCAGCATTCTTCCCTTTGCTTACTGCTAGACAGACGTCTTGATCCTTCAATTCTTGTAGATGTAATACATACATAATTTTCTCTCTGCAAGCTTCAAAAATAATTGTATCATCCTTAATGATCAGACACTTAGATTCCTAAAATTTGATTGGATGACCCTTGTCGCATAGCTGACTGATACTGATTAGGCTGTGCTTGAGTCCTTTGACACATAGAACATCTTCTATCAGGATTTTATCTTGGCTTCCAATTGATATGCAACTAATTACTAACCCTTTACCATTATCACCATAGGTTACTGTACCTTCTTCATCTTTGATATAAGAGAACAGTCTTTTGTTTCCTGTCATATGCCTTGAGCACCCATTGTCCAGGTACCATTTTGATGCTTTAAGGCTTCCTTGCAATAAATCAATGAGATTTAGGTACCCAAGTTCTTTTGGGTCCTGGTTGGTTAGCTTCTTCACAGTTTCTTTTCGGAATCCATTTTAAATATTTGGTTGTACAGGTTATTTTAGTATGACCTAGTTTGTTACAATGAGTGCAGCAAGAGATATTGTTTATTCCCTTGTTTGGCTTATTGTTTTTATTATCATTTGATTTATAGTTACGATTTTGTTCAGCTACAAATTTTGGCGTTGGATAAATTTTAAGATGAATAACTGTTTCTTCATTATCTGGTGGAGTATATCCTAAACCATACTTTTTCTTTCCTGATCTTCTTGCTCCTTTTATTATTGAGGAGGATTTTCCATTTGTAAAATTTTCAATTGTTACGGTCAAGTATTCATTATCTTTTGTTAGTGTATTAATTTCATTTTTAAGTTTACTAATTGTTTCCTGACTTTCTAGATTTGATATCTTTTCATTTTTCGTTTTTACATCTTCACATAGTAGTTCATTTCTTCTTTTTAGTTCAGAAATTTGTTTTTCTAGTTGTTCAGTTTCAGATTTTAAATCCGAGTTGGTTATTTCAAGGCATACATAATTTTTCTTGACAGATTTTAATTGTTTACAAACGACTTTATATTTTTGCTATATAATTCATTAAAAGTATCTTCTAAACTATCAGAATCAAATTCATTGCACGAAGTAAAAGAGGAGTCAGAAGTTACCTTGTCATCGACATTTTCCATGAAGGCCAGGTTGGCATTTTCTTCTTCTTCTTCGCTGAAGCTAGACTCACTGTTTGAGTTACTCTCATTGTTCCATGCAGCGGCCATGCCTTTCTTTTTGTACTTCTTAAATTTCTTCATGTTGTCATTTTTCTTGAACTCAGTCTTCTTCAGTTTTGGAAACTCAGCCTTGATGTGTCCAGGCTTCTTGCACTCATAGCATATGGGTTCAGATCTCTTGATTTCTTTGCCTTTAGATCTCTTGAACTCTCTTCCTTTCTTAAAATACCTCCTTCCTGACTGGTATTTCTTCTTGGCTAGAATGTGTTGCAGTCGTCTGGAGAGAAAGACTTCTTCATCTTCACTATTCTCCTCACTCTTATCACTTTCTGATTCGCCCTCAGACGTGTCTTTTATAGCCTTGAGAGCATTGCTGTGGTTCTTCTTGCTGGAGGACTCTCCCAGCCTTTCCATGTTTATCTCATGAGCCATTAAAGACCTAATGAGTTTTTTGAGTGACATTCTCCTGAGATCATTTGCTTCTTCTATTGCTGTTACCTTTGGAGTCCATGAAGTTGGTAGAGATCTTAATATCTTTCTTACCATGTCTCCAGTCTCATAAGTCTTTCCAAGCCTAGCCAGTCCATTGGTAATGTCTGTGAAGCGACTATACATCTGGGAGATGGATTCTCCTGACTGCATTTGAAACCTCTCGTATTGAGCTATTAAAATATCAATTCTTGTTTCTTTTACCTTGTCAGTTCCTTCATGTGTGAGCCTCAACTTGTCCCACATCTCCTTGGCTGACTTACATGCCGATATCCTGTTGAACTCTTTCTTGCTCAATGAACAACACAATATACTCTTTGCTTTGCTGTTTTGGGACAACTTCTTCTTATCTTCAGCTGTCCATTTATCTTTACTGTTGGTTACCTTGAGATCTCCTTCCTCGATTATTGTCCATAGCTGGAAGTCAAGTCCTTGAAGGAAGAACTCCATCCTTGTCTTTCAGTAGTGATAGTCTTCACCATCGAATACAGGAGGTCTATTGATAGATTGTTCTTCTGCATGACCTTGGGCTGCCATTTATCTTTGCTCTTCAGATCATGAGAACTACTTACTCGAAGAGACTTGGCTCTGATACCACTTGTTGCCCAAATAGCAAGCCCAAAGGGGGGGGGGGTGAATGGATTGCTAAAATTTTCTTTTAGAATAATCTTGTAAATAAAAACGCTTTGACAAAAGACACTAAGTTCGATGGTTAGAGTTAGTGTAAAACAAACACAAAAAGATCAATCACATAGACAACAACTGACATTCTCTTCTCTACCTGAAGAGGCACTAACCTACCTGATGCAACAGGTCTTCCTTCTTACCAAAGGGAATAACCACCCACTCAACAGCAGGTCTTCTCTTCACAACCGAAGAGGAACACTCAATAACAAATGAGTATAGCGAGGATGGCTCCTAGACCAAGCTTATAGGAACTGCTTGATCTGAGGCAAAGTTTGAGAGACAAAGATTATCACACAACAAACTCTCTCAGATCTACACAAGCTCTCAAAAACTAAACAAGTTTCTGTGGAGAGCTAAGAGCTAAAGAATGTTTGAATGGACGAGCAAGCTCTTCTTTCTTCTAGGTGACTAAGATCTTCAGGATTCCAGATTGAAAAGTTCTCCTCAGAGAGATCTGTCCTTCATGGAGTCACCAGTCTTCTATTTATCTTCTTTGAAATTTGAACGTTGAAGTATCTGTTGTCTCACATCTTCATGCACGTTGGACTGTCTGGTCCGAAGTATGAAGCAAGAGAACCTGCAGCCATTGATGCTGGGATAGACACTTACACAGAGGAAGATTGTCTGAATCTCTTCTTGCTTCTGTCAGGTTGACAGGTCTTATCGTTGCAATGTGTGAGACCACCGAAAACTTGCACACAATTAATGCTGAAGTATAGACAACTTGAAGGTGTCTAAACTATCAGTCAACATTAGTAGTCATGCTGAAGAAGATATACCAAATATGAAGTTTCATTCTGTCATCCTATAAAGCTTTACTCTATGTGACATGAGTGTGGTAATCACAAAGATTTATCGTGCAGAGATATTGTATCAACACAATAAATGTTAGAGAGCGCATGAGACAACATGATTCGCAGGAAGGCTTGAAATCCATAGAGATTTGAAATTATATTTGAATATCATGTGGAATGTATTTAAGAATGTCTGAAAAGGATTTAAATAGAAATATTTAACAGCTGTCTAAAACATAATCGTTATTAAAAGAGAGTTGATGTTTAGAGACAGACTGTGTACAGAGAGAGTCGATGTTGATATGAAATCGATGTTATACCCATAATCCATGTGAGAATGTAATCCATGTTAAAACAAAGTCGATGTGAACGTAATCCATATAAGAATGTAATGAAATCGATGTTCTGTATAAAGTCGTTGTTTAACTGAAGTCAGTGTACAACTGAAATCGTTGTTGTACTGAAGTCGATGTTCAAATGAAATCGTTGTTGAACTAAAATCAATGTACACATGAAATCGTTGTTGAAGCAAATTCGATGTTTAAGTGAGGTCGTTGTTTCATATGAAATCTATGTTCTACCAAAATCGATGTTTAAGTAAAATCGTTGTAGAAACAAAGTCGATGTTTAAGTGAAGTCGTTGTTTCATATGAAATCGATGTTCTACCGAAATCGATGTTTAAGTGAAATCGTTGTAGAAACGAAGTCGATGTTTAAGTGAAGTCGTTGTTTCATATGAAATCGATGTTCTACCGAAATCGATGTTTAAGTAAAATCGTTGTAGAAATGAAGTCGATGTTTAAGTGAAGTCGTTGTTATGAAATTAATGTTCAAGTTATGAAGTCGATGTAGAACCGAAATCGATGATCTAAATATGAAGTCGTTATAGAACCGAAATCGATGTTCTAAATATGAAGTCGATACTTAAGTGAAATCGATGTTTTCTATGAAATCGATGTTCTACTAAGGAAGTTGTTGTTTAAGTGAAACAGTAATCGTTGTGAGCTTTTAAATGGAAGTTGATGTATACTTAAACAAAACATATGCAATGAGCTTCAAATAGCAGTGAGTATAGATCACTTACTGATTTTGTTTGATTTGATGCCTATTGATAGACTTCATAAAATGATGTTAGACAACAATTTTCATGGTTTTGTTAATCACCAAAAATACATATAATAAATAACAAATTATATGGAGATGGACTGATCATCACTTGCAATGTACCTTCCACCACGCCACCTTCCTTAGTGGTTTCTTCATTCTCAGGGCCTGTAATCTTCCCTGTTTCCTTGGCACGTTAGTGCGCCTCTCATGTTCTTTCAATAGCTGGCACTCAGGAATGCGGTGCTCATGACTCCCACAGTGCAGACATGCGCCTACCTTTCTCTAGCACTCGTCAATAGTATGACCAGGCTTGTCATAATGTTTGTAGTTGCCTCTGGCTGGAATAATAAGAACATTCACTCTAGGCTTCTTCTCCTAAATCGCCCCTTCAGGTGTGTTGAAAGGTCGCTTTTTGCCATTGATCGGCTTAGCACTTGCACTGCTAGTTGTCAATTCCTTCTTTACAAACTTCCCTTTAATGCGATCAGTGAAGTCAGTATCATCTTCTAGCAATTGAGCTTTCTTAACCATCTTGACATATGTTTGGATGTCGAGAGGGCCAGTTGTATGATGTATTGTGGCTTAAGGCCGTTGAGGAAGTGCTTAGCCCTCATCCTCTCAGTGTTAACTAGATGTACGACATAGCGTGCCAGCCTAGAGAATTATGCTTCATAATCTGCCACAGATAGGCTCCTCTGTTTAAGAGCAGCAAATTCTATGGCTTTTCTTTCCTGGACGCGCTTAGAGAAATACTTGGAGTAGAAAGCTTCTTTGAACTCATTCCTAGTAAATTGACCATTTGCTTTGGTGGCTTCGACAGACTCCCACCAGGTGCGGGCATCTCTTTCAAGTTGAAACATAGCTAGTAGTAGCTTATCTCCTGCCACACACTGCATAACATGGAAAATTCTTTCTGTCTCCTTAAGCCAGTGCTCGGCCACATCCGGATCAGTAGTACCGCTGAATTTAGGTGGATTCATGCTCTTGATGTTGCGATGTAGTTCTCCTTGTTGACCAGGTTGCAAGCACAAGGGGGGGGGGGTGAATGGGTTGCTTAAAATAATCTCTATAAATTTTTCTGTTGAAAAATTAGCTATGACAAGAAACATTGAACACAGATGTTAGAGTTAGTGAATAGCAGAAGTAAGAGAAACACACTCACATAAAATGCACAAGGATTTTTATCCTGGTTCAGACCTCCTATAACAAGGAGTCCTACATCCAGTCCCCAAGCAACAACTTGGGATTCCACTAACCAAGGGTACAGTCCCCCTTAAGGGCACTTACACATCCAACACAAGCTAGCCTTTTCTTCACTACACAAAGAGGAAAAACACCACCTGTTACAACAAGTCTTCCTTTCAGCAAAGGGAAGAAGTCACCTACTTCATAGTAGGTCTTCTCTTCACAAAAGAAGAGGAGCACTTCTATAAAGAGTAAAGAAGTAATGACCCCTAGACCAAGATCATATACAATGCTTGATCTGAGGTAGAATCTAAAAAACAAATAGAATTATGCCAAGAAGAAATTCTCTCAGATCTACAACAATCTCCCACACTCTGGAAGACATGAAAGAGCAGTGCTGCGTGGAGAGCTAAGAGTGAGAGTCTTTTTCTGAGTGAAGGATCGAGCTCTTCTTTCTTTGTTCCCAAAGGGATAGTCTTCAAGGTGTTGACACACTTCTATTTATCCTTAGTTTGAAGAAGTATTCGTTGAATTGTCTGTTGTCTCTCATCTTGAAACATGTTAGTTGCAGCAGGTCCAATGTAAGATCTCAGAAAAGTCTACAGTCATTAAATGCTTGGATAGAGACCCAGAGGGAGAAGGATCTTCTGAATATCTTCTTTGCTTTTGTAAACACGACATGTCCAACGTTTGTAACATGTGTGACTACCGGAAACATGCACACATTAAATGCTGGAGTGTAGACATCTTAAAGATGTCTAAATTGTCAGTCAACGTCACTAGCCATGCTGTAAGAGGATATACCAAAAAGGAAACACCGTTCTATCATCATTTAAATTTCTAATTTATGTGACATGACTATAGTAGCCAATAAAAAGATGTTGTGCACAGATATTGTACCTGAAATAATAAATGTTTGAGTGCACAGTGCATGCAACAATTTGCGGGACAATTTGAAATATATAGTGTTTAAAAAAATCATTTAAATGAAATGCGAGGCAAAATATAATCAAGACTATCTTGTATTTGAAACCATAATATTTATAAGGATCATTATCAATATTATACATTTACTGTTCAAAACATAATCGTTGTTTTAAAAAGAAAGTTGTTGTTTTGAGACAGTCTGTATTTAAAGACAATCGATGTCCAAATACTACTGATGTTCAAGTGGAGTCGATGTGAGTGTAATCATTATTGAAATGAAATCGATGTTGAGATGAAATCAATGTTGAGATGAAATCGATGTGACCATAATCTATGTTGAAATGTCATAGATGTTGGAGCATAATCAATGTTAAAATGAAATTGATGTGAACGTAATCTATGTTGAATCATAATCGATGTTTTGAGTAAAATCGATGTTGAGACATAATCGATGTTGAGTCGTGATCGATATTTAAGTGAAATCGTTGTTTGAATGAAATCGATGTTCAAATGAAATCGATGTTCAAGTGAAATAGATGTTTGAATAAAATCGATGTTCAAGTGAAATCGATGTTCAAGTGAAATCGATGTTTAAGTGAAATCGATGTTTGAATGAAATCGATGTTCAAGTGAAATCAATGTTTGAATGAAATCGATCTTTAAGTGAAATCAATGTTTGAATGAAATCGATGTTCAAGTGAAATCGATGTAGACTTAGACAAATCATATGCACTTGACTTCTAATATAAATGAGTGTAAATAACTTACATAATTAGTTTTATTTGATACATGTTGACAAGCTTCAAAAAATTGTGTTAGTCAAATATTTCCAAGGTTTTGTTGATCACCAAAAATATATAAATATATATGGAGATAGGCTGATCATCAATTTCCCCCTTTTTCGTGATGACAAAATAGTAAAGGAATGAATACGAAATATCTGAAATAAAGTTGCCAAAAGCATTTAAAGTATGTATTTCAGAGTGTTTTCTCCCCTTTTTGTCAGTAAGCAAAAAAAAAAGGAAGGGAATAATAGAGACAAAGAGAAATGGGAGCCAAGAGAGCAAGATGATATTAATTAGTGAGGGTTTGAGATGTAGAAGGCATGAGACAGAAGAGAAGCAAGGCGTGAGATAATTGGCCAATCTTTGACTTCCTGCTCTTCAAAATGATTTTTAAATAGCTCCCAACTGATATTATAGGAAGGCCCCATGTCTGCACTGAGTCGCTGAATGTGAAGCTGCCTTTGATCCTTAATAAACTGATTGTACTCTAAAGCGCTGAGAGACATTCTGTAAAAACAGGGGGTACCAAAACTTGCATTCTGCAGAAACTTGTCTACCGAGATAGAATAAGGAATATTGTGAGTAAGCAATTCCTACCTCAGGGCAACATATACTTTGTATCTTTCAACCTAGATGGAGTAAGGATCTGACACCAGATTGATGGAGTTGAGATCCATGAATTGCTCAGGAGATAATGTGGGATGATTTGACTGGAATTGAGATGCATTGAGCTGATCCAATTGGAGAGCAGCCTGATGGTATATTTTACGCCACTAAGATGGGGAAAACCTTTCAGATTCTGCCAACAGAAGGGCTAATACTGAGGATTTAATGAACCCTCTGTGATATTCTCTGAACAGAAATCGATGGAATGCTAAGGGGACCCCTTTTTGAACATGGATTCAGGCTTTGACTCTGGCAAACCTCTCAAAAATAATTGGACCAACATCAGAGTCCATGAGCAGAAAATGTAACTGAGGGAGCAGCTTTAATTCTGGCATTTAGAAGGTGGCAAAGTCAACCTGAAGAGCTGTACTGTCAGTGTGCTGAGACCATAGGTCTCTCTCTCTCTCTCTCTCTCTCTCTCTCTCTCTCTCTCTCTCTCGTGCTCCCTCCGGCGACATGCCGCCGCCCCGGTTCACAACCATCACCGCCACCGGATCGTCTCTGGCTCACCGCCCTACCACTGCCGCCGTGTTCACTTCCAGCTCGCCATCCCCGCCTCTGGCTCGCCGCCCTGCTGCTGCCGCCGTCATCGCCTCCTACCCTCTCCCCTGCACAGTCCCCCCCTCCCCTTGCACAGTCTCCCCCTCCTCTCCCCCTCCCCCTCTCGACGACCACCCCCTCCCCCTATACAGTCCCCCCCCTCCTCTCCCCCTCCCAACGACTGTCCCACCCCCTCCCCTGCACAGTCCCCCCTCCCCTTGCATAGTCCTCCCCTCCTCTCCTCCCGACAACAGTCCCACCCCTTCCCCTTGCACAGTCCCCCCTCCTCTCCCCCTCTCTCCCCCTCCCCCTCCTGACGACTCCCCCCCCCGTCCCTTGTATAGTCCCTTCCTCCCAACAATCCTCCCCCCCCTCCTCCTGCATAGTCCCCCCCTCCCCCTCCCCCTTCCAATGACCCTCCCCCACCCTACCCCTGCATAGTCCCCCCTCCCCCCTACACAGTGGCTCCCCCTCCCGATGCCCCTCCCCCCTCCCCTTTAGATTTTGTTTCAAATTTTTTTTTCAGTTGATTATATTTTTTCATTCATTTAGATATTTTTGTTGGATAGATATAATGTATCTTTAGATATATTAGCTAATAAAAAATATAATTTAAAATCAGGCATATCTCTATGTAATTTTTATAAATTCGACTTAAAGAACCTAGAATCATCTTATTTGTTTAAAGAAATTAAATTTGAATCGAGCTAAGGTGGACCCAAAGCTCATGATTAGGAAGATGACACACATCCGGAGTGAATAGCTTAACAAGCCTCTAGCTTGAAGCCCTACATACATCTTATGAGGCCTAAATCAATAAAGGGGCACTTTGAGATATGAATAGACATTTCAGACAAGGGTTTTATCTACTTGAATAATTATTTTTTGGATTTGGCAATTCGGACAAATAAATCCTACAAATAAGCCAATCATCTAGCTAGGATAAATCTTTGATAGTTTACTCCATCATACTTATGTGTTTAGGTATCTTAAACAATCAAACCCAAGACTATCAAATAAAGAAAACAATAAACCTGAAAAATTCTATTCTTTTTCCCCCCTCTTATGTCCTAAAGATATGTCTCAGTTGAACTAATAAAAGAGGAATTTACAGCTCAAAACAAAGTATCTTTAGAATATATGATAAAATTCAAGTACAAGACATGTTTGCAGTACTTTATAAAATGGGTGGAAGAGAACCCGATAATAATAATAATATGGATGATAGATGAAAAATCTTCCTTTTTCTCTAAAGAAGACATACAAAAGAAGACTATGCTTAGGAAAGAAATCAACTTCTTTTTTCATAAGAATGTTGAGTAGAAAAAGAAGTCAGCCTTCAAATTCACTGTTTGGTTGGCAAGTTCCACATTTATATATTTACAATGGGGATGAATGACAAAAAAATTTGACCAGATAGTTGGTTAAGGTACTAATCCGACTAAGTCATCCCTAAACAGCTTAACCCACTTTTTAGGTTTCTAAATTTGATGAAAAAAAAGACTATTTCTGAGTTAAGTCACCTCTTGGATTGATAAAAGCCAGCTACCTAGGTTAAATAGAATTTGAATTCAGTGCCCTCCAAAGCATCTTGACCCTCATTGCTTACTCCACAAAAGAAGGATATATTCACATGATAAATGCAAAGTCAGATTGGTCAACTAACATGGTATGAAGCTATGCATGTACAACAATATGGTGCTGAATTCTAATGATATTGGGATGGACAACATTAAAGTTTTTAAAGAAAAGGAACAAAGTTGGACAATGGGGGCGTCGGATGAAACTTGAGGCATAGGGAAAAATTTATCTCCCACTCTGGGGCAGGTGTTTATTGCCCATTTGAGATACATACGAGACACTTATCACTTACATATATCTGAGGTGAATAATAACCATTGATCCCAATACAAATAGAAAACTCAATTTTCTTTGAGACATAACTAGTCATGATTAGAAGAACATAAGGTATAAGATATAGTGGTTTAGTCTCATATTAATTCTTTTTTTTTAGAATTTCATCTCCATATATGTAGAGGATTCTTTTAACTCAATGCATATTTTTTAAGTTACAATTTGAATATTTAACATGATATTAGAGTGAATTTATCCACTAAATTATCTCTTTGTATGTAGTCATTTGTCTTCATCTATATATATTCCGTCTCAAACTATTGAAAATTTATTTAGTCTCATATTAAAATTATTTAAGAGTTTCACCCTCTATAGAGGATTCTCTTAATTCAAGATTTAAATTTTGAGTTAGAGTTTTGAGATTTTGACCTAAGGAATAAGAATGCATTTTTCCTTTTTAAGAGAAGCTAGAGAGCTATTTTATCGACTAAAAAATCTTACCAACAAAGAACACGCCCCGGGTCAATGCCAGTGTGGGGGATTTAACCTTTTCCCTTCTTCTAAACCCTCCCTCGTGCCCACAAGAATGCCAGGTGAGAGTTTTGACTTAAGAGGGGCAACCGCCATTGAAGTGTGCAAGAGATTTGTTTAAGGAGGTACTGTGCTTTGGGATAGGGTTGAGTGGGAGGGACCGTGGGGCCTCGAGCCCGAGACCTCCTACTTTCAAGCATGTTAAGTCCAAGTAGCCAAGCCACTCTAACATACAAAAAAAAAAATCCGTTTTCTCATATGAGGAAAGCAAAGCAAATGGGGTATTGACTCCAAGCATGATGATAAGAAACCCTATGTACCTATGCAATTTAAGATGGGGTATAAATAAGTCAATGCAAACCCTAATGAAATGTGCATCCCAATTCAAATGGGATATGTGCGCTCCATGACATAGCAATGCAAATGGGCCTTTAACACTAGTGAGGTATATATCCCAATTTAGGAGAAAAAAAATTGAGTACAAACTCTTCCTTCTAGACATTAGATCTTTGATTCGAACTTAATTCAATAGGAAACTATTATATGGATTGCTTTTAATTATTTATTTTCAGTTTAGTAATTAGTATTGCACTTCTTACTTTAATGTAATTCATTTACATGTATGTGTGAATTTAGTTTAATATTACACTTGTTCACATGTAATATTTTGTTTTCATTTTCCTTTCATATTTATGTGGTTTTTAAATTTGATCTATGCATGTATAGCAATTTATCACTGCACACACCTCACGAGAGCGTGTTAAGCCCATGTCAATGAACCTTTCCGTTCAAGACTTTGGGATTGATGTGCAAGAGTCTTATTTTCAATGATGAGAACATGTATATCTAACTCAAAGTCTTGAATTGTCCCATTTTTGATAGTCTGTGAATGTTTGATCGCAGTTAGGTGGTTATTTACTATATGTGTTTGTACAGTTGTTGAAAATTTTGGTTGCGTCTTCTCACTCCTCTCTGGTATACCTTTATTGATTTTGAATATTTTCTTAGCCACTTAGAAATAAGTGTTTAAGAAAATTTCTTAATTAATAAATACTTTTGGTATATCAGAGAGGTGTGGGGAGATGCTGTCGAATTTTTAGCAAAATGTACAAACATATAGTAAATGGCCATTTGAGTGCGATCAAATATTCATGGATGGGTAAAAAGTGATAATCTAATTAATATGTCGTACCTATTCATTTTGACTTACTTGAACGATGTGAGGGTAGGTTGGGTTTTAACTCGTGAGATGACATTTAATCTGTGTAGGAAAATTGTCGTATGAGAATCGGTCATGGATGTACCGTGGAATAGTTAATGGAGTTGTGATAAAGGAGTTTAAAGACGGAGTTGACAGTTTCATTCGGTTTGCATTGAGAAATTCATTAGTAGCAGTTGATCCGATGGGTAACATCTGATGTCCCTGTTCGGCTTGTAAGAACAGAAAGTGGATATCGACATGGGATGTGCAACATCATTTGCATATGAGAGGATTTGTTGCCCATTATGAGTTATGGTCATCTCAAGGTGAGTTTAATATCCAGTCGTCTGAACCGACCAACTTTGCCTCCACAAGTACATACGTAGACATGGTTGTCGATGCTGCTGGTCCAGAGTTCAATATTCATGATGACCAAACAAATGAAGAAGTGCCGAATAATACAGCTCAGAGATTTTATCAGTTACTTCGAGATGCTGATGAGCCATTATGGGATGGTTGTGAGAAGCATACACGGTTGTCTACAGTGTCGCATCTACTGAATTTGAAGTCTGAATTTCATATGAGCGAGAGTTGTTTTGATTGACTTCTTTTACTCGTCAAGAGTATGCTTCCTCAATCAGAGAGGTTGCCCGATGATTTTCACTGTGCGAAGAAGATGGTGAATGATCTGGGGCTTGGTTTTATGAAAATTGATGCATATCCTAATCATTGTATATTGTACTACAAAGATGATGTAGATAAGACATCATGTTGTATTTGTAAGCATGATAGATTCAAACCACTAATCTTAAAAAAAACCCAATTATTGTTTAAGAAGTAGAGCGAAAAATATTATTATTATTTGTTTAAGAAGTAGAGTGAAGAATAATAATATTTCAATTATTGAAATCTATTTTTCACTTTTCACCCTACTTCTCTAAAGCTGCGATAGATAATAAGACTTTCCCATCTTCCCATAGCTTAAAACTCATTGAAGACATGTCTGATATCTATCCTCACATACAACTGGAGGCCACCCAGCTCAATTTATGAGTCGGTGTCCAAACAGCTCAAAAGGGAAAACAGAAATCCAAATTAAGAAGCCTAAAAAGAAGGCCCCTTTATACAATCAACTTATGGAAGGATAAAAAAGCCACCTGATATGTATATATATATATAAAACATCTATGAAAAAAGACCTAAATGAAAAGGATCAAAACACGCAACCCGGGGGTCCAACATCAGAAATAGGGATCCGATCGGCGTGTCGTTCACTCCGACACGACCGAGTGGGTGACAGTGATGTTGTTGGGTTACAATGTGTATGATGATGATTGTGCTTAAATGTTTGATGTTTTTGATGAATGACATTATTGATGTTGCAAAGACATGATCAAGACATGAAAGGGATAATCAAATGTTAAATGACTTTTTGATCATCTATGTATTCATGATATCTCACTTGGAATGCTTTTTATGTAGGTGTGAATGAACACACAAGACAAACAATCAAACCCAAGTGCAAAGAGCTTGAAAAGCATATCAAGTACTCATATGTCGACAGCCAAGAAGCCATGTGTCGACAGATGGACAAGACAGTAACACACAAGCTACTGGAAGCACATATAGAGCAGTAGTTGTCGACAGATAAGGTGTACCTGTCAATAGATCAGTCTTGCCTGTCAACAGCCAGGTGTTGCCTGTCGACAGACCCAGGTTCCCACAGCCAACATGGTTCTGGAAGCCAGTTTCCAGCAGTACCTGTCGACAGCTATGATGCGCCTGTCAACAGTCACAGGATAAGTCACAATACATGATAAGGATGTGATTTATATTAGGGTGTTCCCTTTTAACACGACTCTCCATACTTGGACACCACTATATATAGATCATATAGAGTTATTTTTGCAGCAAAAAGCCACCATACCAAAACCCTAAGCAAAGGTCATGAAGAAAGGTTTCTCTCTGCTGCTCTGCTTCAACTCTCTGGTCTGATCAAGGGAGATTCTTCTCATGCGAGGAGTTGAAGCCTGTTCGTCCTCGATTCAAGCTTCTCCATCATCATGTGGTCTTCAACGACGTGGAACTTGGAGTCTTCTGGACGAACTCTCAGAAGAGTTCACATCTAGATTTGATTCTACAACTCAGAACTCTTCTTTTTCTCTACTCTTCAATACTCTGTGTGTGTGGTTGTTCTGAGTGCGTGTTTGCCTCAGAAAATGTGCATGTGTGTGATTGTAGGGTTGAACTCGTTTTATAAGTAGTCTTTCTGTGTGTGTGTGTGGACGGTGGACGTAGGATACACGAGTTGTGTACTCCAAACCACCTTAAATCTTCGTGTCTTGTGGTTTGCACGTTTTTATGGTAGATGTATGATAGGCACAAATATTTGTTCACACTCTTGATAGATTGCTAATTTCCCAATCACGTTTTGCATACACATCTAAGCTCGAATTCAATACACATCTGTTTAAGTTTTTATCAAGTCAGTGTTAGCATTGAAAAGAAGGGTAAATTGTTTTTAATCGGTGGTAATCTATTCAACCCCTCCTTCTAGATTACTATCTTAGGTGATTCTGCGCACCTTTCATTTGGTATCAGAGCGAGGTTTCTCCGATTTATAGCTTTAATAGCTTGATCTCACGATCAGGAGTGATTGTGTTTAAATGGAAACCAACAAGGGATTTATGGCTGAAGGACACTCAGTGTCTAGGCCTCCCTTCTTTGATGGCACTGACTACACATATTGGAAAAACTGTATGCAGGTCTTTCTGAGAGCTCAAGACTATGAGCTATGAAAGATCGTCAGCAAGGGAACATATGAGCTGCCAGAAGATGAAGACACCTGGACAAGGGAACAGATCCGCAAAGGAACCTTGAACTGGAGCGCGTTGAACATGATGCAATGCATCGTGCATCTGAAGGAATACTCAAGGGTCTCCACATCAAGTCTGTAAAAGAAATGTGGGACAAATTGGAGCTAATATATGAAGGTACGTCTGAGGTAAGGGAAACTAAAGCTAGCATGCTAGTGTCTGAATATGAAATGTTTAAGATGAAAAATGAAGAAACAATTTTATATATGTTTGCTAGATTCATGATAATAATCAATGGCTTGAAAGATCTTAAAAAAGAGTACAGTGAGAGTGACTTAGTAAGGAAGATACTTCGGTCTCTTCCATCCTCTTGGGATACTAAGGCCACTGTCATTGAGGACTCTAAAGACCTATCAACAATGAAATTGGATGAATTGATAGGATCCCTGATGACTTATGAGATAAATCTAAAAAGAAAAGAAACTGAGGTTAATCCCAGAAAGTCTATTGCTTTAAAAGCATCTAACAAAGGTTCTTCAAGCTCCAAGAAAGAGGTTCAATAAGAAAATGAGGAAACTAATACATCTTGTGAGAGTGAGAATGATGAAATGGCAATGCTCACTAGACAGTTCAAAAAATTTCTCAAGTTCAAAAGGAAAGGTCTAGGTAACTTCAAAACTCTTCCAAAAAGAGATTTTTCAAACAAATTTGATTCTAACAAAAAATCTGACATGATAGTGTGCTATGAGTGCAAGAAACCAAGGCACATGAGAGGTGAATGCCCAGAGCTCAAGAAAAAGCTGAAAAAGGACAAGTTCATGTTCAAGAAAGCCAAGGCCATGATGGCGACTTGGAGTGATGAAGATGAGGATAATAACGCACAAGGAAGTTCTGAAGATGAAGATATCCAGTGCCTAATGGCAAGGAGTGAGGACTCCATTGAGGTAAACTCTTCCTTTCAAAATTACACTGTTGATGAATGGGAAGAGGCTTATACCTTGCTCTTTGAAAAATTCTATGAATATAAACTTGAAAATAAAGCACTGAAGAAGAAATTCACCACTCTTGTCCATAGCACAAGCAATGATGAACAAATTGCAATCCTCTCTAAAGAGATAGAATTACTAAATATTGAAAAGAAAAGCCACCTTGCTGAAATGGATTGCATTAAAGAAAAACTCCAGGAAAAGAAAAAGAAAAGCAAGTCCTAAACACACTTGTAGAAACTTTTCAACATAAGAATCAAGAGATTCAGAAAGAGATAGAAAAATCTCAAAAGGAACTGAAAGGAAAAACTAAAGATCTCTCAAGATTTGTGAAAGGAAAAGAAAATTTGGATGCTGTCTTGGGAGTCAAATCAAACATAACAAGGCATGAGCTTGGATTTCAAACTGAAACTCAAAAAAAACTTGGAGAAAAACTGATCACATCATTTGTTCACTGTAGTCCAAGTACAAGTAAGCAAGCTCAAGTTAAAAGCAAGAATGCTCAAGCTAAAGGTAAACAATTGAAAAATAATCAAAAGATTTCATCTGTTCAACAAACTAAGAAATCTGTCGACAGACCCAAAGAGACCTGTCGACAGGCCTGGAAATATGCTGAAAAGGGAAAGCCAACCAAGCAACAAAAAGGCCAAAAGCAATCTCAAGTCAGATACAACAGTAAGAGAACTGTAATAACTCAAAAACCATCATGTAACTGTTGTAAGAAACTTGGCCATACTAAAACACATTGCTGGAATAATTTGAACAGTTGAAATGCAAACAAGTATGGATTCCAAAGCATTTACTTTTTGGCATGAATGAAAGATTAGGACCCAAAATAATTTGGGTCCCAAAACCTCTTGTCTGATCCATCTATGCAGAAATGCCTAGCAATTCAAAATCAAAACAAATGGTACTTGGACAGTGGCTGCTCGAGGCACATGACGGTAGATAAAGATAAATTCTGTTTGCTGGTGGAAAAAGATGGAGGTCAAGTTGTGTTTGGAGGTAACAATAAAGGCCAAATAATTGGCACATGTAAGGTAGGTATGTATGCTTCCAACTCAATAGATAATGTGCTCTTAGTTGATGGTCTGAATCACAATCTCCTGAGCACCAGTTAATTGTGTGATAAAGGCCACAAAGTCATTTTTGAGTCAGATGCGTGCCAAATCATTGATAAAAATTCAGGAGGTGTCAAGTTTTCTGGAAAAAGAGTGAATAACATTTATCTAGTTGATCTAGATGAACCAGAAAACAAAGATTTGTGTCTTGTTGCAAATAAGCAGGATGAATTGTCTTTATGTCATCGTAGGCTAGGGCATGCGAGCTACAATATTTTGCACAAGATCATGAGGATGAAATTGGTAAGTGGACTTCCTGAAATTTATTTCAATAAAAATGTTAGCTTTTGTGATGCATGTGCACAGGGAAAACAAACAAGGAAGTCATTCAAATCCAAAGCACCGATAATTGATAACCACTGAATTTTTCGTGTTAAATTTCATACATTTAGTTAAATTTAGACGTCAGTTGTCTGTAAATAATGGGCAGTTTGATTTTAATTTTCATTCTATTCGTGTATAAATTTTCGAGCATTTTAGCTAAATTTTTGGGTAAAACACTAGTTAGCTTTTCATTTAATAAAGTTAATGTTTTTTTTAATAGTTTGACTAATAAAATTATTTTCTCTTTTACAGGTACATTTAAATAAATCATTGGTTTTAGATTTTCTTAATCATCTCTTGTAAATATTTGTTTATAAATAAATCAAAATTTAAATAAATCAAAATTTAAATAAATCTTAGTTAAATAAATAACATTTACCTAACACCATCATGTCACATACCCCACCTCATCCCATTAAATAAATAATAATATTTTTAAATACCCCTTGTCATCTAACCTAAATGGGTCACGCACACCATCTTTTGCCCTTTATTTCTTTCGATCAGGTAAGCAGAAGCAGAGGCGGCTGAAGACTCTGGCGGTGGAGGTCACTGCTGGCGGAAGCTGTTGGAACCATGGGCGGCCAGCGCCCAGCTGTGGTGAGGCCAGCAGGGCAGCTGTGCGGGCACAAGGGTGAGCAGTGGCCAGGTGTGCTGCTACGGAGCTCGGATCTGGCGCGCCTGGTGCAATGCTGGAGCTGGCGGGAAGAGGGGCTGCTGAGGTGGCAGCCAAGCCAGATCTGAGGTGGCGCGCGGCGATGGAAGCTGGAGGTGAGCTGGGGCGATTTTGCACTGCTGGCTGTGCGCTGAAGTGGCCTGGGCATGAGGGCGCGGTGACCTGAAGCTGGTGGCCAGCTGAGGTGGCTGGCAATGGGGTGTGTGAGGCGGCCTGCTGGAGCTGGCGGGAAGAGGAGCCCTGGACGTGATGCAGAGCTGGAGCTGGTTCATGTGCGGCTTGTACGTTTGGACTCCAGGCATCCAGCAGGTTCTCCTGGCACCTATAAAGGGACCCCAAGGCCCTCAGAGGCGGAGGTTGGAGATTTCGGTAGCTCTGTATTTTTTTGGTTTTTAGGTTCAGAATTTTGGGGGTTTTAGCTTTTAGTTCTTCTATAAGGGTTGGGGTGTTGGATTGGAAGTTTATTTCTCTTCTTTCTTCTATTTAGAGTTCGGGAGTAGAGAGCTTTTGGATTTTTTTTCTGCCATTTATTTCTCTATATTTTTTCTTCCTTTCATCAAAGCAGGGGAGAGCGATTGGAATTTGTTTTGGGTTTTATTCTTTTCTTCTATTGTTGTTTGCTGGGGGAAGAGATTCGGGTTTGGACATTTGCGAGTTAGTTCCCATTTTTTCTCTATGTTAAAGATGCTCAATTCAGTGGGTTTATTTCAATTTATTTGCATTTTCTTTCTTCCGTATGAATAGCTTCCTGTTCTTTATGTCCTTCTGTGCATCTGTTCTTAGTTCGATTGGACGAGAGCTGTGAGAGTTGTTGAGATCAGGGGTTCTGTTCTTTGTTTTGAGTTTTGAGTTTAGATTTTTGCATATCTGTGAATGGTTTGGCTACTGTGGAGGATCCAATGGAATTCCTCCATTTATTCTGTGTTTAGAAGTCCATTTGTTCTTTTCTTCTGTGCAATGCAAGCGATCCAGGGATTTTCTTTCATCACTACTGTGTTTTCTTCCATTATGGCTACTGTGTGAGAGGACCAAGTGCATTTCTTCCATTCGTCTGTGTTTAATTGGTTTGAAAACATTTATTTTCCATTTTTCTTCTGCATTTTCTTCCTGTTGGCTGTTATGTGTAGAGATCGAGTGCCTCTTCTTTGCTGCTGAGGGGGGATTGTTACTGTGGGTAATTTCCACTTCTTTGTGTTGGGGAGATCTATCCAGGCGACTGCACAAGATGATGATCCGGAAGTGTGTGCTACAGTGACGGTACTGAGCAACCAAGAAGATCCCATTTCTTGGTTTGTTTTGGGGCTATCTGGCGTCCAGAAAACTTTCGGAGAGTCCAGATCTAGGGTTGAGTTTGTGAGTTCAGGTTCTTGTTGCAGCAGAGATTAGAATTGAGTTTATGAGGGATTTCAGAGTTTCTATTGTTATTCTTTTATTCCCATTCCTGTTCCTAGTGGTAGCATTAAGAATTTACTTTTGCAATATTAAAATCTTGTTCTGAATTTTCTATTAATCTCTCGAGCCGTGAGGGTATAGTGATACCAAGTTCCTTTTTAATTTCAATCTAGCTTGTTCTTTCGTTATCTTTCTTCTATCGAGTTGTGAGAAATTTGATTGGTGTAATTTACACAATTAATTCTCATGCAATGTTATCTCAGTGTTATTGTGTCAGTTAGAATGATTTCAAGTCAAAGTAGTTTAATTCAAGCTTTATTCAGCCTCTCCGTGGATATGACATGTTCTCACCACTATATTAGTTCATCTTTGTGATTTTAAATTCGTGAGACAGTTTAGAGAAGGTAGGTATATTGACCTGTGCACGGAACTCTCGACAACGGAAGTGCACAGTCAACAATGCTGCGCCCTTCATCTTGGCGCCGTTGCCGGGGAGGCGTTAGAGTTTGATTTAATTCTGCTTTGATTTGATTTCATTTGCATCAGGCCTTTTAGTGACTTGTTATTAGGCTTTCATTTCAGATTTGCACACAGGGAGGAACATGGAGATTGGGCTTGACATTTGAAGCCCATTGGAGGAGAGCTTGCTGAATTCTTTTCACAGTTGCTTTTAATTCAGAAATTTAGATAGAAAGAGTGTGAGTGAAGCTTGTAGTGAGGATTTCATGTACTCTCTGTGCATGTACAGAGATTTCTATCAAGTTGGCATGTAATAATTGGACTTTTGTGGTTTGAGTGGTTTGACATTAGTTTATAGTATCATTTTATACTTTCTTAGATAAGTTTCATTTCATTTAGTTCAAAAAACCAAATAAAAATTAAAAAAATCTAAATCTAATTTTTTTTTCAAATCGCTCTTTCATGTAAGCCGTTTGTTTTGTAATTAAAAATTTCATCTTCTCAAGATTAGAATCCCATGTTTTAGGACATTCATCATTTTAATTGTCATTTGACTTTCACTTCTTTCTTACATTGAAGAGTGCAGGGGAAAGGTAAGTCTTCCATCTCTTGTTTCATGCATTAGACTTAGCATTAGAAAACCATTGTTTGAACTTATTTGTTGCACTTCACATTTGTAAAAGGGACTGCTTAAGGGCATCACCCTTTAGAAATCATAAAGATAAGGTGAGGGATTTCATCACCCTTTCCTTTGCCCAAAAATCACAAAAAAATTCACATTCTTGCATTTGCCCAAACTTTTAATAAAAACCAGTAGACGTGGCCCTATGGTTCATAATTAGATTTATCCTTTCTTAATTTCATAAACTTCTCTTTAAGTCTGGTGTCTAGGATTAGAGGTTAAAAAGCTTACGCTTAAGTGAGCTAGAGGTTATTTAATTGGGTCCTTGCGAAAGCAAGGGGGGCCTCCCTCTACTCCACCTCTTACTTGGCCAGTACAAGAAGAGTTAGGATTGGACTTAAGCAAGCATAAATCTGATTTTGAGAAAAATAACATAAGTCCAAGGAACACTTAGTGTTTAGGTTAATTTGTTTTAAAAGTGTCTGCTTGTTTGTGTTTGTTCATAAAATTTCAAAAACCAATAAAAATCTAAAAATTCAAAAATCATAAATAGAGGGCTTTTCATCTGTGCATGCTTGGTAGACGGTCCCAGAACTTAGATTTGGCTCAACCTATAGACGAGATTGAAAGATTCTTTCATAGGATGGCCAACCAAAACCAGAACCAAGTTGCTAGAAATGTAGAGGAGGTCGCACCCAGACAAATGAAGGAGTATATTATTCCTTCTGACTACCAACCTGCTACATGCATTAAGCCGAAAATTCCTACAAATCATTTTGAGATCAAGCCAGGAACCATTCAGATGTTGCCATCTTTTTATGGCAATCCCAATGAAGACCCTTATAGGCATATAGATGAGTTCTTAGAGATTTGTTCCACTGTAATGATCCAAAATTTCACTGAAAATGCCTTAAGACTGACCCTATTTCTATTCTCTTTGAAAGATAAGGCCAAACATTGGTTAGGAACCATAGGGAGAACCATCACAACATGGCCAGAAATGCAGCAGGAATTTTTAAAGAAGTTTTACCCCATTGGCCGGACCAACACCATGAGAAGGGCAATAACTGGATTCTCCCAACACCCGGGAGAGTTAATGCATGAATCATGGGAGAGATTAAAGGAGTTTCTTAGAAAATGCCCCCATCATGGTCTGTCGAGGTGGCAAATTATTCAAGCTTTTTATGAAGGAAATTAACAGAATCGAATAGGCAAATAGTTGATGCCTCGTGTGGAGGAGCATTCATGACTAAGAGCGAGGATGAGGCATATAGTTTGTTTGATACATTGAGTGAGAATTCCATAAATCATGCCTCACTCCACTCTTACGAGAGAGCACTAGGACCTGTAAGGAAGGTAGGGATGTATGAATTAAGAGAGAGAGGAGAATCAGATTCTAGGGTAGAAGATCTGATAGCTAAACTTGATCAGAGATTGGAGCAGAAGTTGGAAAAAAAAATCGATCAATTGTTATCTCTAACTGGGCAAGCCACACCTAAATTTTCTCAACCACATGAAACTTGTGCTATGTGTGCTAGCCCAGCTCATCCTACCAATGCTTGTCCCACTACTGCCCAATTGCCTCCTTTCATTCAAGAATAAGTTCAAGCTGCCCAAGGTTTCTACAAACCCTCCCATGATCCATACTTTAACATACAACCCTGGTTGGAGAAATCACCCGAATGTTTCATGGAAAAATCAATCTGAACAAGTGTCTCAACCTTCTTTTAAGCAATCTATGTATGGTCAATCCTATCCCAATCAGAATTCGGGATTTGGCCAATCTTTTTATTCCAAACCTCCACAATTCCAAGGAAATCAAAACTCAAATCAAGTTGCTTACACCAATTTCCAGCAACCTTCATATAATCAACCACCACCTCCTCAACCTAATTGGGAAGATAAAATGAATCAACTCCAAAACATGATGGCTACTCTATGCCAAACTGTGCAAGAACAACAAAGTCAATATCAAAATCAAAACAAAAAATTTCAACAAAATTTGGCAAGGATAGAGTCTCAGATTGCTGATGTATGTCAAAGGAGGGAATTGGGTCAGTTGCTAAGTCAAGCCATAGCAAACCCAAGGAATAACCCTCCCGGATTTTATCAGAACAAGCAAAACCATCAAGTCCAGGGATACAGACCACCTGTTAGACCAAATGCCCCTCCACCATCAAACACACAATAAGTTGTTGTCCAGAACATTCCAGCACCACAAATTCAGAATCAACCTATACAACAGGACCATCCTCCTGCCCAAGCTAGGGGCCCCCAAGTGGAAAATGTGAAAACTATGTCAACATTAAGAAGTGGAAAAATCAGAATGAATCCTCACCCACACATGTCAACATTGCATGAGGATAAAGAAAATGAAATTGAAAAAAAGATTGAAGAAAATGTTGAAAAAGAACAATCCAAGGGAAAAGAGAAAATGACTGAAGAACCTCTAGACAAAATCAAAATGAATGAAGACCCAAGCTGTTACATTCCAAGAGTCCCTTTTCCTGAAGCTTTAAAGCCAAAATCCAAAAACAAATCAACTGGTAATGAAGAACTCTTGGAACTCTTTAAGCAAGTTCATGTCAATATTCCTCTTCTTGATGCCATTAAGCATGAGCCTACTTATGCCAAATTCTTAAAAGAAATGTGCACTCCAAAACGTGAAATGAGAAATAAAACTGAAACAATCATTCTTCCAGAAACTGTGAGTGCCGTTATCTTGAACCAACTCCCTAAAAAGCTTAAAGATCTAGGCACTCCACTAATTCCATGCACCATCGATGGAGTCACTTTTGAAAGCAGCCTTTTAGATTTAGGAGCCAGTGTCAATCTCTTACCTTATGCTATTTTTGAGAAATTCAAGTTAGGAGAATTGAAACCCACTTCTGTTGTCCTTCAACTAGCTGATCGTTCTGTCACCACTCCTAAAGGCTTAGTTGAGGACGTTATTGTGAAAATCAATGATTGTTACTTTCCTGCCGATTTCATCGTTCTAGACATGAACACTCCTCAAGATTTAACTCAGTCCACCATCATCCTTGGTAGACCCTTTTTGGCCACAACTAAAGCTAACATTGATTGCGCTACCGGGATGATGGATATATCATTTGGGGATAGGCGGGTTAGTATCAATATTTTTAAGGCATCTGGGCATCATGATCAAGGAGAGAGTTGTCTAGTGGTAGATTCCTTGGAAGAATCTTTTGTGGAAGAAGCAGTAGACCAACCCTGTGCTCTAGGTTTGAGGGAGAGGAAGGACAATTTAGTTCCATGTTTCAAGATAATGATCCATCAATTCCATTAGAGTGTCCTCCTAAGGTTGAGCTAAAACCACTCCCTGCTAGTTCAAAGAACATCTTTTTAGGAGAGAATGAAACTTGGCCCATCATAATTGCTAGCAATCTTGCAAAGCCAAAGCCAAAAATCTGTAAAGCCAAAGCCAAAACATTCCATGATAAGCACATTCATAGAAAATTTTTTCAAGTGCATGATAAGGTTTGGTTATTTAATTCTAGGCTTCGGGAAAAATTGAAGTTCTGATGGGATGGTCCTTACACTGTCGTCAAAGCTTGTGACAATGGTGTTGTCACTATTCTTGATCCTAAAATTGGACAACCATTCACCGTTAATGGGCAAAGGTTAAAGCATTTCTTTGAAAACCCATCTTCCTTGAAATTTGATTCTACCAAGTTAGCTGAGCCAAATGGAGCCTAATTGCGTCCGTCTGAAGACGATAAACTTAGTGCTTTTGGGAGGCAACCCAAGTGTACAGATTTCTTTTATCAAGTAATTCTCTGTCTTACTTCCTTTTTCTGTAAATAAGTAGGGGGGAGAGGTAGAATAAGCACGAATTCATAGTCTCCATCCTAACTAATGCTTCATTTTCTTTCTTTATATTGAGTATGTGCAAATAAAAAGAAAATTTCACAATATTTCATCTTTGAATAAAAATGCGTGGCATTTCACAACCCAGACTATGTGTCTGATCTTTAACCATAAAAATTTTGTAGTTGTCACATTCCCTTGCAAGCATCCATGTTAGGTAGCCTCTAATAAAGGATTACATGTATTACCTGTCTACCTTATGTAAGGATTTATGGCAGGAAGTTTCATACACACACTACACAGCCACTTAGACTAGCTGAACCTGAATGAAGAAAATTTGCTAAGGCTAGTAGGAGAGAGGTGATTGGTTTTCTCCCCTCCCATTAAGTGAATTGCGAAGGAATTGAAGGCATGTGATCAAGGAACCTGACTGGTCATCCTTCCGTAAAGAGGAAAAGAAAAGAAAAAGCAAAAAAGCAAAAAGCAAAAGCAAAAGAAAAAAAATTATCCATGAAAAATGCCCCGGATCTGAGTAAAGTTGGACTCGCTACTCTTGAAAAGTGATGGGTTGTGCAGCATTATGGATGAAAAAGAAAAACATTCTGAGTGCACAAAGTGCAAATAAAGAGGCAAAGTCCTCAACTCAGAGAAATAATCCTCAAGGAAGTTGGGCAGAATGGAACTGAGAGAAACAACCTGATCTGACTGAGTAAAGATCTTATTCAACAATTTTTTTCTTCTCCCTCGAATTAATCTAATCTCAAATACTGCTGAAGCAGAGGAGCTTCATGAGGGCTGATGTGAACTCTTAAGTGAGCTACCATTTGTGCACTAATTTCTTGTCATAAGCCCTTACAATTAGGAAAGACATATCTCTACATTAATCTTTTACATGATGATTATTTAACATAAGACATTACATCTTCTAGTCCTACATTTGGAGTAATTTTTATTGCTAAGGGACTAGCAATGTTCAAGTAGGGGGGAGTCATAACCACTGAATTTTTCGTGTTAAATTTCATACATTTAGTTAAATTTAGACGTCAGTTGTCTGTAAATAATGGGCAGTTTGATTTTAATTTTCATTCTATTCATGTATAAATTTTCGAGCATTTTAGCTAAATTTTTGGGTAAAACACTAGTTAGCTTTTCATTTAATAAAGTCAATGTTTTTTTAATAGTTTGACTAATAAACATATTTTCTCTTTTACAGGTACATTGTACATAAATAAATCATTGGTCTTAGATTTTCTTAATCATCTCTTGTAAATATTGTTTATAAATAAATCAAAATTTAAATCAATCTTAGTTAACTAAATAACATTTACCTAACACCATCATGTCACATACCCCACCTCATCCCATTAAATAAATAATAATATTTTTAAATACCCCTTGTCATCTAACCTAAATGGGTCACGCACACCATCTTTTGCCCTTTATTTCTTCCGATCAAGCAAGCAGAAGCAGAGGCGGCTGAAGACTCTGGCGGTGGAGGTCATTGCTGGCGGAAGCTGCTGGAACCATGGGCGGCCAGTGCCCAGCTGTGGCGCGGCCAGCAGGGGAGCTGTGCGGGCGCAAGGGTGAGCAGCGGCCAGGTGTGCTGCTGCGGAGCCCGGATCTAGCACGCCTGGTGCAATGCTGGAGCTAGCGGAAAGAGGGGCTGCTGAGGTGGCGGCCAGGCCAGATCTGAGGTGGCGCGCGGAGATGGAAGCTGGAGGTGAGATGGGGCGATTTTGCGCTGCTGGCTGTGCATTGAAGCGGCCTGGGCATGAGGGCGCGGCGACCTGAAGCTGGTGGCCAGCTAAGGTGGCTGGCAATGGGGTGTGTGAGGCGGCCTGCTGGAGCTGGCGGGAAGAGGAGCCCTGGACGCGATGCAGAGCTAGAGCTGGTTCGTGTGCGGCTTATGCGTTTGGACTCCGGGCATCCAGCAGGTTCTCCTGGCACCTATAAAGGGACCCCAAGGCCCTCAGAGGCGCAGGTTGGAGATTTCGGTAGCTCTGTATTTTTTTGGTTTTTAGGTTCAGAATTTTGGGGGTTTTAGCTTTTAGTTCTTCCGTAAGGGTTGGGGTGTTGGATTGGAAGTTTATTTCTCTTCTTTCTTCTGTTTAGCGTTCGGGAGTAGAGAGCTTTTGGATTTTTTTTTTTGCCATTTATTTCTCTGTATTTTTTCTTCCTTTCATCAGAGCAGGGGAGAGCGATTGGAATTTGTTTTGGGTTTTATTCTTTTCTTCTACTGTTGTTTGCTGGGGGAAGAGATTGGGGTTTGGACATTTGCGAGTTAGTTCCCATTTTTTCTCTATGTTAAAGATGCTCAATTCAGTGGGTTTATTTCAATTTATTTGCATTTTCTTTCTTCCGTATGAATAACTTCCTGTTCTTTATGTCCTTCTGTGCATCTGTTCTTGGTTCGATTGGAGGAGAGCTGTGAGAGTTGTTGAGATCAGGGGTTCTGTTCTTTGTTTTGAGTTTTTAGTTCAGTTTTTTGCATATCTGTGAATGGTTTGGCTGCTGTGGAGGATCCAATGGAATTCCTCCATTTATTCTGTGTTTAGAAGGTCCATTTGTTCTTTTCTTCTGTGCAATGCAAGCGATCCAGGGAGTTTCTTTCATCACTACTGTGTTTTCTTCCATTATGGCTACTGTGTGAGAGGACCAAGTGCATTTCTTCCATTCGTCTGTGTTTAATTGGTTTGCAAACATTTATTTCCCATTTTCTTCTGCATTTTCTTCCTGTTGGCTGTTGTGTGCAGAGATCGAGTGCCTCTTCTTTGCTGCTGGGAGGGGGATTGTTACTGTGGGTAATTTCCATTTCTTTGCGTTGGGGAGATCTATCCAGGCGACTGCACAAGATGATGATCCGGAAGTGTGTGCTACAGTGACAGTACTGAGCAACCAAGAAGATCCCATTTCTTGGTTTGTTTTAGGGCTATCTGGCGTCCAAAAAACTTTCGGAGAGTCCAGATCCAGGGTTGAGTTTGTGAGTTCAGTTTCTTGTTGCAGCAGAGATTAGAATTGAGTTTATGAGGGATTTCAGAGTTTATGAGGGATTTCAGAGTTTCTATTATTATTCTTTTATTCCCATTCCTGTTCCTAGTGGTAGCATTAATAATTTACTTTTGCAATATTAAAATCTTGTTCTGAATTTTCTATTAATCTCTCGAGCCGTGAGGGTATAGTGATACCAAGTTCCTTTTTAATTTCAATCTAGCTCGTTCTTTCGTTATCTTTCTTCTGTCGAGTTGTGAGAAATTTGATTGGTGTAATTTACAGAATTAATTCTCATGCAATGTTATCTCAGTGTTATTGTGTCCGTTAGAATGATTTCAAGTCAAAGTAGTTTAATTCAAGTTTTATTAAGCCTCTCCGTGGATATGACCTGTTCTCACCACTGTATTAGTTCATCTTTGTGATTTTAAATTCGTGAGATAGTTTAGAGAAGGTGGGTATATTGACCTGTGCATGGAACTCTCGACAACGGAAGTGCACAGTCAACAATGTCGCGCCCTTCAATAATCACTTCAAAATCTTATGAACTGTTGCACATGGACCTTTTTGGACCTACTAGAACACTAAGTCTCAATGGTAAACATTTTGGGTTTGTCATTGAAGATGATTTTTCTAGGTTCACTTGGGTAAAATTCTTGGCTCACAAAAATGAAGTTCTTAAAAACTTTGAAGAGTTCTTTAACAAGATTGAGCATGGCAACATAAACAAAATATGCTCAATCCGCACTGATCATGGGGGAGAGTTTGAGAATAATTCTTTTTCTGATTTCTGTAAGAACCAAGGCATTGATCACAAGTTTTCCTCTCCAAGGACTCCGAAACAAAATGGAGTAGTGGAGAGAAAGAACAGAACCTTGGTGGAAATGGCTCGCACTCTTCTGGTAGAAAGCCAACTCTTAAGGAGTTTTTGGGCAGAAGCAGTGAACACATCGTGCTACATCCTCAATCGAGCCATGGTAAGACCTGTGATGAAGAAAACCCCATATGAGCTCCTGAAAGGTAAGAAACCTAGTATTGGGTACTTCAGAAGTTTTGGTTCCAAAGTGTTTATCCACAATAATGACAAGGTTGATTTAGATAAATTTGAAGCCAAAAGCGATCTAGGTATTTTTTTTAGGCTACTCAGAACACTCTATACTCTAGAGCTTATAGAGTGTTTAATAATAAAAACAGAACTGTGGAAGAGACTCCGCATGTTGTTTTTGATGAGTCTAATGCAAAAGCTAACAATACAAATGCTTCCAGGTATGATGATGAAGAAGGAAAAATTCTTGAAGAACAAGATGAGAAGCCACTGTCGACAGACCAAGAAGAGGCTGTCAACAGGCCTGAAGAAGCTAACCCAAATGATCAAAATCCTTAAGATTAAATTCCCCAAGAATAAATTCATCAAGAGCAACATCCACAAGAACAAGATTAACCGGGTCCTTCAACAATTAGAAATGTCAGGTACTCAAAAGATCACCCACTTGAGAATGTCATTGGAAATGTAAATGATAGAGTTCACACTAGGTCACACTTTAGACACATTGTTGAACAAGATCATTTAGCATTTATTTCTCAAGTGGAACCTAAAAATGTTGAAGAAGCTTTAAAAGAAAACTTTTGGATAGATGCTATGCATGAAGAACTTGGGAAATTTTAAAGAAACAATGTTTGGAGCTTAGTTCCTAGGACCCCTGAAATTTCAGTAATTGGAACAAGATGTGTATTTAAGAATAAGCTGAATGAAGAGGGTAAGGTGGTGAGAAACAAAGCTAGACTGGTAGCCAAAGGGTATAATCAAGAATTTGAGGTAGATTTTGAAGAATCCTTTGCACCAGTAGCTAGGCTTGAGGCAGTCAGAATATTGCTAGCTTATGCTTGTTCTAACAAATTCAAACTTTTTCAAATGGATGTCAAAACTGCCTTCTTAAATGGGTATATCAAAGAAGAAGTGTATGTTTCTCAACCACCTGGGTTTGAGGATCATAATAAGCCTAACCATGTCTATAAATTGCACAAAGCTCTCTATGGTTTGAAACAAGCACCTCGAGCTTGGTACGATAGATTGAGCAATTTCTTGGTTAGAAAAAACTACTCCAGAGGTAAAGTGGACCAAACTCTCTTTACTAAATGTGTTCGCCATCATATAATTGTTGTTCAAGTCAATGTGGATGACATTATTTTTGGCTCCACTAACCGATCATTGTGTGAAGAGTTCTCAAAACACATGCACATTGAATTTGAGATGAGTTTAATGGGGGAGCTTCAATTCTTTCTTGGCTTGAAGGTAAAACAACATGAAGATGGCTTCTTCATCAATCAAGAGAAATATGTCAAGGAGCTACTGAAAAGATTTTAGTTCGAACAAGCCAAGCCAGCCACTACACCAATGAGCACAAGTGTAAAACTAGAAAATGATGAGAAAGGTAAAATGGTAGATGCAAAGCAATACCGAGGTATGCTTGGCTCTCTCCTTTACCTTACTGCAAGTAGGCCGGACATACAGTTTAGTGTTTGCCTTTGTGCTAGATACCAATCTAGTCCAAAGGAAAGCCATCTGATTGCAGTGAAAAGGATTTTCAGATATCTCTCAGGATCACATGATTTGGGTTTATGGTATCCAGTAGGTAGAAGTTTTGATTTAGTCTCATATTCTAATGCTGACTATGCTGGGTGTAAAATTGATAGAAAAAGCACTAGTGGGTTTTGTCAATTCCTAGGGGGTTGCATGGTTTCGTGGGCATCTAAGAAGCAACACTCAGTTGCACTCTCCACTGCAGAGGCAGAATATGTTACTGCAGGGAGCTATGCAGCTCAAATGTTGTGGATCAAAAGTCAACTATGTGATTACAACATTGACATTGGATGCACATCTATCCTAAGTGACAACACTAGTGCCATCAATCTTTCAAAGAACCCAATTCAACACTCAAGGACCAAACACATTGAAATAAGACATCACTTTTTGAGAGATGAGGTAGCCAATAAAAACTTGGAGCTTAGCTTCATTCCAACTGAAAAATAATTGGCTGATATCCTCACCAAACCTTTGTCAGAAGATAGGTTTACAACACTGAGAAGAGAAAGGGGTTTGTGCAAAATTCAATGAAACCAATGCCAAATTAAGGAGTAAATGATCTTTGTGTGTAGTGACTATGTGGCATATCAAATGGTGACATGTGGAAGAACAAGTCAGGCTTGTTCGGAAACTATCATTATGCGTGAGTAATTATACTCTGCCAAGTATCCATAGTCTTCTTATATATAAAGGTCATCAATTTCTTTTGAGGTAATTGGTTTCTTTCATTTTTGGCACATTTATCTCTATAAAAGAATGAAGTTTTAGTGCTCACATGCTAATAGATGTTTCTTCTTTGTGCAAATGCTTGGCATGAATGTGTGAATAACTACTTGAATTGCTTGAATTTTTGCTCAACACACATGCACACATTATGGGAGAGTAAGTCAAGGATGGTTGAGTGAGATGCTTGAGGGATACCCTTCATATTCATTGTGTCATTATCTCTCAATCATTTGGTCCACATATCACTCAATTCAAAGCCTTAAAACTAATTTTTCAAGTACCTGTTGACAGCCAGAACACCAGCTGTCGACAGATTCCCTCTTCCAGAACCACCATTCTTCTGTTTTACAGTAGCTGTCGACAGCTCCACTTCAGCTGTCGACAGATGACCTCTTCCAGAACATCATTTTTTCTGTTTCACAGTAGCTGTCGACAGCAACATCCCTACTGTCGATAGATGCCCTTCATCTCTGAATTCTTCAACATTCCTTAACACTTCTCAATGAGTATGTTTATTATCTTTATGCAAGGGGAGAATTGGGCCTTAATACTTCATTACAACCTTTCATACCCACATAGTACCAACGACATTGACATACTCACAATGATTTTGAAATAATATTCTGTGTATGAGTCTAGGTTGTGTCATCTAGAACACATTGAACAAATCTAATGGCTTTAACCTAACTCAATTGAATAACTCCGTTGTGGATGATCATTTTTCTGAAATGGATTGACAAGTAAGAAGGTTCTTGAACTTAATGTTTCTACATTGGCTTTTGACCTTAAATATTTGAACTTCATCTTACAAAAAAAAAGGAGAAAAGCTACCTATTTCTAAATTCAAACAAATGTTTTATGAAATGGAGAAAAGGCAGAGCAATGATAAGCATCACTGAGTAACCAAGGACATGGGCATCCCAAATGTCTGTCTTCGCGTCAAAAAGTCCATGTATTATCTCTGCACAATGGTATGATGGTCACTAACACTGAGTAACTGGGGGTACGGGCATCACAAATGTCTACCTTCACGCTAAAAGGTGAAAGTGAACCTAATTACCACTTTTCCCCCATCAACTTGACAAAATAGTTCGATGCAAGAAATAGAGTGAAGCCTCCATGATTTTCAATCAAGGGCAACTTGTTGTTTATTGTTAATTGCTCATGTCAACGTTACCTTCACTTACCAACTGAACATCACCCACTAAGGAATATATTTTTCTACAATGGTTTTATTCAAAGGGGTTATCTTATGTTCATATGCTTTTGAACGGTGTCTTCGACATGCTACAACTTAAGATTTCTGGAGTATTATCTCTTAACCATTGTAGAACCTTCATATGTCTTCATACTAGGGTGTATGACACTTTGTAATGGGTATATACCAGTTCTCAACCTTAAAATGTCTTTTGAACACTCATTGCCCACTCAATTCTGTGAAAAAACCTATCCTGGCACAGTTCTGGACAGTAGCTGTCGACAGATGCCCTGTGCCTGTCGACAGCTGGATTTCTGGGCAGTCCAGACGTCCAACCGATTCATCTTTTGTCCAGTTTTGTGGGCCCCTTTGCAATTAAAATCCTTCCCAACCAGGTTTAAAGGGGTGAATGAACACACAAGACAAGGAATCAAACCCAAGTGCAAAAGAGCTTGAAAAGCATATCAAGTACTCATCTGTCGACAGCCAAGAAGCTTTATGTCGATAGATGGACAAGACAGTAACACACAAGCTACTGGAAGCACATATAGAGCAGTAGCTATCGAAAGATAAGGTGTACCTATCGACAAATCAGTCCTGCCTGTTGATAGCCAGGTGTTGCCTGTCGACAGACCCAGGTTCCAGCAGCCAACATGGTTCTGGAAGCCAGTTTCTACCAGTACCTGTCGACAGCTATGATGTGCCTGTCGACAGCCGCAGGATAAGTCACAATACGTGATAAGGATGTGATCTATATTAGGGTGTTCCCTTTTAACACGACTCTCCATACTTGGACACCACTATATATAGATCATATAGAGTTATGTTCGCAGCAAGAAGCCACCATACCAAAACCTTAAGCAAAGGTCAAGAAGAAAGGTTTCTCTCTGCTGCTCTGCTTCAACTCTCTGGTCTGATCAAGGAAGATTCTTCTCGTGCGAGGAGTTGAAGCCTGTTCATCCTCGATTCAAGATTCTCCATCATCATGTGGTCTTCAACGACGTGATGCATGGAGTCTTCTGGACGAACTCTCAGAAAGTTCACATCTGGATTTGATTCTACAACTCAGAACTCTTCTTTTTCTCTACTCTTCATTACTCTGTGTGTGTGGTTGTTCTGAGTGTGTGTTTGCCTCAGACAATGTGCGTGTGTGTGATTGTAGGGTTGAACTCGGTTTATAAGCAGTCTTTCTCTGTGTGTGTGTGTGGACGGTGGACGTAGGATACACGAGTTGTGTACTTCGAACCACCTTAAATCTTCATGTCTTGTGGTTTGCACGTTTTTACGATAGATGTATGGTAGGCACGAATATTGTTCACGCGCATGATAGATTGCTAATTTCCCAATCACGTTTTGCACACACATCTAGGCTCGAATTCAATACACATCTATTTAAGTTTTTATTAAGTCAGTGTTATCATTGAAAAGAAGGGTAAATTGTTTTTAATCGGTGGTAATCTATTCAACCCCCCCTTCTAGATTACTGTCTTAGGTGATTCCGTGCACCTTTCAGATGTGTGGAAACTAATGGAATCCTAATGGGATTCTCAGTTTGGGTTCGACACTCAAACCACTAATCTTAAAAAACCTAAGTGTAATGGATCAAAACACGCAACCCGGGGGTTCAAAATTAGAAATGGGGATCCGATCGGTGTGTCGTTCACTCCGACATGACCGGGTGGGTGACAGTGACGTGTGAGAACTGACAGAATCCTAATCGAATTCTCGATTTGGGTTGGCGCTCAAATCACTAATAAGAAAAAAACCTAAATGAAAAGGATCAGAACACGCAACCCAGGGTCCAAAATCAAAAATAGGGATCCGATCGGCGTGCTGTTCACTCCAACACGACTGGGTGGGTGATAGTGACGTGTGGGAACTGACAGAATCCTAATCGGATTCCCGATTTGTGTTCGGCGCTCAAATCACTAATCTAAAAAAAACCTAAATGAAAAGGATCAAAACACGCAACCCGGGGGGTCCAAAATCAGAAATAGGGATTCGATCAGCATGTTGTTCACTACGACATGACCAGGTGGGTGACAGTGACATATGGGAACTGACGGAATCCTAATGGGATTCCCGGTTTGGGTTCGACACTCAAACCACTAATCTTAAAAAATCCTAAGTGTAAAGGATCAAAACACGCAACCCGGGGGTCCAAAATCAGAAATAGGGATCCGATCAGTGTGTCATTCACTCCGACATGACCAGGTGGGTGGTAGTGACGTATGGGAAATGATGGAATCGTAATCGGATTCTCGGTTTAGGTTCGGCGCTCAAATCACTAATGTAAAAAATACCTAAATGAAAAAGATAAAAAAACACAACTCGATGGTCCAAAATTAGAAGTAGGGATTTGATCGGTGTGCCGCTCCGATACGACCGGGTGGGTGTGAGTGACGTGTAGGAACTGGCGGAATCCTAATGGGATTCCCGGTTTGGGTTCGGCGCTCAAATCACTAATAAAAAAAACCTAAATAAAAAGGATTAGAACACGCAACCGAGGGTCCAAAATCAGAAATAGGGATCCGATCGGCGTGCTGTTTGCTCCGACATGACCGGGTGGGTGAGAGTGACGTGAGGGATTTGACGGAATCTTAATGGGATTCCCGGTTTGGGTTCGGCGCTCAAATCACTAATAAAAAAAACCTAAATAAAAAGGATCAGAACACGCAACCCGGGGTCCAAAATTAGAAATTGGGATCCGATCAGCATGTTGTTCACTTCGACACGACCGGGTGGGTGAGACTGACATGTGGGAACTGACGGAATCCTAATGGGATTTCCAGTTTGGGTTCGACACTCAAACCACTAATCTTAAAAAAAAACCTAAGTGTAAAGGATCAGAACACGAAACCTGGGGGTCGAAAATTAGAAATAGGGATCCGATCGGCGTGCCGTTCGCTCCGACATGACCGGGTGAGTGAGAGTGACATGTGAGAATTGACAGAATTCTATTCGGATTCCCGGATTGGGTTCGGCGTTCAAACCACTAATCTAAAACAAAATTCAAGTGTAAAGGATCAGAAGTATTTTCTAATTAAACTTAGTTAATATTCATATGTTTTAAATTTATTTTTTGAAAAATAATAGTTGTATATTATTTTTATTTATGTTTCTAATATTTATTTTTTTAATATGGGATCCTCCAGCACCTGACGATTATGACGCGGGGATAGTGGACGATCCAACAGACCTTTCTTGATTTTTATTTCTTATTATTGTTTATGTTTCATATTTGTTGTGATTGATGATTTTATGTTCATTGTTATTTATTGTGGATGTTCGTAGGAATATTATTTTTAACAGGTTTTATAATTTATCATTGTTTTTAGCAGGTTTTGTAATTTATCATTGTTATTTAATTATATTTTTAAAAAAATAATTGAGGGATTTTCGATGGATTTTCTAATGGACAGAATCTGTCGGAAATAACGTCGGCACACAGAACTGCCGACGGAATTTTTTCATCGATAAAACTGTAGGATTTTTCGACAGTTTACTGATGTATATTTCCGTCAGAAGATACCTACTACCGACGGGTTTTTTCATCGGTGAATCTGTCGGAAGTTCCGACAGAGTTTCCAACTAAAATATCTGTCGGAAGTTGGCAACAGATTTTTTTCGTCGGTAAAATGGTTGGCATTTCCGACGGATTTTTCCAATTAATATCTCTACCTGAAATACCGACGGATTGTCGACTGATTTTTTTTCTATCGATAATTTCTAACGCTTTATTTCCGACGGACTGTTTCTGATGGTCGTTCGCCAGAAAGCTGTCAGAAGGTATGTTTTCCGATGGATTTTCGACGGAATTGTTCTGTCGAAAAACTCACTTTTTCTTGTAGTGTCAGGAATGAGAGTAATGAAGGATGGTGGAGTAGGAGGATGGAAAGAGGAGAAAGAAGAGGAGGGGAGAGGTTGAGTAGATGGTTCAGCTGAAGAGGGACCAGAGGTAGAGGCTGGAAGTGCCTCAGAAGGAGGTGGAATAGGGGAAGAAGAAGTGGGTGATGCTGAGGGTTTAGCAATGAAGGGAGCAGGAGAGGAAATGTGTTTGGGAAGAGGTTTTTTGGAGGGTTCAGGAGCAGGTGGAGCAGTGAAGGAAGCAATAGGTGAGGAAGGGGCAAGAGTCTGCATGATTGGAGGAGGATCAACTGAGGTTGATGGCTCAGAAGGCCCGGAGACTTCCACAGGCACAGATGGCCCAGTTGGCCCAAAAATTGCCTCTACTTGCTCAGACGGCCTTGGTGGCCCGGTCACCTCTTCTGCAGGAATGGATGGCCCTGATGGTCCTGCAACTGGTTCTTCCTACTCTGGATGATCTTCCTGCATTGACTGATCTTTTTGTACTGACTGATCTTCTTGGCATGACTTTTTAGAAGGCCCTGATGGCTCAGCAGTAACTTCAGGTGTTGATACAAATGGCCCTGGTTCAGATTCAACAAGAGGAACTGGAGTGTCTTGAACAGAAGGATCTTGAGTTGAAAGGGGTGCTGCTGAAGCTGATGAAACCAAGTAATGTCTTACAAATTGTGTGAGATCAGTCACCATGGTCTCTAAACTGCATAAGTCAGATTTCATCTCTTGAAGCTCAGATCTTACTTCACACAGAACTTTGGCTTGAGAGCTTTGATTGTGAATGACAGATGCAAGATCTACCTGAAGTGAACAAAATAGCTCTTCATGAGCATCCAACCGTGCGACAACAGGGTCCAGATGAACGCATATCTTCATTTTCTTAGATTTGTTATGGCCCCTTCTAGTGAGTCTAGCTAGGAATACTACCAGTTACAACCTTTTCTCTTCCAACATCACCAACAGCTGGCTCATCATGCATAGCTACAAATTCTGTTTGCTAGTGAGCATTATCATCATCATCATTAGAAGCATCTTCCACTAAACCTTCTTGAAAGGGATCATCAAAGACAGCAGTAGCAGGCTCCCCTGAGCTGGAGCATCTTCCATAAGAACTTCTTCTGATTGGCCCAGAGGCATATCTTCTGGAACAACTGCTTCATGCTCTTCTTCAACATGAGTTTGAAGTGATTAAGTTTACCCAGAAATCCAACATGGCTAGTGTCCAGCTAGCTGAGCCACCTCCTCCGCCGCTGGATGATGGCTCTCTACCTCTGTTGAAAAAATTAAGTACACTATTATTAAAAAAATTAGAAGATAAGAAATGTACTAAAGTATGAAAACATGCATGTACCTGCTACTGAATGGGATGGGACAGGTGATGCTACTGGGTGAGAGGCGGACCCTACAAAATTATATGCACATTAGAAAATATAAAGTTAATATGAACAGTAATATATAGAGTTTTATGTTTGGATATATATATATATATATATATATATATATACCTGTCGCCGGGACAACTGGCGTAGTCGGGGAGGCAGACCCTGCAAAATTATATGCACGTTAGAAAAATATAAAGTTAATATGAACAACAATATATATAGTTTTGTTTTTGGGTACATATATATATATACACCTGTCGTCGGGACAACCGACATAGTCAGGGAGGCGGACCCTGCAAAATTATATGCACGTTAGAAAACATTAAGTTAATATAAACAGTAACATATAGAGTTTTGTGTTTGGGTACATATATATATACCTGTCGCCGGGACAACCGGCGTAGTCGGGGTGGCGGACCTTGTAAAATTATATGCACGTTAGAAAATATAAAGTTAATATACACAGTAAACTAAAGGAATTGAGTTGAGTACATATATACCTATCGGCGTAGACCCTTGGCCTACAGAAGTAGAGGGTGCACCGGACGAGGTGGACCCCCTCCCACTATGTCCTCCACGCACCATATCTTTGTTGAGAACAATAAAGATATAACATGTCATCAACACTAAAATTTGAAGTAGCTATTTAATAACATATAATTAGTAACAACACTCGGTTCTTACAAAATTTTGTAATATTATCTATATTCATCATCAGATGCTGAAGATATGTCAAATTCAGCGTCATCTTCGTCATCCTCATCATCGATCCACTCTTCCTCCTCATCAGACTCCACCTCCTGCTCAACAATATGATCGTCAAGGGCATTTGGGTCAACTTCTTCCTCTTTGTTATCCTTATATAAGCAAATTGGTTCATTAATATCATCTACACTGAACTGCGTAGAAGGAGCCAACTCTCATGCGTCACTTCGGTCTGATTGGAAAAAAATTGTCATTAACATCTTCGAGCTCTATATCAGCTGGGAGAAGCTCATACTCAGGGAATAGCCTTGTTTTCACTCTACAAGTTGTTGGATCGAGATGGCACTATAGTTGTCCTAGAGGGGGGGTGAATAGGACTTCTTGCGCTTTAAAATTTGTCTGAAAATAGATAACACTAAATCGAGTTGTTAGTATTTAGTGTGGTGTGTGTGAAACAAGTGGAAACTTGGCGGAAACAATCACACAAATGCACAATATATTTTATCCTAGTTTGGCCCTTCCCACATGGAAGTCCTACATCCAGTCCCCAAGTAACCTCATGGGATTTCACTAACTGCCAAGAGAACTTGGCCTTCTCTCAACTTGAGAGGTATTACAAACCCACTTGCTCCCAAGTAAGTCTTCCCTTTACCAAGGGTACAAAGACTACCTACACCAGTAGGTCTTCCCTTCATAAGAGGGGCACTGCATGAAACAAACCTCTTGTGGGTTATCTAATATAGAAATAAAGAACACTTGTGTGTCTGCTCAACTGGATCAGCAGACACAGAATCAGAAGGAGATACAAATGAGAATTAAAGCTCTAACTCTTTCTGAATCTAAATGGGTGGACTGAGAAAGATCTATAGTTACACAATGCCACCCAACAGAGAAAGACTTCTAAAGAACTAGAGAGCTTCAAAGTCGTGGACTGAAGAAAACAACACTCTCTCTTTTTCTTTTCAGTAGAAGGCTGTGAAAACTCTAGCTTGCAAATTCAGATTGGAGTTGAGTGTGTTGCTGGTTGGTATCTGTATATCTCTTGTTCAAACTTTGGCTTCTATATATGAGCTTAAGATATCTTCCCGTTTGAAACTAACTATTGGAAGCTAGCCGTTGAAGGATGTCCATTTGAGAAGAGACTATGAGCTTCCTAGGTGTCCATCAGATCTTCAGCTCTTTAGGGTCCAACGTCTTCAGGCTATGTAGGTAGCTTCAGGGCTTGATAGATAGCTTCATTAATGTTCTATAAACTCCATGCTCAAGGCTGAAAGCTAAGCATGTTGCATTCATGTTCTGAAAACCTAAAAGGACAAGACAAATAGGGATACCTCCATACTTTCGGAGGTAGGTAAGATAAAGAAAATATAAAGTAAGAATGAGCTCAGATAGACAGAAATTCGGAGCATTTAAGGATCAAACAGATAGTTGTATGGGGAATACAAAGTCTTTTCCTAAAAGTCATGGTGTTCTAACAGTGGTAGGTGACCTTCTGACAGATAGCTTGTGCTGCTTATACCTACCATCGTATTTACTGCAAAGCAACTGTCAAATAGAGAAGAACTGAACTTTTGACAGAAAGCAAGAGACCAATTTGTATAACTCTTTCAAATCTTTGCAAGAATATTTTTATATGAATATTTTGAATATGCTTCTTGTTTAACAGAATATTTAAATGGTGACAGCAAGAAGAAATTATTCTGTAAGATACATAAGTGTTATTCATTCAGTAAAGGATCCCTTTGGGATTAATAAAACATTGAAATGAACAAGATTAATAAATCATGGATTCTATGAGATGACAAGTTCATACAAATATTATTGAAGTACAAGTACATAGAAGTTGATATATGATACTTCGACTTTTATGGAGTCGGAGTCAAAGAAAACAGAACTTCGATTATACAAAAGTCATAGTGAATCAAACTTCGACTTCTGAGGAGTTGGAGTAAGAGACAGAGACTTTGACTTCTGAGAAGTCAGAGTAAGGTACATCATAAACATAATTCGACTTTTTGGAAGTCGGAGTGTGAGCAAAAACAAGTCATACTTCGAATTTCCAAGAGTCGGAGTCCGGACAAGCTTTAACTTTTAAGAAGTCAGAGCCTAGCAAAAAGAATAGACTTCGTCTTTTCTGAAGTCAGAGTAAGTTAGACGTCGACTTTCAAGGAGTTGGAGTGAGATTCAATGGATAAGCAATCGATATAACGACTTCAACTTTTGAGGAGTCAGAGTTATGAGACTTTGACTTTTAAGGAGTCGGAGTACTACCAGTTTGTTCATCAATTGAAGCAATACTTCGACTTCTCTAGAGTCGGAGTCCGGAGTTTGTAGATTCGGAATCTCATCTTAAAATGACTTGATCCTCTACAAAGAAGAATAAGAAGAAAAATATGCGATAAAAACAAGTGGAGCACGACTCCTTGGATGGAAACCGTGATCGCCAGACACACGTGAGTGTCAAAGGAGGTGCACATGAAGGGTGCGGATAAAAAGTTGATCGCGAATAAATACCTTTTAGCGGAGAGAGATTGAGACGTTGGGGTCCTTTCTTCTTCTACGAGCACGGCCGGCTGTGGTAGAAGGCTCTTTTCGTGTTGATTTCCGTTGCAAAAAAAGACACAAATAAGAAAAGGGATTAGCCAACTTGCAGTATGTAATTCTCAAATAAATAAAATGACATGAAGGAAAAGGAGAAGAACTCACCGCGTGGTGGTTTTTAAACTCCTAAAAATGTAGGTGTGTGTGTATGCATGCATGTGTGTGCTTAAAACACAAAAGGAGAATAAAAAGGGAATGAAAAGAAGAGCCACGTGGGGCTTAAAGGGAGGTTGATATCAACAAAATAAGAGGGAGAGGGAGGTGCTTCCCCAATAGTTGAATGGTGCAATAGCCGCTGCTGATTGGAACTTGAATGGAAGGAGTGGAAGAAAGACGTCCTCCCGCCTCGCTCCAACGCACATGAGGATGACCGCTCTGAACGGCAAGGAAGGAGAGGCTTGGAGTAGCTTGGAAATGAAGATGCTCCTCCTTGGTTCGGAGTTGAGTCTCCAAATCGGCAGGGCTTCGCCGTAGTGTGGGGTTGATGCTTAAAAGGGTGGCCTCATGTTTCTATTTATAGGGAAAAAAAAGCCTAAATCGCGTCTGGTACAGTGGACGCTATTTAAGTTGAATCGCGTCTGGGATAGTGGACACGATTCAAAATTTCCATTTTCGGCCAAGGGTGTGCCTATAAATCACGTCCAGGTAAGTGGACGCGTTTCAGAACTTCCAAAAAACACTTTTAGAAAGATTCCAAAAACATTTTTAGAAATTAGAATCGTGTCTGGGATGGTGGACACGATTCAGAAAAGGCAATTGCGCTTAAGGAAAGTTGCCAAAAACCAAAAAAAAGGAAATTAAAATCATGGCAGCCTAGGCCACCACGATTCATAAAAGAAAAACGGCGCATATATGACAGCTCTGAATCACGGCGGTGTAGACACCCGATTCTGGCCTACAAGTCGAACCACATTTCTTGTTGTCTAAGTGAGCCCCAAGTTGGTCATTCACCTTGAGCCCACCATTAGCCTTGCTTTGAGCCCATTAACAGCCTAATTTTCGTGATATCCCGTCCATTACCTCTTAAAAAGAGTCCTTGAGCCTTAAATGTCATTATTCTCCCATTTGATTGGCCAATAATTCAAGAATAATCGATTTTCCTTAACGTGACGGGTCGTAGCGCAGCGTTAATCCTTGCCGCGCCCCCTATGGCCGTCGCGACAGCCCATGCATATCCATGCACGTGGCCTTTCTGTTGCGCTCCTTCTGACCGTCGCGCCCCTACGACCCGTCGCGACAACAGCCGCATGCGCTGGCCTCCGCAACCACCTCCTATTTATCCTCTTATGGCCTTTGCATTTATCCCCAAGCATCCCCCCAACCTCCTGAGCGCATATTGGGATTGTGGGACTCTTTGGACATCCTTTGGACTCTCACCCATGAGATTTAATGGCATTTATCCTTTATTTGGGTAATTTATCATAAAAATGGGATTATTCTCTCTCTTTGGTCTATAAAAGCAATGCCTCTCCTTCAGGAAGAGGAGAGCCCCGATTTTCATCCTGAAGGGCTGACGAAATTTCCTTTGAGCTGGACTTAGCCCACAGCCCTCTCTTTACCTCTCATTTTCTCACAGCCTCCACATCAAGCCTTTGTTCATTGGCTCATCCATAAAGCTTGGTGCGTGAGGAGGGCGACTCACACGTCCATTGGGAGCTTTTGCACGAGCCAAAGTCTCACACAACGCCAGGAAGTCGCCCCATTGGGGGCTCTTTTCTTCCCTCCCTCCTTCATCTCACTTTCATGCATTTTGTTATTTATTTTAGATAGGTTGCATTTTTATTTTCTCCTCCCACGTTTTCCATCACCCAAAGGGGTTTAAACCACCCCCCAGGTCCATTCCCACCATGCTTTCATTTTACTTTTCATTTGAGGATAGATTCTACGCGTAAGCTTATTCTAACAGGGTTTTCTTTCTTGTTTTTGTTGTTTTGGCAGGCACCCAAGCGAAGATCCATGAGCAGCTCTTGTTCTCTGGCCGGCCGGAGGGTAGGAAGAAGGACCTCTCACATTTCTCCCGCACTGCATAGGGCGCGGTAGAGGAGGGCGACGCGACAAGCTTGACGCGCCCTGTTAGGGTGTTGCGACATCAGCTCGTCGCGACGGGGTTTCCCGTCACGATCTCAGGTCAGTTCCCTGTTCTCTCCTTCCTTTTCCTAGCTTAGTTAGCCCGCATCATTCCCTCATATGGCAACTAGTTAGGTGGCGATCACATCCATGTTACCATACCATTAGTTTTAATATCCTATCACGTGTTTTGGGGTGCACATTCTCCGTGATTACACCTTTTGGCGATCCCGGTGGGACCTTCAGTGCTAGCCTCGTGAGTTTAGCCTGTTTTCCTGCCATGTTTTGTTGTTTAAATGCTTTTCTAGAACCCTGTTAGGTATGTTTTTGTGTTGTTTTGATGTTCCTGTCCTCCGTTGGGAACGCGACGTATCGCGTCGCCGCGATCTGGTCGCGTCGACAGTGACCGATGCGAAAAGTGGAATGTGCTTCTCCTCTTCTCTCCACCTTATTTCTTTTCTGAGGATCCATCCATGTCTCTTCCATGCTGTTCTGCCATGTATGTTCGTGTTTCTGATTGTTAGAATCCTGTTAGGGTTCAGATTTTCCTTTTCATTTACTGTTTGTTTTCGGGCCCTGTTGCGGCGGGTCATGGGGATGCGATCATGTCGCGGCGTATTGGGAAGATGCGTCTTCAGGTACACATTGCTTGTTAGTGCTTTTGATCCATGGGCCGGTTTCTGTGTGATCCATGAGCTTTGCTGTGTTATGTTGGTTATTCCATGCTTGTTCTCTGCTTTAGGATAGCATGTTTGCTCTTTGTTTGCGTGTGATTAAAGGCCTCAACATTCTGCTGATATTGCGGCTGGGTTTCCGGTCGCGATAGGGTTACGGCGTATTTGGTCGCCGTGACTTAGTCCGAGACCTGTTAGTCACCATGTTTTGCTATTAGTTGGATATTTCATACATTTTTGGGTACTTAGGCCCGTGCATACATTATTGATCCATACTATTTAGGTTATCCTCCTTGGTTGAGTGGGTCCTCTCACCTGCGAGCACTCGTGGGTTGACAAGGGCCGCCTTCCGAGGGCCTCCGTAAGTCCCCGTGACCGTACGCACGTTGCGGTTCACCGGGCTGGTTGTACCCGTTGTACCCTTAGTTTGAGCCATCCCCATGTGTGAGCTGTGTGTCTCCCCTAGTTACACTGGAGGACTTGAGTTCATACCTATTAAGGTCACGCTTGATCGAGTGATATTCCATTTATCAATCCATTTAAAGGTTGAGTGCAAACTCCAAAATTTGGACCTTAATCATGATAACTTGAGTGCTTATTCGGTGCATCCCTTCTTATCTCACAGTCTCTTCTTGTTTGTGATAGAGTCTAGGATTTGTTTGGTAGGTGTCAGCTCCCCTAATTGCTTAGGGGCGGTGCATGCGTCATTGTTTAGGTAGATCGAGTCAGTCCCCTCCATCTATTGTACTATATCATAATCCCCTGTTTGACATGGACCATTTCCGGGTCCTTGCCGACGATTCTTTGCCCATTGGGCTTCTAGAGGATGTGGCCCAACCTTCTGCGGCCATCCTCTCCGGGCACATTCAGCCCCCAACTCTTGTTGACAGTCGGTCCCGCCCCCCTTCTCCTTCTGGGGCGGATGACCCGCATACCCAATTCAGTCAGCTTCTCCCCCATATGAGTCCGAACCAAGTCCGCGAATTCCTGGCCGCTGCCAAAGGCAAGTGACCCCTATCTCCTCCCACTCATATTTCTGCCCAACATGTAGCTTCCTCTGCTCCTGTTATTTCAGCGCCACATGTACCCTCTGCTGTGGCAGATCCTACGCCCCTTCGTCCACGAGCCATACACTTTTCCGAACCTAGTTACATGCCAATGTGGGAGGTTCGGCCTAAATCCCCTCCAGTTTCCTCATTTTATCAGGCCGAGCCGGTTCCCCTTTCCCGCGAGAGGTCCTACTCTGTGGAGCGATCTCACTCCCTCATTCCCACTCACCACTCCACGTCCCCTTCCGATTGTTGGGTTCTCATATTGGAGAATGTTGGGTTACAACAAGTGCTTAAATGTTTTTGATGATGAGCAATACTAATTGATGTTATGTTTGTTTTTGATGATGAACATTTCATGAACAAGACAAAATTGATGTGTTATGAATGTGTGAAACATGATGAGAATGACAATTGGATGCAAATGAAACACATGTTTTATATGTTCATTATATCTCACTAATTATGTCTTTTAATGTAGGTGAGATTCCATGCAAGACAAAGCCCAAAATCTAAGTGCAAAAGAACAAGACAAGTTGCTGAAATAGTGCTCCTGTCAACAGATGAATAATGCATCTGTCAACAGATGAATAGTGCATCTGTCGACAGATGATTTTCGTCTGTCGACAGATCCACATAGAAATCTATTTCCAGAAAGCCCAGTCTTCTGGTTTTTGGAAACCTGTCAACATCTGTCGACAGCAGCAAGTCGGCTGTCGACAGACGGAGTTTTCGGAAGATCTAATGGCCAGGAAATGATCTATATTTGGGTGTTTCCTTTTAGCATGACTCTCTATGCTTGGACACCATTATATAAGGATCATATGAGGCTATTTTCGCAGCAAGGGAGCCTCCACACAAAAAACCCTAAGCCAAGAACAAGAAGAAGAAGGTTCCCCTATTTTCTGCTTCAACTCTTCATCCAACACGAGGAAGATCCATCTCACGAGCAGAGTTGAAGTTGGTTTGTCCATCCTTCAAGCTTCTCCATCAACTAATACATGTCAAGACAAAGCTTGAAATTCTTCTGGACGACCACCACGAGGAGTTCTTCATTTGGATTTGATCTTCAACTCAGAACTCTTGTTTTATTCTACCTTTCATATCTTTGTGTGTGTGGTAGTGGTTCAAGCGTTCCTTGTGCTTGATCCACGTGTGGATTGTTGTTCTGATTGCGTGTTTGCATCAGACAATGTGTGTGTGGTGTGTTGGTCAGATCAAGGCTAGAGGATCTGATCTTTTGTAGACTTGATCTAGCGTGTGTGTGTGTGGTTGAGCCGGTGTGCTCGTGTGTGTGTTGTACTCAGTTCTTGAGTAGTGTGTCCTCATTGTGTGGGGGGTGGACGTAGGAATCACGTGGTGTGATCTCCGAACCATCTAAAAAATCCCTTGTGCATTGTGATTTGATTTGTGGCTTGCATTGTATTGCGCTAGATGCATGCATAGGGATTTCGTCTACACACTAACTGTTAATTTGTTCACACACATTACATCAGATCAGAGGGGTTTTAATTGAGTAGATCTTTTAGTTCGAAGTAATTTTTAAATTGCTTAAGTTTCCGCTGCAAATCTATTTAACCCCCCTTCTAGCTTTGCCAATACCGAATATCCGATCCTAGCAATTGGTATCAGAGCAGGTTTTCTATTCAACGATTGTGATTTGGCAAATCTATTTATGTGTGCTTAATTGCTCTGATCGGGCTTATAATTGATTCTGAACTGATCTGATTACTTTGGTTGTCGGTTTATTCATCTACAACATACTCAGAAATATGTCTGAGTTCTCGAGTATCATAAATAGACCAATGATTATTGAGTTTGATAACCATGTTGATAAAATGCAGGACTCCTTTAATAAGACAAGCAAGATTGCAAATAAAGCCAAAGACAAATGCTTCATGGCTCTTGGCAGCTCTAGAAGTTCTCCTAGTTCAGACAAATCTGAAGGATCACATCTGCCAGAGAAGTCAAGAAACTCTCAAAGGTCAGGTAAATCCAATTCAGATCCATTTGATGCATCAATATCTAATTCTAATTCAGAGGATGATATATCCTATGATGAATTGATAGAATGCTATGAGCACTTGTCCAATCAACTTAAGAAGGTAAAAGCTCAAAACAAGAAGCTAAAAGAAAAATTGGATAAGAATGAAATGAGAATTGATAATGCTCAAGCATTCTATGAAGAAAATGAAAAATTGAAAATGAAGAATGAAAAATTGGAAAATGAAGTCAAAAACTATGGAATCATGTTTTCTAAGCTAAAAGAAGATCATGATCAGGTGGAATCTGAAAATTCTGATTTGAAAATTGAAAATGAAAATTTGATTGATCATAATGAGAATCTCAAATTTGATAATGATCAACTAAATAAACAAATCTCCAACATGGCTCATGACCACCAAATAAAAGAAAAATGCAATCAACTGGTTGAGGAAAACAGACATCTGAAAAAGAAGATTGAAAGCTTCTATCATGATAGATCATTAAATGATGATTGGAACAATTTTAAGAAGAAAATTGCTGACTTGAAAAATCAAGTTGTTCAAAGTGAAATTGAAAAGAACAAAATACAAAATGGTCTGGATGTCATGAAAAGCCAACTTCTAACTTCTGAAAAAGAAATTGTTGCATTGAAAGCTGAAAAGAAAAAATTGAACAAAAAGGCTCCAAATAGGAATGTTTCAAGGAAATCTCCAACTCCACATCACGCCAAGAGATACCAAAGGGTACCATCTCCTTCTTCTCAACTCAAGGATAGTCAAAGGTACTCTAAAGGACCTCAGAAATTCCAGCAAATGCATTCATACTGTGGTAAGCTTCAGGTAAATGCTCAACCCATTTGTTTTAAATGCAATAGGCCTGGTCATCTTGCTAAATTATGCTGGAATAAAGGTCAACACTGTCATAATCATGTCAAACCAGTCCAATGCTTCACATGTCATAAAATTGGTCATATTTCTAGGAACTGTTGGCATAAAAAACATGATTATGTGCATGCTTCAAAGCTCCATAATAATCCATGTGTTCATACACACAAGGATAAACATCATGTTCATAAAGATCAAAAATTTCATGTATCTATGAACAGGAAAACTACACAAAACAATAGAAATCCAAAAACCAAATCACTTTGGATTATGAAATCTTCATTGTTAGATTCTAACATTAATGTCATTGCAGGACCCAAATAAGTGTGGGTCCCAAAACAAACTTGATCAACAAGCTGAGATGTCTTGCAGCAAAAAATTAGAAATGGATTCATGCCATTGGCTGTGCAAGGCAAGAAATGATGGAGAACAAAGGTAATTTTTTTTTTTACTGAGATTGAAGACTGTTCAGGTAAAATCTCTTTGTCACTTCAGTCTTGAACTGCAAGAATTGAAATGGATTTTTAATTCTATATGAGGAATGAAGAATGTATTTTGTTGATACCCCTACATAACAATGCCTCTTAGCAATTGGAATCATGCCATCCTGCTTGTGTAACTGTGCTCATGACCTCTTGGTATATCAAATGATGACATGTGAAAAAACAAGTTATGCCTGTTTGGAAACTATCATTATGCGTGAGTAAAATGCTCCGTCAAGTACTAAAAGTCATGTAATGCATAAGGCTAGTTGAGTGCTTAATAATTTGTGAATTGCTTGATACATTTACTATGCATGTGTTATGGGGGAGTAAATTTGAAAGTGCTCATATGCTCATGAATGCTCATGAAATCTATGTGCAAGTGCTTGTCATGAATGTATATATATCATGCTTGAAAGTTGTCTCATCACATGCACATCTTATGGGGGAGTAAGTTCAAGGTAGGTTGAGTGAAATACTTGAGAGAAACCCTTCATATTCATTGTGTATTTACTTCTCAAAATCTTGTTCTTCATGTCACTCAATTCTATGCCTCAAAACTGATTTTCTCAAGTATCTGTCGACAGGCACTATCACATCTGTCGACAGACATGCTCTCCCAGAATCAAGCCTTTCAGGCCTGTGTGCATCTGTCGACAGATACACATTTTCTGTAAATTCTTCATTCTTCTTCATAATTTCTTCCTGAGTATGTTCATATCATTGATGCAAGGGGAGAATTGGGTATAAATATTCATTATAACCTTTCATCCTCACATAGTATCAAAGATATATGGTTAATCACAATGATTTTGAAATATATTTTGTGATTGAGTCTAGGTTGTATCATCTAGAAAACATTGAACAAATCTAATGATTTTAACCTAACTCACTTGAATAACTCCCTTGTGGATGATCATGTTCCTATATGGATTGACAAGTAAGAAGGTTTTTGAACTTAATGTCTTTGCATTGGCCTTTGACCTTAATAAACCTTTTGAACTTGATTTTCCAACTTAAAAAAAAGAGAAAAGCTACCTATTTCTAAAGTCAAAAATTAAAAAAAAAAACAAATATGTGAATTGGGACAAAGGCAGAGTAATGATGAGTATCACTAAATAACCGGGGACACGGGCATCACAAATGTCTGTCTTCACGTCAAAAGTCCTTTCATTATCTCTGCATAATGGTATGATGGTCACTCACACTGAGTAACTGGGGGTACGGGCATCCCAAATGTCTACCTTCATGTCAAAAGGTAAAAGTGATCCTAATTACCACTTAAATTGTTCAAATGTTAGAAATAGAGTGGAGCCTCCAAGATTTAAATCATGGGCAATGGGTTGTCTATTGTCAATTGTTCATGTAGACATTGCCTTCATTTACCAACTGAACATCACCCACTAAGGTATATGATTTTCTTCAATGGTTTTATTCAAAAGGGTTATCTCATTTTTCATATGTTTTTAAATGATGTATTCTAAATGCTATAACTTGAGATTCCCGGAGTATTATCTCTTAACCATTGTAGAATTTTTATGTGTCTTCATACTAGTGTTTATGACATTTCGTAGTGGGTATCAACCTATTCTCAACCTTGCAATCTCATTTGAACACTCATTCCCCACTCATATCTTTCACATTTCAATTATGTGGTCACACAATTCTTTGCTTCATTCTTTTACTTGTGTGCACTCATTATCTTTTTGAATGTTGTCAAAAGGGGGAGAAACATCAATTGTGCATAAATTGAAAATTTTGTCATCATCAAAAAGGGGGAGAATGTTGGGTTCTCATATTGGAGAATGTTGGGTTACAACAAGTGCTTAAATGTTTTTGATGATGAGCAATACTAATTGATGTTATGTTTGTTTTTGATGATGAACATTTCATGAACAAGATAAAATTGATGTGTTATGAATGTGTGAAACATGATGAGAATGACAATTGGATGCAAATGAAACACATGTTTTATATGTTCATTATATCTCACTAATTATGTCTTTTAATGTAGGTGAGATTCCATGCAAGACAAAGCCCAAAATCCAAGTGCAAAAGAACAAGACAAGTTGCTGAAATAGTGCTCCTGTCAACAGATGAATAGTGCATCTGTCAACAGATGAATAGTGCATCTGTCGACAGATGATTTTCGTCTGTCGACAGATCCACACAGAAATCTATTTCCAGAAAGCCCAGTCTTCTGGTTTTTGCAAACCTGTCAGCATCTTTCGACAGCAGCAAGTCGGCTGTCGACAGACGAAGTTTTGGGAAGATCTAATGGCCAGGATATGATCTATATTTGAGTGTTTCCTTTTAGCACGACTCTCTATGCTTGGACACCATTATATAGAGATCATATGAGGCTATTTTCGCAGCTAGGGAGCCTCCACACAAAAAACCCTAAGCCAAGAACAAGAAGAAGAAGGTTCCCCTGTTTTCTGCTTCAACTCTTCATCCAACACGAGGAAGATCCATCTCACGAGCAGAGTTGAAGTTGATTTGTCCATCCTTCAAGCTTCTCCATCAACTAATACCTGTCAAGACTGGACGACCACCACGAGGAGTTCTTCATTTGGATTTGATCTTCAACTCAAAACTCTTCTTTTATTCTACCTTTCATATCTTTGTGTGTGTGGTAGTGGTTCAAGCGTTCCTTGTGCTTGATCCACGTGTGGATTGTTGTTCTGATTGCATGTTTACATCAAACAACGTGTGTGTGGTGTGTTGGTCAGATCAAGGCTAGAGGATCTGATCTTTTGTGGACTTGATCTAGCGTGTGTGTGTGTGGTTGAGCCGGTGTGCTCGTGTGTGTGTTGTACTCAGTTCTTGAGTAGTGTGTCCTCACTGTGTGGGGGGTGGACGTAGGAGTCACGTGGTGTGATCTCCGAACCACCTAAAAAATCTCTTGTGCATTGTGATTTGATTTGTGGCTTGCATTGTATTGCGCTAGATGCATGCATAGGGATTTCGTCTACACACTAACTGTTAATTTGTTCACACACATTACATCAGATCAGAGGGGTTTTAATTGAGTAGATCTTTTAGTTCAAAGTAATTTTTATATTGCTTAAGTTTCTGCTGCAAATCTATTTAACCCCCCTTCTAGCTTTGCCAATACCGAATATCCGATCCTAACACCGATTTCCTCGCGGAGTGGACATCAATGAAGCGGGAGCTCCATGACCTAAGGAGACAATTGGACCCGCAGAAAGCTGTGGACATCCCCCTTCCATTTTTTCAACATCTCCGTGTCCCACGCCAGTCAGAACTCCCTGTCTATCGACGGTACTCTGGGAATGGTGACCCCTATGTGCATTTGAAAGATTTTGTATATGAATCAGCCCCGCACAAGTACGACCACCATCTCATGGCGTACTTGTTTCGTAAATCATTGGATGGAGCGGCCCTCGAGTGGTTCTACTCTTTGCCCCCCGAGGAGGCCGAAGATTTTCGCATTGTTCAAGAAAGGTTCTTACAGCAGTTTCAAGATCGGGTCGGACCCAAGTATTCTTTTGTTGATTTAGTGGCCGAGAAAATGAAGCCTGATGAGGAGTTTGTTGTCTACGCCGACAGGTGGCGTGCCTTGGCTGCTAAGGTCCGATGTCCCATGCCGAAGGAAGAGAAAGTTAAATTGTTGATTTCCAATGCCACACCCACTTACCGTGCCATCTTAGCTATGAACGACATCACCACCATGCACCAATTGTATAGTCGAGCCCGTTTCATCCAAACTCAACTTAAAGACTCGCCTATCCATTCCATGTTTAAGACCCCTAAGCCCTGCTATCCCAAGAAGCCCTAGGGACCTGTCACTGAGGGAATCCAAACCAATGAGCAGGTAGGTGCAGTGAACAACCCCCAAGGCCCAGTAGGTAAGTCACCCCTTAATCAGCAACCCCAACAACCATGGAACAATAGATAACCTCCTCAGACTCAAAATCCCCAGCAAGATCAACGTCAATACAACCAGGTCCCTCCACCCCAAATGGCTATGCTCCTCGAAAGCCTAATGGGCCCAAGAGGGTGCAATACCCTCCTCTTCCAGAAACCCTTGCTGATATCTTTGCGGCCCTTATGTATTTAAATGCTCTTAGGCTCCCTCTCGAGAAACCAAATTGGAACATGGCAGCAGACTAAACAAAGTATTGTGTGTACCATCGCCATCCGGGCCACAATGTGTCAGATTGCTTCTAATTTCAGGACATTATATATGATCTCCATGAGCAGAATCAAATTGATTGGGCCGAGATGAAGAGGTTGATCCAGACACTGAGGGACCAACAAGGTGAGAGGCAGCAGCAGCAGTAGCAAAGGCGACATCAGCCACAACAACAACAGCATCAATTCCAGCAGCAACATCAACCATTTCAGCAACAGCAACTATTCCAGCAGCAACACCAGCAACAATAATATCCACAGCAACCACAGCAACCGGAAAATGACCTTGGCATAATTTGCAATCCTATGCCACAACATCAGCCCGCTCCGAACCCCCAACCTGCTCCACCACCTCCTCCACCAGCTCAAGTTAACCTCGCCATCCACCATCAGCCAACAGAAGCCGCATGGGCCTTTGACGATGAGCACGAAGTAGGCCAGCTCTTGGCTATTTCCCATGCCGAACCTACCACCATCACGCCCACATCCACCACATCTGCTTCTACCACACCTATCATTGCCACTATTACCTCACCTCTCTACAACACTCCCCTTGTTTCGCCCATTGTTCTATCGCCTCTTAACATCCCACTCTCCTCTGCTCCAGCACCCTTATTAGCCACCCCCTCCATCATTGACACCACTTCACCTTCCCTTCACCACAACCTCGCCCTACGGAGCGGGCGTATGTTCCACCGGATGTATCCAAATGCATCCGTGTCTATGCCAGGTCAGCAGGTCCAGCCATCCAATAATAACAATCAGTAGCAACAACAAGACATCAAGGAGATAGATCCGGTCCCGGGGACCCAATACAATATTTTGAAGCATTTGGAACAGACCCCAGCAAAAATTTCAATCCTCGAATTGATCAAAAGGTCACCAACCCACCGAGATGCCCTGAGAGCCTTTCTGCAAAGGGTCATGGTAAATGAAGATATGAACCCAGATACTCTGCCATCTGTTCTCTCCATCGTGTCACCCTGACCATAAACAAAGTGGTTGTTGATGCCGCATTGGTCGATACCAGAGCTTCTATAAATGTGTGCCCGCTGAGTACTTTGAGGTCCTGCAACATCTCCGAACGCCGCTTGCAGCCCACTCCTACAACCATAGCGGCCTATGACAATTCCCGGTGGGCCTGCCATGGCATCATTTCTTTACAAGCAGAATTAGGCCCACTTGTCATGACTATAGATTTTTTTGTGCTTGACATTGATCCCACTTACAAGGCCATTCTGGGCCGCCCTTGGATTGAAGCATTAGGCGCAGTGCCTTCTACCGCTCATCAGTGTTTGAAATTCCCTTTCCAAGGGCGAATAGTTAAAGTCAAGAGTGCAGCAACTACTCACACGGTGGAGGCCATTGAGAAAATCATTCATGTCGTTAGTCTGGCCATCGAACAGGCCCATCATCTCAGTGCTCAATGTGAATTATCCTTGGGCTTACACATTTTCCAGCAGCCGACAAATTGTATCCCCATCAGTGGCTGCTGTTAAGAAGGGCACATTGACGAACACCAAGGGCTGGAACATTATGGTTAGAATTGGGTATCAACCGGGAAAGGGTCTTGGCACTCACCTTCAGTGGAGGACTCAGATTATCAATGATCCCAAGAAATTCACAAAGCGGGGGCTTGGATACCAAGAGGGATTTAAATAGTGGCCAGTACATTCATCTACATCGAACTTAGACCAAAAGCCCCTCACCTGGACTCTATATGATCATTTTGTCAGAGGGCCCATGCAGCCAGATTACAATACTGTCATGATAAAAGCACTATTGTCCCCATATCAAGCTTTGGAGGCCTAGCGGCCCAGCAAAAAGAGGAAGCCTGAAGAAACAGGGGCAGAAGAACCAGATCTAGAAGACTTAGTCTCAGCCGTCAGTTTTTGTTCAAGGAGGACAACACCGTACAGTCCCAGGTAGTAGAGGCAGAAGAACAAGACCTTGAAGACCTTGTATTGGCAGTCAGTCATTTGTTCAGCGAGGATAGAATTCCACACTCTCCAGTAATGGAACAGTCAGTATCAGCAGCCACCACCAAGCGACAATTGCTTGGACCTGGTGAGGATTTTGAAGTCATAAACCCCATCAATCCAACAAAGGAGTTCTGGCCAGGGTATTCCGGGCCTTCTAGTCATTTTGTGTCTTCCATCCTTGTTTATAATTTCTCCTTCATCCCTTCTTCTCCTCCTCTTATCCTCCAATTCTCCCCTGACGCTCTCAAAGCGTTAACCGTTTCTTTGTCCCTTTTCACTATTTTTTTAATGGCTCGGTTTTTTCCGTCTCCCGACGCCTCTGCATGTAGGATAGTTTATTCCTTTACTTAGTTTAATGTGTCAAAAAAAGTCAAAAAAACAAAAAAACAAAAAAAAAACTTTCTCCCCAGCAATCGGACGGTGATCCCCGTCTTTCTCCCCTTTTATTCAGACGGCGATCCCCGTCTTTTCCCTTCCTCCATCAGACGGCGATCCCCATTCTTCCCCCTTTCCAAGCATCAACCTTCCCATTCCCAGCTCCACAATCCCAGCTCTTGACGGCGATCCCGTCATTCACCGCTTCTGGCTTTCCATTGCAATCCTCACTCCTGGCGGCGATCCCCGTCATCCCCCTTCTCAGCACTCAGACGGCGATCCCTGTCCCGGTGCTCCCTTGCTTTCGACGGCGATCCCCATCACCCGCGCGTTCCTCCTTTCTCTTGACGGCGATCCCCGTCACTCCCTCCTCTTGCCTTGGCGGCGATCCCCACCTTTCTCCTCCTTCTGCTTAAATTGCGATCCTCGCTCGCCGACCACCATGGTCATTTTGGGCGATCTGGGTGAGGGGCCTTCTGTTCCCCTGCACCCCAACTCTACTCCAGGCACCCTGAGCTCGGGTGGCCTACCTCCACCTCCAGACCCATCGGAGGATCCTTGCGGCCCAGCCGCACTTCTTTATTTCCCTTCCAATAAACCTCTGGACACTTCTCCAGAGCCTCTTGTAAATATCAATCCTAGTTTAGATTCAGGGGTAGGATTTAGCAAGTCCCCGTCCCTGTCTAGGAAGAGAAAGGGTAGTGGCATACCCTGTAGGTATCTGTTGGATCTGGTGCAAAGGTGTGGCGCTCTTCTAGCTGTTGAAGAGTTCGTCCAGGAAGCAGTAGTTCTGAACATAGAAGCTCAGCACGAAGAGGAAGGGCTAGACGAAGGATTTGGAGTATATGAAATCCTAACTGAGGAAGACCTAGCGGATGAAGAAGATGGTGAGATAGAGAACGTTGCCAAGATGTATTCAAGTGACATGAGAAGATTCGATGAACACACATCGGCAGTGGACGAACCCACTAAAGAGGTAAACGTTAGAACTGACGAAGATCCCTGGCTCCTAACCATAGCTTCTGGTCTCCCTCCTAAGGAAGAAGAGGCGCTCGTAGAAATGCTAAGGGAGTTCAAGGATTCTTTTTCCTGGTCGTATGACGACATGTCTGGCATCGACCCCGAATTGGTGGAACATAGGTTAATCTTGAAGCCAGGGGCAGTTGCCGTTAAACAGAAGTTAAGGTGTTTCCTCCCCCACATTGCTTTGAATATGAAAGAGGAAATTGACAAACTACACAAAGCTAAGTTCATCCGTGTAGTCCTCTATCCATTATGGGTGGTGAACATAGTCCCGGTAATGAAAAAGGATGGAAGAGTGCGAATTTGCATAGACTTCCGGGACTTGAATAAGGCATGTCTAAAGGACGATTTCCCTTTACCTCATTTGGATGTGTTGATTGATAACACCGCTGGGTATGAAACTCTATCGCTCATGGATGGTTACTCAGGGTATAATTAAATCTGTCTAGCCCCGGAGGACCAAAAGAAAACCTCCTTCACCACGCCCTGGGGAACTTATTGCTATATGGTTATGCCGTTTGGATTGAAGAATGCCGGCGCCATTTATCAAAGGGCAATGTTAGCTATCTTCCACGATATGATTCATATCGATGTTGAGGTTTATGTGGATGATATTGTCGTGAAGTCTCGGACTTGAAGAGAACACTCCTCCGTGCTTGCCAAAGTGTTCGGCCGCGCACAAGAATATCAATTGAAGATGAATCCAAAGAAGTGCGTGTTTGGGGTTTCTTCAGGAAAATTGCTAGGTTTTGTAGTCAGCAAACGGGGGATTCAAATAGACCCACACAAGGCCAAGTCCATAAACGAGATGCCTTCTCCTAAGAACATATCTGAGCTTCGAGGTTTGATCGGTTGACTTCAGTTCATAAGGAGATTCATATCTCAGCACTCCCAAAGATGTCGTCCTTTCTATGAACTGTTAAAAGGAGGAGCCAAATTCGAATGGAACGCTAAGTGCCAGGAGGCCTTTGATGAACTCAAGAGTTATCTTATGAATCCGCCCGTGCTGCAGGCGCCTGTCCCTGGGAAACCCTTAATCCTATATCTGTCAACTATTGAGGACTCCCTAGGAGCAGTCCTTGTGCAACATGATGATTCGGGGAAAGAAAGGGCAGTCTATTACCTATCTAGGCTCTTCAATCCTTCCGAGCTCAAACTCACCACAATGGAGAAAACATGTGCAGCGCTAGTGTGGGTAGTGCAGAAATTGAAGCACTACTTTCTAGCCCATAGGGTGAGTTTGATTTCTAGAATGGATCCTATTAGGTATCTCCTGGGCATAGGTGTTGTCTTGCTCACCCCAGAAGGGATCACCATTCCACTTGCATATCAACTCCAGTTCCCTGCCACCAATAATGTCTCCGAGTATGAGGCTCTCCTAGCCGACCTAAAGCTTACCTACCTCTTAGGTGCGCGCCACCTCAAGATCATAGGAGACTCTCAACTTGTTCTTTGGTAGGTCCTTTCTACCTATCGCACTTGTGACCCTAAGCTCAAGCCTTATCAAGATCTGGTCACACTCCTAGCTAAGCAGTTCCGAAAGCTCATCTACATTCACACTCCTCGCTCTCAGAATATCCTGGCCGATGCCCTGGCATCCTGGCCTTATCTCTCTCTTTCCCTCTCAGCCGCAGCGCTGAGACAATCACTGTTCAAAGATTAGAAGCTCCCTCCACTCAGGACTCTTGGTTCAATAACCTTAGGAGCTCTTTAGTCTTGAAGGCAGAGAGAAGAGAAGCGAAGGAAGTGTTGTTGGTAGAGCTAGGAGAAATGATGGAGGAAGAAAGGCCATGGTACCACGAAATTGAGTAGTACTGCAAAGACGGTACTTTCCCAGAAGAAGCCGAAGCTGAGGATAGGAGAGCCATCCGTAGAGCAACGTTAAGATATACCATTGTTGGAGAAGTATTATATAAGCGCGCTCTAAATGGGATGCTCCTAAGATGTTTGCAAGATGAAGAAGCCTAGAAGGTGGTGGAAGGAGCCCACTCCAGTGAATGTGGAGGGCATGTCAATAGCCAAATGTTGGCTAAGAAGATCCTTAGGCAGGGCTACTACTGGCCAACCTTAGAAGAAGACTGTGCCATCTACGTACGTAGGTGTGTCAAATGCCAGCTCCATGCTGATAAGATCCATGATCCATCCTCTTCTTTGCATCCGCTAACTTCCCCTTGGCCATTCTCCATGTGGGCCTTTGATATCATTGGACCTCTTGGTGATCCTAATGCTCAAGTAAAATAGAAATCTTTCATTCTCACTGCTACTGAGTACTTCACCAAGTGGGCCGAAGCAGAGGCATTTGCAAAATCAAAGGCTCGACCGTGTGCAGATTCATCATGAAGAACATCATCTTGCGGTTCGGAGTGCCAAGTGGCTTCGTCACCGACAATGGACCTCAGTTCATCTCACGAGAGCTTTAAGACCTATGTAAGAAATTCAATATTTCCTTGCATCATTCGTCTCCATATTATCCGCAAGGCAACGGCCAATCCGAATCCACAAATAAAACACTTTTGAAAATTTTAAAGAAAACTTGTGAGTCTCATAAGTTCGCTGATTGGCCTGAAAAATTGATTGAGGCTCTGTGGGCCTATCGTACCTCCGTCCGCACGCCCATTGGGAAAACTCCCTTTTCACTTACATACGGGATGGAGGCCGTATGCCCATATGAGAACCTCATTCCTTCGCTAAGAGTTCAGCTGGACAAAGAACTTAATCCCGACGAACGTCGAGAGGCGTTACTTACACAGCTGGAACTCCTAGACGAACTGCATCTAGCCGCGACGGATCATGTACTTTCATATCAAAATAGACTCTCAAGATCTTTTCAAAAGAAAGTGATTGAACACAAATTCCAAGAAGGAGACATGGTTTTGAAGCGAATTTTCATAAAACCTGGAGGTCCTAGGTCAAAATTGCAAGCAAACTAGGAAGGGTCGTACGTTGTTAAGGAAGTGTACCCTGGGAACACGTATAGGCTTATAAATGCTGATGGTGAGGAGCTCTCTCACCTATGGAATGGGCTGTATCTTAAAAGATTCTACCATTAATAAAAGGTTTTCAATAGAGACATCATTTTGCAAAAGAATGTTAGCAGCTATGTGTCTCACTCCCTTTCATTTGTTGTCAAATGACCCTTATGCTCAGTCACACACATCACACGGCAACCCATGGCTAATTTTCCTTAGTTAGTGGTGTTCCTGCCTAGCCCTAGTGTGGGGTGCAAAGGTCAATTCTCTTCTTGCTCGGACAAGGTCTAGGGGCAAAAGGGCGCTAACTTGTGGACTAAGGGAGGTGTAGCTCATATGTATGATGTCTCAAAGAGAGACGGTCTGTTCAAAAGAAAGAAAAGAAAAAGAAAAGAGAAAAATTGATAAAAAGGAGAAGTAAGCGAAAGATTGAAAATAGAGGCATGTCAAAGAGTGGCAGCACAGTTCCCCGCGGGACGCCCTTGAGCCCGGTCATACGCATGCACCGGACAAAATAATGACCACAAAGTCTCTGGACAACAGACGGATTCCATGTGAGGTACACCCTTGCAAGTCATACAAGCTAGTCTCCCAAGCACCAAGTCCAAGTCTTGTCTCCTTTAAGTCTTCCTATCCCCGCTAATGACTGGAGAACCCCGCACCTGGTCTACATTAGAACGTTAGTTACTAGGGGCAAGTGGCCTTTAGGGAGCCGAAAGCAAATTCACATTGTGTTTAGGGGATATTTGACAAACATAAGATAGGAATGAGATCCCTAGCCAATCATTCAAATGTAGAAGATGTCGTTATCAGAAAACTCCAAAAATAAAAAAAAAACAGAAAACTCCAAAAAAAATAAAAAAACTCTAAAAATCTAAAAAAAATAGAAACTCCATAAATCCAAAAAAAAATCAGAAAACCCAAAATAAAAAAATCAAAAATTCAAAATCCAAAAAATTAGAAAATCTCAAAATCCAAAAAAAATTAGAAATCCAAAAAAATGTGTGTGCATATCGCTTTCTTTTTGGCATGCATTATTTCGATTTACTTTTCGCCTATTTAAATAAGCTCAGCCCCTTGACAATTACGAAGTTAAAAGTCATTTTTACTTAGCGCAAGGGGCTGAACCAAAGAGCAGATCTAACCTATTTTCCTAAGTGTGTAGGGACATGAAATTTTTGGAACGCGTGCAACAATGTACTCAGGGTACTCTCATTCCCTGTCTCTTATTCGGATCTCATCTCACACTCATGTCAATTGCAAATTCATTCATTTTTATAAATATTGACATAAAATAAAAGATCCACTAAGAGATAAGCATTATGTACAAAGATAAGGGGGAGGTGGCTCACAAACTCCTCACTGCCCACCACCACTCTCCCCAGATCCCTCATGTCTATCAGGAGGTGGTGGCATCTCACCACCACCCCGACCACTCCTGGCGCTCGTCTCACCACCAAGGCGCCTCTCCTCATTCTCGTTCCTCCGCCGACTGGAGGAACCTGCTAAGTACTGGTGGACTGAGGCGCCGCTCACACCAGTCGCCCCACTCGCGCCTCTCCTGCTCCGGCTCTGTGACCGGCCTATGGCCATCATCACCTCCTGAAGTCCCCGCGTTAGGGTCTGCTGTGCGTGCAGATCAGCGCATAGCCGGGCCAACTCCTCCTGGTCTACCGATGACCACTGCACTCGCAGCGTCGCCAGCTCCCTCGTCGCCTCTGCCACGCGTGACTCAGCTGCCTCCGCCCGGATGCACAGCTGATCCCTCTCTCCTGTCACCGTGTCGACCTGCCCGTGCAGTTGGGCTGCTCGGTCGGTGGCAGTCCTCAGCTCCGTCTCCTGCAGGGAAAGCCCAATTAGTGCCAAATTTGAATGATTTTCAATTTAAAACACTATCTCACTTACCCGCTCGGCTAGCTCATCCCGTGCTTCCTCGGCCCTCTTGACTGCATCCACCAGTCAGTCCTCTAGATCTGACTAGGAGCTCTCTGCTGCTCTGGAGGAGGATGCACCGAACTGTGCCCTCCTCACCCTCTCTAGCTCCGCACGCTGCACATGCAACACACGCCAGATGCTAAATCAGCTATGAAATTGGTAAAGTACTGAAGTCTGAGTAAGTGCTTACCAGCTGCTCTGCCTCCCTCTGAGCTACCTCTCGATCCTGCACCGCCGAGTGGAGCAGGGCTCAGAGTGAGGCGATCTCGCCAGCCACGTCCACCTGCAATCCATTCCAAAACTGTCAGCTCAGTTCAATAAAAGAACAATTCAAGGTCTGGATTTAGAAGATTTACCTATCGTCGCGCGCCCTTGTAGACCCTCACCCCGTACTTTAAGGCGAACGCCTGAAGGTACGCGTCGTCGGACGTAGCAGTGGACTTGACTTGCTTGCCTCGGCGCTCCCAGTTTTGGATTTGGTCCTTGGCTCGCTCATGCCAGTCGGTAGTGTCGTTAAGTCCCCGGAACCTCCGACCAGGCCTGGGAGTCCGGTCGTGGCTCGGAAACTCCACTGCGCTCTTTCGTAGGCCGAGCGACCTCTGGGTTAGGTAGTGGTGGAGAGGTAGCACGAGGTTGAGAGCATGTATCCACACCGTCCTACCGAAGTAGGGGCGGGCCAACTCCAACCAAGGTTGTCCCTCATCCGCCTCCCCTAGATAAGGTTGCCACACCACCTGCACATCAAGCATATCTTGTCAGTAGCTGAGCAATTAATGAAAATCAAGTTGAATTCATGAGAGGGGTTACAGCATTTACATCTATATGGGGGTTGAGATTGATGACATCCTGGAGGGACACCAGCTAGTCTCCTAGTGGGTGCGTGTCGCGACGCGGCACCCAGCGTCGAGCTATGGGCACAACGCCCAGTCGCTCCAAAATCCCCCTCCTCAGGCCAGGGAGGTGTAGGTAGGCCCAGAGCTGCAAGAAAACAAGAAATCATAGTTAATCCGCATTTAATATCAAAGGGCAATCTAAGTAAAGGGGCAAGACAAGTAGTGTGTACCTGAAGGAAGGGGTAGAAGCCGCTGATCGCAGTCTGCCAGTCTGAAGAACCCAGGCTCTCGAACTGATGCGCCTGGAATGCTGCTCCCCATGCATAGCTCCCTACCTCACCTAGGTCCTCTAGCAGTGGCAGGAATCGGCAGTGGACCGGGTCGCCCCTCGTGGAAAACAGGAGTCTACCAAAGAAGAGGTTGAGGAAGTGACGTAGGTCTAGGTCTGCCTAAGCTCCTGGCTCACTAGCTAGGCTCTCTCGGCAACCCTTCGCCAGCCGCTGCAGCTGCTCGTCCACAGACTCGGCTACCCTCCTCCCAGTCTCAAACAACCCTAAGCTCTCCTGAAGCTCGACCCTAGAGACGAGGGAGGACCTCTGCCCTACTGTCAAGCCTAGCAGCCTATGGGCCAACTCTCGGTAGCAGGGGTAAGTGAAATTGCTCACCGGACGCCTATGCACCCGCAGCCCAGTGATCCTACCCACGTCCTCTAGGTTAGGGATCATATGTCCCCATGGAAATACGAAGGCAGTCGCCTCCGCATCCCACCTGCTACGCAGGGCCTGGGTTAGAGGGGTGTCCGCCCTCATCCACTCCATTCGTAGGACCTCCCCAATCCCCATCTCATCCAACCTATCCCTCTAGAACCCGGGAAAGGCTAAATACACAGCTAAGATGAGGATCCAAGAGACCCGAGCCCTCATTTCTCCCTGCAAGCACAAGTCAGTTCAAAAATCAGTTTAATCACTCTACTGGTAGGTCTCTCGGTTTAGGTTGTGGCGGTTTAGTGGGCCGCGACATTGTCGCTTGGTGGACCGCAACCTTGTCGCGATGGCCTTGACCGACGCGACATGGTCGCGGCCCGTTGACCCATCGCGACACCTAGTGTTGCGACGGGACGACCCGTTGCGTTATCAGGTGCAGAACCGACCGGATCTTCCTTTGTCTGGCGGCCATTTCTCTAGGCATCACGCCCTACATTGGGCCTTCTAGAGGTTTCTTCAAGCATCCACACTCATAAAATTAAGGGTTAGGGTTTCAAATACATACCATTTGCATCGCGTTTTCACGAGCCCTTACTGCCGCCTCGAGATCGACCATGGGTGCCTCCTCCTCTTCCATCTCCACGTCCGGCGCCACTTCCTCCGCCATGGCTGCCTCCTCGCATCACCGGGTGGCCCTCGTCGCCGGCCGCTTCCTCCTCCCGTCACCCGGCGAGCCGCCACCGCCATTGCCACCACCGCCCTCCATTACCACCGGTTTGGGGAGAGTGAGAGAGAGTATGAGAAAGAGCGAGGAAAAGAGTGTAGAGAATGGGGGAAATTGTCGGGGTTTGGGGAAATTTGAATGCGCAAAGGGGGAAGAAAGGGGGGTTCTGCATATTTGAATCGTCGGTTGATGACGCGATGCCTTTGGACGTCGTGTTCCTATCGCGGTGTCTAGGTAGACCGCGACAATGTCACGGCCCACCGCCCCATCGTGACGTTGAGGCGTCGTCCATAGGGGTCACGTTATCAACAGAGCACAGTGCGCACAGAGTAAAAGCCTAATTTTATTTATTCAATTCATTCATTACAATGTCCAATTTTCCCAACAATCAATCAAATGCACCTTCCTGCCCTAATTATCATCTGATATCAAAGCCTACATCAATCTAATCAATCTCAAGCTTCCGGTGTAGCTGGACGAATCCTCTTCAATGCCTCGAGGTACTCTTGGGTCACGTCCTCATCCTCCACTACCTCCGCCTGAAGGAGACTCGTGGTGCATCCCTCCCAGTGGACGATGGCACTCCGCACGTCCCGCTCATCTTGATCATCATTCCGCTTCTGTTCCTGAATGGGCGGGTAGTGAGAGAGCAGAGGCACCACCATGCGTGCAGCCCCGCACTGAAGGTGGCAGCGATTCAGATTGTACAAGACCAATGCCTCGTTGCCTATGAGCCGTAGAGCCAGTCCTGTGCGCTATGGTAGGAGGATCATCTTGTTATGTAGGAAGCGTGGGCGCATGTTGAATTCCGTCACCGTCATTGTCTTGAAGTAATCGCGCCATTCTTTCAGCCCTTTCACTTGCGCAGTCTTGCACCACGCCTGTGGTGTCATGTAGAGGGGTGCACCCACGAAAGCCAATGGATGATGTAGAATGCTCTTGCACTCAATAGAAAGGTTGTCCATCGCACGGAATTGAATGTGCATCCCCATCTAGAGCTCGAGGGCGATGATAGAACCATAGAAAGGGCCTCTGGTGGCTGCAGAAGATAGTCCAGCGTAACGATAACCAAGGACGGCCTGTGCGATGCTCATACCTTCGGATACGGAGTCGGTTATGCTCAGGTTGGGGAATGAGATGGCACCATCTTATACCGGGAAGATAATGACGCTGCAGATGCAGATGGCGATGGCTTTGGCTATAGCAAGGTGGTTCCCAGTCTGCACTTGCACTGGGAGACAACCCACTGGGAGATAGGAAGGAGATGGACGTGGCTCCGGCTAGTCAAGCTGTAGAGATCTGTCTTCTTAGTGGTAATTTCCCCGAGTATGCTCCACACATCAATTGGAGCCACGATGTAGGAAAGAGTATGCTCCTCTCCCCTTTTGTACTTAGGGAGACCCAACATCAGCTCAAGTTCTTCTAACAGGATGGTGGCCTCGAACCCAGGGAAGATGAACGTGTGTGTCTGGGGATGCCACAGCTTCGCCAATGCAGTGATGCTGTCCCACACGTGCACAATTTTAAGATATTGCTTTGTCAGGACGATCACGCTCGACAGCCCCCACTCATGCAGGTGATGGGTAGAAGCCAGAGGGAGCATATCGATCATGGGCGCCAACCACGGGACTTTGGAGAACCTCCTATGGCCCGGGAGGATCTTGAATAGCAGAAGAAAGAAGAAAAGAGGGTTGGTAGCAGCAGGAGGAGAAGAAGAAGAAGAAGAGCATGAAGAGAGAGAAGAACTAGAAGTAAGAGAAAGTGCACTTACTTGGAGTTTCGGCCTTGCACAAATGTGCCCGGACACGGAGGAGGGGCGCTGCAGCTCGGTGTAGGACACTCTGGCTGCCTTGGGGCCTGCATAGGGCTTGATATCAGCTTGGAAAATAGAGAAAAATCTCTTCATGGCTGAGGAGAGAGAAAATTGAGAAAGAGGAAAAGAGAGAGAGAGAGAGAGCTGCGATTTAGGGCCCCCTATTGCCCTATTTATAGAGCTCTAGGGTAGCTAGTCCATCCCACCCGTACCTAGGTGTTAGAGTCATAGTAGAGTATGTTTAAGAGTCCTAGGAGAGGTCTAGGTAGGTTTAGATAAGGATAAGATCAGATTTATCCATGCACATGGCCTTTCTGTCGTGCCCCTTCTGGCCGTCGCATTAGTCCCTGTCGCACCCCTACGACCCGTCGCGACAACAGCCGCATGGGCTGGCCTCCGCAACCACCTCCTATTTATCCTCTTATGGCCTTTGCATTTATCCCCACGCAACCCCCCAACCTCCTGAGCGCATCTTGGGATTGTGGGACTCCTTGGACATCCTTTGGACTCTCGAGATTTAATGGCATTTATCCTTTATTGGGTAATTTATCAAAAATGGGAGAGGCCTCCCGATTTTCATCTCGAAGGGCTGCCGAAATTTCCTTTGAGTTGGACTTAGCCCACAGCCCTCTCTTCACCTCTCATTTTCTCACATCCTCCACATCAAGCCTTTGTTCATTGGCTCATCCATGAAGCTTGGTGCGTGAGGAGGGCGACTCACACTTCCATTGGGAGCTTTTGCACGAGCCAAAGTCGCACACAATGCCAGGGAGTCGCCCCATTGGGGGCTCTTTTCTTCCCTCCCTCCTTCATATCACTTTCATGCATTTTGTTATTTATTTTAGATAGGTTGCATTTTTATTTTCTCCTCCCACATTTTCCATCACCCAAAGGGGTTTAAACCACCCCCCAGGTCCGTTCCCACCATGCGTTCATTTTACTTTTCATTTGAGGATAGATTCTATGCTTAAGCTTATTCTGATAGGGTTTTCTTTCTTGTTTTCGTTGTTTTGGCAGGCACCCAAGCGAAGATGCACGAGCAGCTCTTGTTCTCTGGCCGGCCGGAGGGCAGGAAGAATGTTCTCTCACATTTCTCCTGCACTGTAGAGGACGCGGCAAAGGAGGGTGACGCAACAAGCTTGATGCACCCTGTTAGGGTGTCGCGACATCAGCCCGTCGTGACAGGGTTTCCCGTCACGATCTCAGGTCAGTGCCCCGTTCTCTCCTTCCTTTTCCTAGCTTAGTTAGCCCGCATCATTCTCTCATATGGCAACTAGTTAGGTGGCGATCACATCCATGTTTCCATACCATTAGTTTTAATATCCTATCGCATGTTTTGGGGTGCACATTCCCCGTGATTACAGGCGGCTACCCCCCGATGCCTTTAGGGGTGCCAGCCCGACATGCCTTTGTAAATCGTGGCGGCCTATGCCGTCGCGATTTACAATTTCTGCCCATGAGCTTAAAAACCAACGGGGAAGCACCAAAAAAATTGGAAAAAATGGGAAAATAGGGAAAACTCCTGGAAGGCAACAGAGGGCCATTTTGTGGCATTACGACGCAATTTGAAATTTGCCCGCGGTGGTGTCAAATTCGCGTGTCTATAGCTACCACACCTTGGCGTCTGCTTTGCAGGAGAGCGAAGCGTAGGGATACGAAGTGGAGTGTAAGGAAGTGAAGCGTAGCAAAGTAGAGTGTAATGGAGTGAAGCGTAGTGAAGTGGAGTGTAATGGAGTGAACTGATAAGTAGACGCTAAGGTGAAAAAAATAGACACGCAGAACATTATGTTAAGCACTACCTGATGAGAGACTTTCACTAAAACCCAAGGAAGTTTTCCTCCAAGGAAGAAGACCTAAAGAACAAATGTTTGGATGGAAAGAGGAAGGGTACACGAAGGGCACAAAAGGAGGTGTGTACGTGGTACACGAAGGAAGGTGCCACGTGGGGCACGAAGGAGAGATCAACTTCCAGCGAAGGGGAAGTACTTAAGGACACAATCTGTTAGGTTGCACCATTGGGGCATCTGCCACCGCCAAGGTGGATCTATTGGAGTAAAGATGAAAATAGAGGATGAGTCCAAACAAAGGCTCTTTGGGGAGATCAACTCGGAGACGACATCAAAGGGAGTTAAGTACTCGACCTGAAATAGAATATTTCAAATTGATTTGGAATTGATGTGAGAATGGCTCTCAGGTTGCATTGAAAGAGTGGTTTTCCACAGTAATTTCAATATGCATATATGCTGGGCTAAAAGGAAAATAACGATAAAAAGGAGTAGAAAATAATCACGGATATTATTGTCACGATGGTGTTGAGTCAAGATACCAGATTTTTCAAACATGGGTTCTTCATCCTCACGTGCCAAGCATAACGGCCTATCCATGCGGTTAAGGATCCTCTGGGATAATCATTGTTTTTGTTAAAGGGGAACTGAAATCCCAGATTCTTCAGAGCCACAAGGTCCTTGATATGCTCTAAAGGTATACCATATAGTAAAATGCAGATAACTGGATGGTGAAGGCAGTAGATGCAGCTTGATGTAGCGCCAGATGAGGTAACTCGAATCCTGCACTCACAAATCATTAGCCACGAGATAACAAACATCATAGAATAATGTCATTCATAGCATGGAGCATGGTAAAGCATTCAACAACAGTCATAGCTCATTCAATTGTTTGTTTGGTTAACCCATGAAGATAAGTGGACTTGGCCAAAAGAGTTGGAATTCAAGACAAGAGGAACCAATGATTGGGAGAATTGAATTGATCTGACACAATGAGAGATGCAACGTGCTTGCCATGTGCAATGATTGTTTTTGGTTTTTGAGAGTATTCAAATTTTCATGAGTTTTTTTTTTTGAAAAGATTTGAATTTTTATGGGATTTTGAAGATATCCATCTTTTTTTTGGTGATTTTGAAAATATTCATCTTTTTTATGGTTTTGGAAATATTCATCTTTTTTGTTGGTTTTTGAAAACATTACCATTCCATGGCAGCAGTAAGGTTATGAAAACTGCTAGTGAGGGATCCTTGTTACCTCCTATTTCATTAAAGAAGGCCCAGAGTAAGGCGTACATCTAAAGTGGCGCCCAACGGCCAATTGCACATGGTTAATAGTGACACTATCAAAGCCATACCTGAATAGGCGACTAAGTCTGGCAGGGAGAAGGGAAGAAGATTTGGAGACAAGCCTGATATGGGCATTTGAAGAGTTGGGTTTTGACTTCCTTCCTTGGTACAACCGTTAGAAGATTTAGTCTCAACAAGCATTAGGGCTTTTGAATTAATTGACAGACCATTCGTTTGTAGGGACATGCGTACGACTGGGCTCGTTTTGAAACCCGTGGGGACTTTGCCACTCTTGGCCATGCCCTGTTATAGTGATTGTTGATTTTGAGTTTTACATGCGTACGACCAGGTCCATTTGGATCTCTGCAGAGCCTTTGCCACTCTTGACATGCTTTTGACTTTAAGGTTTATTGGTCTTTTGACTTGCTCATTTTGAGACATCCTCTCATCAGGGAGTGCTTCAAGTTAGTTGCCTTGCCCAAACTACCTCTACTACCCATATTTCGGCCGAATAAGAGGAGAAGCAGATGCTCGTGCCCTTCAGGCATGGCTAGGACAGTGACGATGTCTTCCAAAGCGATCAACTTAGGGTGCCGTGAAGTGTGTGCAAGTGCCCATGCCAAGGGCAAATCTTAATGACCCGGGAGGGAACTTTGGACTCCTGGCGCGGAATTCTCATAACAGAAGTGCTGCGATAGCAATGCAACATTGATATTCATCTTTTTATGGATTTTTTTGACACTGATAATAGTATAAAAGCTAATAAGAATTCGAAGGCTAAAAGGAGGATGAATGCCCTACACTAGGGTGAGACTCATAGGCTTTGAAGAATGTATAAAATTATTCAAAAATTAAAAGGATACGTGGGGACTAAAACCCCAAAAACAGTGGGAGAAAGGTCGGATGACCTGATGAAAATGGAAAGGAGAGAATGGCGGAAAGAATTTGGGACTCCAGTGCTCCGGATGGAGTAGAAAAAGAAGGGCGCGATGCCCAGTAAAAGGAAAAGAGTCTGGATGGTCCGGAGGAGTGAAAGGAAGAAGTGGGCTGCGAGAGGCCAAAAGGGAAGGTGCACTGCGTGGGGCGCGAGGAGGAAAGGTGCCGTGTGGGGCACAAAAGGGAGATGTGCCTCGTGGGGCACTAGATGGAGATGTGCCACGTGGGGCACTGGATGGAGATGTGCCACGGGGGGCACAGAAAGGAGATGTGCCACGTGGGACACTGGATGGAGATGTGCCATGTGAGGCACTGGGGGGAGATGTGCCACGTGGGGCACGGAATAGAGATGTGCCACGTGGGGCACGATAGGGAGGGTGGAAACAATAGGGAATGCCGTGTGGGGCACAGAGAGGAGGATTGCGTGAACATAACGATGTGCCGCGAGGGGCATGAGGCGGAGAATAAGGAGTATAAAATGGGACGCGATGCCTAGTACATGAGAGAGGATCATAAAAAAGGTGAAAGAAAAATGCCTCCCATGGGGAGGGAATGTGGAGAACCCACAGAAAGGTGCTAAATAGCACAAAAGAGGATGTGAATGATGAGGGAGGTGGAGGTCCTCTGGTCTTTTACCTTGCCCGGTGTTTAAGGTTTCGCTTGGGAATCGGCATTCTGACCCTCTGGTATTTCCTCACATATCTTGCCCAGCGTGCGGATGGTCTAGCTCTTCTCAATTGATTTGAACGGCTCTCAATGATCGAGGGATTGTTGACTTCCATTGGAGTTTCAAGCAGCAGTGTCAACTCTCTTGGAATATAGCTGATGGAAATAGTGGGGAGTTCCACTGGTGGAGTTGGAAGCAACAATGGAGGGATCATGCCCAAAGATTGTATAGCGTGTGATATGGGAAGGGGCACGTGCCCTTGGGTAATTGAATGAGCCAAAGATTTGGCTTTCGAGTGTGTAAGCACAAATTGGATGGTTGACCCCTTCACTTGAGTGGGAAGGTTCACAACAACGGTGTGAGGGGTCATGAGAGCATGGAGGGAAAGATTCCCTATGAGTATCTTGAATGGAAGCTTTTTGGAAACGGTGATGATTGGCATATCATTGGAAAGCCTCTTGGCGGCCATAGATGGAGGGGAGGACTCCCGCTCAGTGAATGTGCCCAGTATGGAAACGATGACCGGCAGGCGAGGGATATGATCTTGGATTTTGTATAGCATGCTCGGTCCCGGGGCTTCCTTCTTCTGCTGACGCTCGTTGCTCTTCAAATGAGTGCACCCGCTCCATTGGATGGGGGTGGATGTGGATGGAGTAGAAGGCTGTATGGCCGGTGGGGGTGTAATGGGTATGATAGGGAGGTTTTGCTCGGGTTTGGTTGCCAATGGTGTTAGCGCAATGGGAGGTGTAATGATTGATTTAATGGTGAGAGTAATGGTTGGTGGAGGTTTAATAGAGGGTTTGATGATAATGGATGGTAATGTAGGAGGGGTAGGTGAATGGCATGCGAACATGACCTCGGAAGGTTCATCGTCATAACACCAGGTGGTTTCATGGATGGGTTGGTTGTTGGCAACCTCGGTCGGAGAAACGGGCTGTGGTGGAGGTGGAGGTGGATGTTGTTGTGGAGGCTGTTGTGGTGGAGGTATGGGAGCTAGCACGGGTGCCGGAGCAGGTGCAATGTTGGGCACAGGAGTTTTTCCATGCATAGGGGCATTGTATGGCCCAGTCGGAGGTTGTTGAGTCTGAGGAGGACGAATCAGTGGATGCCTGGGTGGAGGCATATCATGGTATATAGGTGTATATGAGGGCGCATAAGAAGTGGGTGTTGTACGGTGGAGAGGTGGATGGCATCCACTGACCCGTTGTACCTCAGACCAGTTTGATTGAACAAGTCTACGATTGGGGAGTCCATTAAGTGTGTCTGGATGTAACGTCCCCGCTCGAAGAGTTCTTCCATTGTGGTGATCTGGTTCATGGCCAGGATGTGCTTAAACCTCGGATTAGAGTTGGAAATAATGATTTTAGCTTGCTCCGACTCCGAGAGCACATGTTGCAGGCGAGTGGCCATCGACCTCCAATGGTCAGCAAATTGTACAAATCCCTCGTTAACCCTCATCTTTTCGGATGCTAGATCCATGATAGAGAGATATGGGCTGATGTGGTCTTTATATCTCTAAATGAACCTTTTGTGCAAGATGCGGAAATCCCCTGCCTCTTTCGGCTCTAAGGAGTAGAACCATTCTAGTGCAGGGCCGTCAAGAGACCTTCTAAATAAATATGCCAAGGTAAGGGGGTCACGTTGCCAACGTGAGGACTCATAGAGGAATTCTTTGATGTGAATGTAGGGGTTTCCCGTGCCATTGTACAATTGGTACAACGACATCTCCAAAGGATGAATATAAATTTGAGGGAGAGTCGGAATCGTGGCAACGGGATCACCCGTGGAGTTAGAAAGCTTGTTGATTTGGTTCTCCATTTGATTCAACTTTTGGAGAAGAGCATGTTGGAGAGGAGTGGGTTGCCGCTGGGCATGTGAGGGAGTACCTGGGGTGGCCGTAAATCAATGGGCCTTCCCAAGGGTTGGTCCATACGGACCGGAGCACGGAGTGCAAGTGGCTAGGGGGCCGAGGTGAAGGATGTATAGGAGGATGTGGCGAAGTCGCCGGAAAATACAAAGGCGGGTGCCTGGGAGAAGGAGAGGGGAGGAGTCACACCCTCAACCAAAGATTGAATTAAATTGAGCTGCTAAGGGGTGAGTTGATCTAATGCATTCAGAACATTTTGTACAGTTGGATCTTGATGGGGAGAAGGCTCTCGCCGGGTTTTTGATCCGAGTAATGTGTGGGGGGACATCAAATTGGTTAGTGCGCGGTGTGCGCACATAACCATATGAAGTTGAGGTTTGTCCCTCATGGTGGTGAGATGGACGTACGTGAGGTTGGAAAGATGGAGATCTAACATTATCCTCATAGTCCATATTAGAGTTAACATGATGATATGAGTCTATTTTAACAATCAAGCAAGCAATTCACACATGTTTGAACAAGAATATGAATCAATCAATGTGGTTCAGACAAGTTGCAATGCTTATGCTTGTTTTTAGGAGTTTCACAATTAATTAAATGGATTGAATGAATATGTGTCACTCTAGGTGAGACCTTAGTTGGGTTGAATATGGATACTTCAGGGTGCAACTAAGCTCACCTCTCACCATGTAGTAGGATATCTAAACCCGAGTCAACAGAAGGTACAACCAGCTCGGTCCGCCGTGAGGGAATCCACGAGGTACGGAGACTTACGGAGGTTCCGGGAGAAGGTTTGCTAGTCCAAAGGGACGGAATGCCCAATAGAGAGCTTGCCTTCACTGGAAGGGTGTGTGGAGCCTAAGGGATGAGGGAAGGAGGTCCCCCGACCGATGCAAGATGCCCTGTATGCACAAGATATAACAGAGATGCCAAAAGGGGCGCGTTCTGTCAACAGTTTATATCGCATCGGGTACAGCCGCCGTGACACTAAATTAATCACGTCCAGTCTCCTGGACGTGGTTCTGAAAGCCCCAGAAGGCTGTCAGGGCCGCGGCCGGTCCCTGTGGATGGACTGCTGACCAAAACGTGTCTGCCTAAGCCGCCACTACACAAAGTGAAACACGTCTGGTTTACTGGACGCGTTCTCAACAATGAATCACGTCCACTGTATCGGACGCGATTATAAAGGCAACCCGAAACTAAAGAAAAACACAAAAAAGTATGATATGTATGAAGATCAAACACACAACATGCTTTTGCAGGGTATAAGCAGTGAGCAAAAAAAGCACAATCTCACATGAACATGGACCAACTTAACATTTTTTTTTTCCTCAAAATTTTCTTTGGAATCCAAAAATTGGCTAATTCACGTGGGATGAAAAGGAGGAAAAGAAGGAGGGGCACGCGAGGGTGCCAAGGAGAGTGCCATGTGGGGCATGAAGGATGGGGGTAATCAAATGAAAAGGGCAGAAAGATGTCCCACTGTGATCGCCAATTTGTAGATTCAGAAGCTCGTCTTAAAAAGACTCGATCCTCTACAAAGAAGAATAAGAAGAAAAATATGCGATAAAAACAAGTGGAGCACATCTCCTTGGATGGAAACCGTGATCGCCAGACACACGTGGGTGTCAAAGGAGGTGCACACGAAGGGTGCGAATGAAGAGTTGATCGCGAATAAATACCTTTTAGCGGGGAGAGATTGAGACGTTGGGGTCCTTTCTTCTTCTACGAGCACGGCCGGCCGTGGTAGAAGGCTCTTTCGTGTTGATTACCCTTTCAAAAAAAGACACAAATAAGAAAACCGATTAGCCAACATGCAGTATGCAATTCTCAAATAAATAAAATGACATGAAGGAAAAGGAGAAGAACTCACCGTGTGGTGGTTTTTAAACCCCTAAAAAGTAGTGTGTGTGTATGCATGCATGTGTGTGCTTAAAAAAAAGGAGAATAAAAAGGGAATGAAAAGAAGAGCCACGTGGGGCTTAAAGGGAGGTTGATATCAACAAAATAAGAGGGAGAGGGAGGTGCTTCCCCAATAGTTGAATGGTGCAATAGCCGCTGCTGATTAGAACTTGAATGGACGGAGTGGAAGAAGGACGTCCTCCCACCTCACTCCAACGCACGTGAGGATGACCGCTCCGAATGGCAAGGAAGGAGAGGCTCGGAGTAGCTTGGAAATGAAGATGCTCCTCCTTGGTTCGGAGTTGAGTCTCGAATTCGGCAGGGCTTCGCCGTAGTGTGGGGTTAATGCTCAAAAGGGTGGCCTCGGATCTCTATTTATAGGGAAAAAAGCCTAAATCGCATCCGGTATAGTGGACGCTATTTAAGTTGAATCGCGTCTGGGATAGTGGACACAATTCAGAATTTCCATTTTCGGCCAAGGGCGAGCCTATAAATCGCGTCCAGGTAAGTGGATGCATTTCAAAACTTCCAAAAAACACGTTTAGAAAGCTTCCAAAAACTTTTTAGAAATTAGAATCGCGTCCGGGATGGTGGACATGATTCAGAAAAGGCAATTGCGCTTAAGGAAAGTTGCCAAAACCAATAAAAGGAAATTAAATCACGGCGGCCTAGGCCGCCGTGATTCATAAAAGAAAAGTGGTGCATATATGACAGCTCTGAATCGTGGTGGCTTCCCCCCGACGCCTTTAGGGGTGCCTTTGAATCGCAACGGGATACCCCGTCGCAATTCAAAATAGTCCGACATGCCTTTGTAAATCGCGGCGGCCTATGCCGTCGTGATTTACAATTTCTGCCCATGAGCTTAAAAACCAACAGGGAAGCAACAAAAAAATTTGGAAAAAAATGGGAAAAATAGGGAAACTCCTGGAAGGCAACAAGGGCTATTTTGTGGCATTATAGCGCAATTTGAAATTTACCCGTGGTGGTGTCAAATTCGCGTGTCTAGAAGTGATATACAGTATACGCTGTGGACTTAGAGAAATTTCGTTTGTGTTGATACTTAGATTCTGTGTAAGCATAATTTTGGCTAGGATATATTACATATATATATATATATATATATATATATATATATATGAAAAGCCTTTGTATATTAATTTTCATAAATGGTAGTAAAAAGATATATTAAAAGGTTTTGTCATAGCAAAAACATTATGATACATGTTTAGCAATATTTTTAGAGATAGTTGCTCAACAACTCTTCCCCTTTTTGTTAATGACAAAAAGTTTTAAATAGACAGTGAAAACAAATTTATTTTTGCAAAACAAGTGTTTTCTATCCTATATATTTGTTGTTTCTTACTTTCTTTCTTCCCCTTTGTGGCATTAACAGAAAGGATAAGATACACAGAGAGATATAGAAAGATAGATACACCAAGATGAGTAGAAGCAGATCTGTATTGATTTCTATAAAGAACAATTTACATTCATGGAGTGAAAGTAGAACTAGGAAGATAGAGTGAAGGAGTGATTTGAGCAAAGAATGGTTAAAGAAAATCCCATAACTTCTGCTTATTTTTAGCAAAGAAATTAGAAAATTTCTCTCTATCTATGTTGTATGAATATCCTATAGAGGGGATTTTCCTATAGGATTTAACATGGCGGCGATGATACCAGCTGATCTTTCTATGATAGTTCTCATCTGATGGGGTTCCCCTAAGGGGAACAAACTTTCTCTTGGCTGCCTGGTGCAGGAAATCATGAATAGTAAGGTTCCAGTGTAGACCCTGAGAATGAGCTGCATCCTTGGCTTAGTAGTATACAATGTATCTCTGAGTCCATTTTTGAAACATAAATTTCCAAAGTGAGTCATAAGCCTTAAGGAGATAGATAGATGGAGATAACTTGAGCTTCTGGCATTCTTCACTCTCGGCTGGGTAAGTTGTTGCCCATTCATCTGTATTCAGTCTCTCAGACTCTACAAAGCAGTGTTGAAAATCCTTCATATGCTGGGAATTCTTGAGAGCTTGCATCATGGCAAATCTATGGAAGGACAGCTTGATATTGTACTTGACTTTGAATCTGGCTGCTATCTTGATATGCCTATTAAACACTATCTGAGCAAACTGCTTCCTAGATGAAATAGCACAAACTAGACTGGGATGCAGTCCAGAGGGCAAACCGATAGTCATGGAAGGAGTGATTAGTCTTTGACCCTGAGTGATCATGCGCCACTGCCCTTTGTTGACATCTGGCAAGCCTAACTTGAACCTATCTTCATTGAACCTTAGATTCAGGTGAACGGTGAACGGTGAGAAGATGATTTTTAGATTTGGCTGCAACAAATTTTTCGGCTTCAGAAGGATATATATTGACAAATTTTGAAGGGGAAAGACTATGTCTTTTCTGTGTAATAAGATTTATATCAGCCACTAGAACTTCAGAAGTTTTAAGTAGAAGAGAGAGCCAGTCTTCGAACTTGTAGTTTGGCATCCCATGGACTTCAAGGAAAGCTTTTATGGAAAAAAAATTCTCTGAACAGATTCATGTGATGTTCAGAATGGTAGATGAAAGCATACCAAAAAGGTGGAAGAAGGGAGCTATGACATTGAGAGCTAGCTCCAGATGGTAGTGCCATACTAGGTACTATCTGACCAAGTGTAGGAGTAGAGCTAAGTGTAGAAGAAATTGATGATAGAGGAGGAGAGGAAAAGAAATGTGGAGGTGAGGTATGAAGAGTGGGAATATTCATAATGTGAGTTTTGAATCTATATTAAAGGAAATAAAGAAATTGAAGTACTTATTGGATGTTGTACTTCTGGTTGGGAAGTAGAAGGAGGAGGATCAATAGGTGGAGGTGAAAGTAGTAGGAAGGAGGAGTTGGATCAGTAGGAGGAGGAGAAGAAATGATTAAGGGCTTAGAGGGAAAGACTGGATTACCAGATCTCATGAGCCTCCTTCTAACCCTTCTCTTAAAGGTTCTAACCTTGGGATCGGCTTCTTCCTCCATAGGCTGATCTTGAGGCTCCAAGGGTTGCTCAAAAACTGACTCCTGTTGCTGCTCTTGCTGAGTCTGATCTGGCTCTGCTGCCGGGCCTACACTAGGCTATACTACAGGCTTGTCTGGCTGTGGAAGCTCTTCCTCAGGCTGCTGCTGGTTGTTGCTTCTCAGTGTGAACGGCTGGGGGAGCATGAGAACCACTTGTGCCCTGTTGGCACACCAACTGTAATAATAGGTCCTTCATCTGCTATACCTCCTCAGACATAAAATCAAACTTGACATCTATCTGCTGGATTTGCATTTGCAGAACTTTCAACATCTCCTGTTGCTTTAAGACCAAATTCATTACATCATCAACATTCCTACTAGTCTCCCCCTGAGACCTGGGCTGGGTCTTAACTAGAGGTGGAGAGACATGGTTTAGTTCTTCAAAGGAAGGCTCTACTGGAGTGGTGCTAGGGATATCCTCTTCCTGAGCCACTCCCTTGCCCCTTAGATCCCTTAGAACTTGATTGATGGTTTCTTCATGAACATATTGCTCTGGGGATAGGACAGGAGCCTGAACTGCTTCTGGTTCTACCACTGGTACTTCTATTCTGACTTCCTCACTTCTAATCTCAGGAGGCTGAACTGAAGGAATGGAGGAGGAACTTTGTGCCTCATCAGGAAATACTTCATGAGAACACTTAGGAATAGAGTCCTTAGTCCAAAAGTTTTGTGCCTTATTTTCCAAAATGTAGTGGCTTCTCCTTAGAGTTGAAATCTCAATCTTCTCCTTTACAACAACCGAAATTTCATCACTCAAATCAACAGAAAATCTCTTAAATATAAGGGTCAGCAGGGGTCTATAGGGGAGAGACTCCTACAAGTTCTTAGACCCTGCCATCCTCTCCAAGATAATGGAGGGCAGGTTGACCCTATGCTTCTGAACTGCCCAAAACAACAAACTACCATCTTCAGCAGTGATGGAGGAATGAGTGCCAACCCTAGGGGTGATAATGGTGGTGATGATAGAGTGAAGGATCCTCTTTTATGCTGGGAGCTCGTTGACTAGGAGCCCTTTCTTAGAGACAGACCCCAAACTCCCTACAACCCCTAATCTTTGCCTCTCCATGGACACTGCTTCACTAATCCTGTGTCTTGAATTGAGGCAATCCAAGATTTCTACTAACAGATCCCTAGAAACTATAATAATTGTCCCTTTTACTGAACCTGTAACTGACTCATGGGCACAGACTTGGAGAGAAAGGTAGGAAGCTTTCAGAGCACCCTCGAAGGTCGGTTCGCTGATCTGACAGAGCCTCGACCAGCCTATAGCTGCTAGGGTTTCTTCTACCCAACCTAGCCTACCTGTCAACTGACTAAAATCTACAATCTTCCTTGGACAAATAGAAGCCTTGGCTGAAGACAACCGTTGGAACTGCTCGGGGGTGAAGAGGGTTCCCTCGGGAGCCCTAGATGAGGCCATCTAGACAAAAGCGAAGAAAGAGACTCAGAAGGATGATAGAGGAGATGTTGAAAAGGTTCATAGAGGCTAAAGAACCTACCTTTCTTCAGAGAAATGGAGATATTTTGCAGAGGCTTCGAAGATGGTTCTGTCGAAGTGAAGAACACGCACGGGAACCAGGAGGAAGACGACAGGAGAGTCGGAGACGTTTCAAAGGGGTGATTTGGAATGGGAGAGGAAAAGGTCTTAATAAATAAAGGGGAATATGTAACAGGACGTAGATGAGGAGATGAACGGCTGTGATTAAATGAGTGACCATTTACAATTAATTGCCCTTAAATAAAAAAACTTTTTTTAAATATAAACATAGACTCCGACTTCAAGAGAGTCGCATTATCAGACTCCAACTTCATGAGAGTCGCAGTGCAATACTCCGACTTCATGAGAGTCGTAGTGCAATACTCCGGCTTCATGAGAGTAGTAGACTCAGGACTTCATGAGAGTGCGATGAAATCAAGACTTAGAATACAGAAATAAGCATAGTAAAGTAAAGAGTGCATTTCTAATCAAGATTGCAGATACATATTTCTCTTCTTATTGAAGTAAATCTATCTTTAGGAAGAGGTTTAGTAAATATATCAGCTAATTGATTATCTGTAGAGACAAATTCAAGTAAAATATCACCATTACTTACATGATCCCTGATGAAATGATGTCTAACCTCAATGTGCTTGGTTCTTGAATGTTGAATTGGATTCTTGGTCAGGTTAATTGCGCTTGTGTTGTCACACAGCATTGAAATTTCATGAAGTGTATGACCATAGTCTTCCAAGTCACACAACATTGAAATATAGCAGTTGAGTGCAGCAACTTCTAGCTACAATGTACTCTGCTTCTGTTGTGGACAAGGCTACTGAATTTTACTTTCTGGAAGACTAGGAAATTAAGCATCCTGCAAGAATTTGACAAGTACCACTGGTGCATTTTCTATCTATTTTGCATCCAGTATAGTCAACATCACTATATCCAAACAGTTTAAATTCAGAACATCTGGAATACCATAAACCTAATTTACTTGTATTTATAAGATATCTAAAGATTTTTTTAACAACATTAACATGAGATTCTTTAGGATCAGCTTGAAATCTAGCACACAAATATACACTGAATATTATATCTGGGCTACTAGCAGTAAGATAGAGTAATGACCCAATCATGCCTCTATAGATCTTTTGATCTACTTTCTTACCAAGTGGATCACTATCTAACTTAATACCTGAGCTCATGGGTGTTCCTAAGGGCTTACACTTGTCAAAACCATATTTAGATAGCAAATCTGAAATGTATTTGGTTTGACAAATGTGAGTACCTTCCTTGGTCTGCTTGATTTGTAACCCAAGAAAATAATTAAGCTCACCCATCATGCTCATCTCAAACTCACTTTGCATAAGGTTTTCAAAGAGTTTGCAAAGTGATTCATTAGTAGAACCAAAAATAATGTCATCAACATATATTTGTACAATTAAGATTCCTTCTGAAAATTTCTTAATAATATGGGTGCTATCTACTTTATCTCTTACAAAATCATGTGATATAAGTTAAGTACTTAGTCTTTCATACATGGCTCTTGGAGCTTGTTTCAAGCCATATAGTGCTTTCTTTAAACGGAAAACATGATTTAGATACTTAGTATCTTCAAAACTAGATGGTTGCCCAACATAAACTTCTTATTTTATGAAACCATTCAGAAAAGCATTTTTGACATCTATTTGAAATAGATTTATATTAAGAGAACATGCATATGCTAATAAAATTCTAATTGTCTCTAATCTAGCAATTGGAGCATAAGTTTCATCAAAATCAATGCCTTCTTCTTGAGAGTATCCTTGTGCTACCAGTCTGGCCTTGTTCCTGGTCATTACTCCTGATTCATTCATTTTGTTTCTGAAGACCTATCTGATCTCAATAACTGGATGGTCAGAAGGTCTAGGGACAAGAGTCCAAACCTGGCTGCGTTGGAACTGGTTAAGTTCGTCTTGCATAGCTAGGATCCAAGATTCATCTGCCAGTGCATCATTGATTGTCCTAGGCTCAATCTGAGAAACAAATGCAGAAAAATCATAGGGAATGTTCATACCTCTTGTTCTTACCCTGTCTTGAGGATCACCTATAATATTTTCTCTCGGATGATCTCTGTGATACCTCAATTCTCTAGGTAGTCCTTCTTGTGGTTCCTCTTGTTGTTAAAGCTCTTCCAGTGGTGGATCTTCTTTCTCTTCTTCTTTTTTGTTTTTAAATCTTCACACAGTAGTTCATTTAATCTTTTACTTTCATTTAGGTTTTATCATAATCTTTCTACTTCATTTTTAGAAATGTATTAGAATTTTCTTGGTTAAGTAAATTTAACATAATTATTTTTATATGTTTAACTACTGTTTTATATTTTTCATACAATTCATTCAATGCATCTTCAAGACTATCAGAATCGGATTCAGAACATGATGTAAAAGAAGTTTCAGAATTTATCTGATCTAGTCCTGCTATGAGGGATAGATTTGCCTTTTCCCCTTCTTCTAATTCTGAGCTTGAGGAGTCTGAACTTGTGGCTCTTCATTATCCCATGCTGCTGTCATTGCCTTGTTTTTGTACTTTTTGAACTTTCTTTCTTTACCTTTCTTTTTCTCATATATTTATGTTGGATCTTTCTTCTTGAGCATAGGACATTCTGATTTGTAATGTCCTGGGTTGATTGCATTCATAGCAAGTTGGTTCGTTCTTCTTTTCCTTTTTGAAGTATCTCTTTGAACCAAACTTCTTCTTTTTGGCAAGAATCCTTTGGAGTTTTCTTGACAGCAAGGCTTCATCATCACTGTCTTCTGATTTCTCCTTTGAATCATCAGAGGAAGAAGAGTCTGCAGCCTTCAAAGCATTTGACATTTTCTTTTTCGAAGAGCCTTCAGAAAATCTTTCCATATTGATTTCATGAGCCATTAGAGAACCAATCAATTTATCAATAGAAAGTTCTGTTAAATCATGTGCCTCTTCAATAGCTGTGACCTTAGGGGTCCAGACATGAGTTAATGATCTTAAAATTTTTCTTACTGTTTCTCCATTTGTAAGATTTTTACCTAGTGAACTCAAACCTACTATTATATTTGAGAATCTATTATGCATTTGGGTTATATTTTCATTTAGAAGCATTTTGAATTGTTCATATTGGGAGACAATAATATCTATTCTAGATTGTTTTACTCTATCAGTTCCTTCATAGGTTACTTGTAGTTTATCCCACATTTCTTTAGCAGTTCTACAAGCAGATAATCTGTTGAACTCCCTTTTGGATAAAGCACAGCATAGATAATTCTTGGCCTTATAGTTTAGGGATATGTTCCTTTTATCAGCTATAGATAATGCAGCAGTTCCTTAAGCAAGTATAGCAAAATCACCTTGTTCTATTACCTTCCACAGATCAAAGTATGTGCCTCGAATGAAGCATTCCATTCTCATCTTCCAATACTGGTAATCCTCACCATCAAAGAATGGTGGTCTGGTGACTGACTGACCTTCATAGTTGTGAGCTTCAGCTAACATCTCTTCTCAAATCTTTCGATTCTTCTAAGAAATCCTCGCTGTGATACCACTTGTTGGATCGAGATGGCACTATAGTTGTCCTAGGGGGGGGGGTGAATAGGATTTCTTGCACTTTAAAAATTGTCTAAAAATAGATAACACTAAATAGAGTTGTTAGTACTTAGTGTGGTGTGTGTGAAACAAGTGGAAACTTGGCGGAAACAATCAGACAAATGCACAAGAGATTTTATCCTGGTTCAGCCCTTCCCACATGGAAGTCCTACATCGAGTCCTCAAGTAACCTCTGTTGAGCAACTATCCCTTAAGAAAATTGTTTAAGACTTTAAACTATTTTAACATGGTGATTTTGCTATGACAAAACCTTTTAAAAGATTTTCTACAAACAAATCTACTGGAAAATATCACAAAGAACATAACTTGTACAATACTATGTACCATACTAACTCCGCTGTGGACTACGACTCCAAAAAAGTCAAAGTGTTGAACCATACTTGTATTGGACTCCAAATCTTTGGAAGTCAAAGTCTAGACTCCAACTCCCTAGAAGTCGAAGCCTAGACTCTTACTCTCTTAAAGTCAAAGTAAGGTATCGATTGATGTACATTTCAGAGACGTCAAAGTCCTCACTCCGACTCCTGAGAAGTCGAAATCTTTGTATTGTATTCCAACTCTCTGGAAGTCGAAGTATTCACTCCAACTTCTTCAGAAGTTGAAGTGTCACGCCCCGCCAATTTAACAGCGAAATAAATCGGGGAGATGTGAGCAAAGTACATAGTAGAGTAAAATGTACAACAGTTGAATAATTCAGAGCATCTAAGGAACATTAATTGAAATTAAATTCTTCATTTCATTTAAATTCACTCAGACAATTACAACCACTAATCCAGAGCCACTACATTGAGCTCATTGACGTCATTACATTGAAAAGAAATCTAAAGCAATAACTACTAGACTCTATGGTACTAGAGTACTTTCATGACTTGACTCCAGATCGCTCATCACTCGAGTCCTGCCCCATTGGTGTGAATCACGTCATCTAGCTTACCCGAGACACAATAACAAATAAGGAAGGGTGAGCGATAACACCCAGTAGGACTTAAATCTCAATAGTCAAGCAATCTTTAAATGATTAATGTGTTAAATGGCAGAGTAACTATTGATAGAGCGGGTCATGCAAAGTCGAGAAAGTAATAGCACAAGTAACATGGTTCAAATAGCAAATGAATCAAGTATAGCACGATGATTAAAGTCAAGTCACGATAGAAATGATAACAACACGATGGCAAATAACGTCAACGTCAAGCAATAGCAAGAAACATGTATAGCAAGGAGAGAGAAAGTAGTTGGCCATATAGAGAGTAAATTGCACTTTGATTGATTTTCATCAATCGAAATAGTATAGCACTTTTGATTAACTTTCGTCAATCGAGATAGTAATAGCACTTTGGTTATCCGTAGATAGCCGAGAGAGAGTATAGCACTTTTGTCGTCAATAAACAACAAGAGAATATAGCACTTTGTTTTGATTGTCATAGATTAATCTTGATAGTATGGCACTTGGATGTAATGCCGACATCCTGATCATTTAAATCCCGCGGGCAAATGGCACTTTCGGGCACTCTCCCCAGGACCAGATGGGCCCTATTGCGCTGGCATTGGTTATGTTGTTTATCTTTAGACAATCAATTAATGGCCAATAGGAGTACCAAGAAATAGATAAGAGCACTAGATGAATAGACGATATAGGAGAGAGAGTGTGAATAGACGAGCGAGTAGAGTATAGATGAGATCTTATGGTCATTGCACATAAAAACGTCATGTAAGCGTACGATAGTAGCAGTTGCACAACACGCGCACTTGGTGTTGGCAGTCAAGTGGAATACACTATCTTCCACTGGCCATGTTACGCACAGGTCCAGAGGTCCGGCGTGATTCAAGATAAGAGTGAACTTCTAATAGCCATTTTGATCATATTGATCCCTAAAGGGTGTCATAGGTGTTAGGGTACAACCAGCTCGTCGACCATGTGAGAATCCATGGATAGAGGAGACCTACGGAGGCCTTGAACAAGGATTCACTAGTTCGGCAGAAGGAATATCCGACGGAGAGTTCGTCCAAGTCAAGAGAGAGTGTGTATATAGAAACAAGTGCCTGACGTTCTAGAGGAATTCTAGAACAGTGGAGCGTCGATAACGGTATTCCCAAAACAATGCGAGAAACAAAGACAAGTTCATTTAAACTATGGAAATTTAAATAGAAATTGAGATAAATTACTAGATATATTATGAGAAATTTTCATGTCATGTTAATCCATATTGGATGGTTCAAGTGTGTGCATGTGTGAGAGAACTTATAGATAGAAAGAGATCATGTGCATGTATTTTAAATTACACAATATATGTTCAGTTATAACAAGTGTGTATTACTGCGTATAGGACTATTAACAGAGGGTATAATAACTATAGAAAGAGATAGCATCAAAATTTATGGGTTTTCAAGCAAAAGTCCCAGGTCACGACGTACCCCAGTAAGGGTCGCGACGGGGCAGTTCAGAACGCGATAGGGTAGTATGAGGTTCGCGACAGGTCAGTCAGGTCAGGCGGCCAGAATGCGACAGTGTACCCTGTCGCGATCAGATCGCGACAAGGTCCTGTGTCGCGACGGCCCTGAGAACGCGTCCTATCGGGCCATCGCATTCTCTGGTTCTGCGCCTGATCAGTCCGAGCGGAAAAAGGACAGCTCCTCGGATTACGGTCCAAGTTACCTTATTTTGACACAGGGTGGTTCGAAAATTCATAACTAATTGCACAAGCGATGAAAAATCACGAAACTAGTTCCAAACGAATCTAAACATGCATTAGTATTCACAATAAATAGGAATTGAAAAGTAGACAAGGTCTCGACATGATTGAAATAGGTTTATTCACGAAGTGCATGGTACAGTACACAGTTGAGATCAACGAATTAATTCGCATGGTAGGATGGATGAAAATTAGGGCTTTTAGGGGCGAAAGATTCCTGACAATCATCAGTATCTCCAATAAAAGTTTCGAGGCATGGGATAGAGTATTCAAGGAAATATGAATTAAACATGAAGGTTCGGGGTCAAGAGGTTTGCAGGACTTCAAAATTGAATAAGAAAAGATTGGGTGTAGGAAAAATTATGAAACAAAAGGGGTTTTGTTCCTGATGCATGGAACAATCTACAGACGAATTTAATTTGATTTTGCTCGTGAGAATGCCTACCTTTGACTCCTTTTCTCTTCTAGGGCTAGAACTTTGAAGAACGGGGATGAGAGCTTGAGAGGTTCTTCTCCCCACGAGATCTCCTCCTCCTTGGCCTCTCCTCCTGGTCCAGCAACCCTTGGCAAAGAGCTAAGGCCGGCCATGGGGGATTTAGGGGAGTATTTAAGCATTCTCCCTTTCTATTTCCTAAGAGGACTCTAACTCCTATTAATTTTGAGATTTCCTAATTCCTTTTTTCCTTCTAAGCTTGACAACTTCTAATTGGGTTAGGATGGGATCTAAATTTGTGGCCAAGCAATTAGGGTAGGTTTAGGAATCCAATTCCTACCCAATTTACTTATTTTAATGTATTAAATACCTCTTTTCTATTTAAGTGATATTTAAATTAAAAATTTAGGGTATTTTCCTATTATTCCCTATTTAAAAATCCCTATTTTGGCCCAAAAATTTTAGATGATCCATTTAGCAAAACCCATCACTCAATGGAATTTAACTTATGGGAATTTCCTCTTTTAATTAGGGAATAATATAATTTTGGACTTATTATATTTTTCTCACTTGAATTTATTCATGGGCTATGGGAGGTCCATTGTTCCCAATTCTCATCATGGATTATCAATACATATTGTTTGGAATCTATCCATAATTTCCTTTTAATTTTTAATCCACTTAGTTCCTATAATAATGGGTTTTCTGAATTATTACTTAATTATAATAATAAGTCACATAAATTCTAAAACATGGTCCAAATTATTTTTTCTATGACCAATTTTCTTAATGGGTCATTAGAGAATATTATTTAAGGTTTAAATATTATTATTACAAAATTTTTATATGAGTTTTTACGCATGTTATAATGATGGGTATCTTTTTAACTAGTTTGATTTTTTTTTTATTAATTGACAAAATTTCAATTTATCCATAATTTTTAATTAATGAATTTTCTGGGATGCTACATGAAGTATGACCGATTGATGCTTATCACAACGACTTTCCAGAAGTCAAATTCTGTGATCAGTCTCACTGCGACTTCTGTAGAGTCGAAGTTCAGTTTGTATCTCTTGTTCTTGACTCCGACTCCAAGAGAGTCGAACTACATATCTTTCTGACTCTGACTTCCTTGACATCTTCTGTACTTAATATTTTCTGGTATAAATTATTATTTCATAAGATCCATGAAATCTTGATTATATGATTATTCAATGTGTTTATTATCCCTATGGGACCTTTTACAAAACATATAATACCTGTATATCCTACCATTATTACTATCATTAAAATATTCTGATAGGTAGGATATATTATATTCAAAATGACCACAAAAATTTATCTTTGAAAAGATCAGAAATATTTATACAAATTGGTCTCCTGATTTTTCTCAGAAGTTCAGTTCTTCTTTATTCAGCAGTTGTCTTGCAGTAAATGCTATCAGCCGCATGGGGTATCTGACAGAGGCTCACCTACCACTGTCAGAACCACAGCTTACTTTCTGATGCAACTGTCTGTGTGCCTATTATTGCACTGAACATCTGTCTATCCGAGGTTTTTATACTTTACATATATTTCTGACTCATCTACCTCAGAAAGCGTGGAGGTATCTTTTCTTTTGTCTTATCCTTTGTTGCAGAACATTTATTAAGCACGTTTCCAGCATGGAGCTTCACATAACATTAAATATAGCCTGTCCTTCAAGCTGTGAAGCCACATACATAGTCTGAAGTCGTTGGAAAGCCAAAAAGGTGAAGAACTGTTGGATAACAAGGACCTCAACAGCACCCACATCCAAAGGATCAATGGCTACTCCTCAAACGGCTAGTTCTCCAACGGATAGCTTCAAACGGAAACTTAAAAAATTCTAAAGCATATATAGAGGCTGCAGTTTTGAACAAGACATACACATGGACAGTTAGACCAATTAGCAACACATTCAACTCACATCTGCATTCTGCTAGCAAGAGCCTTCACAAGCCTTCTACTGAGTTGAAAGATAGAGAGATGTTTCCACAGTCTGAAAACTTCTAGGCTCTCCATTTCTTAGAAGTCTTATTTCTGTTGGGTGGGATTTGTAATCCTTGATCTTTTCTTCAGTCCACCCTTGTTAGATTCAAAAAGTGTTTGAGCTGAAAGTCCTTTTATAATCCTTTCTGAATCCTCTGTATTTGCTCATTCTTGTGAGCAGGCACACCAGTCTTTCATTTCTGTCTGTGCAACCCGCAGGAGGTCTGTTCCTACAGTGCCCCTCTTGTGAAGGGAAGACCTTTTTGAAGGTAGTCATTGTACCCCTGTTAAGGGAAGACTTGCTTGGGAGCAAGTGGGCTTGTAATACTCTCAGGGGTGAGAGAAGGCCATGTATTCTTTGCAGTTAGTGAAATCTCAAGTGGTTTGCTTGAGGACTGGACGTAGGACTTCCATGTAGGAAGGGCCGAACCAGGATAAAATTTCTTGTGCATCTGTGTGATTGTTTTCGCCAACTTACACTTGTTTCACACATTACACTAAACACTAACAATTTTATTTAATGTTGTCCAATTTCAGATAACATTTTTAAAGCGCAAGAAGTCTTATTCACCCTGCCTCTAGGACATCATTTGTGTCATCTCGATCCAACAAGTGGTATCAGAGCGAGGTCTTCTCAGAAGAATCGAAAGATGTGAGAAGAGATGGCAGCTGAAGGCCACAACTATGAAGGTCAGTCTGTTACTAGGCCACCATTCTTTGATGGTGAGGACTCTCAATACTGGAAGATGCGGATGGAATGCTTCATCAAGGCACAAATTTTGATCTGTGGCAGGTAATAGAACCAGGTGATTTTACTATACTTGGAGAAACTACCTCTGCTCTTTCCATAGCTGATAAGAGAAACTTGTCCCTAAACTACAAAGCTAAGAACTATTTATGTTGTGCTCTATCTAAAAGAGAATTTAATAGACTATCTGCTTATAGAACAGCTAAAGAAATGTGGGATAAACTACAAGTTACTAACTAGGATAGATATTCTTGTCTCCCAGTATAAACAGTTTAAAATGCTTCCTAATGAAAATATAACTCAAATGTATAATCATTTTTCAAATATAATAGTAGGTCTTAGTTCACTAGGTAAGATTCTTACTAATGAAGAAACTGTAAGAAAAATCTTAAAGTCATTAACTGATGTCTAGACTCCCAAGGTCACTGCCATTGAAGAAGCCCATGATTTAACTCAACTTTCTATTGATAAATTAATTGGCTCCTTAATGGCTCACGAAATCAACATGGAAAGATTTTCTAAAAGCTCATCGAAAAAGGAAAATGTCAAATGCTTTGAAAGTTGTAGATTCTTCTTCCTCTCAAGACTCAAAGAGAAATCAAATGATAGTGATGATGAAGCCATGTTGTCAAGAAAACTACAAAGGATCCTTGCTAAGAAAAAGAAGTTTGGTTCAAAGAGATTCTTCAAAAAGGATAAGAAGAAGGAACCAACTTGCTACGAATGCAATCAACCAGGACATTACAAATCTAAATGTCCTAAGCTGAAGAAAAAGGATCAAGCTGAAAGATCTGAGAAGAAGAAAGGAAAAGAAAATAAATTCAGAAGGTACAAGAAAAAGGCAATGGCAGAAGCATGGGATAATGAAGAAGCTACAAGTTCAAACTCTTCAAGCTCGGAATCTGAAGAAGAAGAAAAGGCAAATCTAGCCCTCATGGCAGGACTGGATTAGGTAAATTCTGAAACCTCTTTTACATCATGTTCTGCATCAGATTCTGACAGTCTTGAAGATGCTTTCAATGAATTGTATGAAAAATACAAAACAGTAGTTAAACAAATGAAAATAGTTAATCTAAACTTGCTTACTCAAGAAAAATCTAATACTTTCATGAAAAATAAAGTAGAAAGATTAGGACAAAACTTAACTGAAACCAAAAGAGCAAATGAACTACTGTGTGAAGACCTAAAAAATAAAAATAGTAAAATAATGGAAATAGAATAAAACCTAAAAGAACTAAAAGATGAAGAAAAGTTAAAGAGAAGAAAATAACTACTTAAGAGCTACCATAGAGAAAATTTCTAATTGTAAAACATCTCTATTTGTAACAATAAAAGGTGCTAGGTCTGGTAAAAAGAAATATGGAGTAGGATATACACACCCAACCAATGAAGAAAATATCATCTATCCAGAAAAATATCCAACTCCCAAATTTGTAAAGGAAAAGGAAATAAAAAATCCTAGAAAGGTAAATCAGTATGTTTATAAGCAAAAATTGAACTCTAAAAACACTACACATGTAAAGAATGCTTTTAATTTATGTTGTAGTCACTGTAACCAGCTAGGACACACTGTCAGCACATGCACAACTAGACACATGCGTTGGATTCCTATGACTAACCATCAAAGACCCAAGAAAATTTGGGTACTAAAAGTTACAACTTAAATTTGTTTGCAGGGTCGCCTGAGAGAATCCAAATGGTATTTGGATAGTGGGTGCTCAAGGCATATGACAGGTGACAAAAAATTATTTACAAGTTTTAGAGATGAGATTGGCCAAGTCACCTATGGAGATAATGGAAAAAGTAAAGTGTTAGGAAGTGGAACAGTAGGAACAAAAGAATAGGATCTAATAGAAGATGTCATGTATGTAGAAGGATTGAAGCACAACCTCATTAGCATTAGTTAACTGTGTGACAAGGGTCACTTGGTGAGATTTCAGAATGATAAGTGCATTATTCAAAAGGATGGAAAAACAGTATTTGAAGCACAAAGAGTAAAAAATCTGTATACCTTATAGTTAACAGAATTAAAAGAAGTAAACTTATGTCTTGCAACCACCGAGAGTGAAGAAACTGATTTATGGCACAGAAGACTAAGACATGCAAGCACTTCGGTAATCAAGAAATTAATCAAGCATGATCTAGTTGAAGGTATTCCGAAGCTGAAACTAAAGAAGTCTGGAATCTATATAGCCTGTGCAAAGGGAAAGCAAACCAAGACATCATTTCAGTACAAAACAGTAGTTACAACTTCCAAGCCTTTGGAACTTATTCACATGAACTTATTTGGACCCATAATAACAATAAGTCTTAGAGGAAAAGTGTATGGCTATGTAATTGTAGATGACTACTCAAGGTACACTTGAGTATCCTTTTTGGAAGCCAAATCAGAAACATTTTTAGCTTTTCTGAAGTTCAGCAAATTAGTACAGAAGAACCAAAAATTTTAGATAATCAGCATTAGATCTGATCATGGCAGAGAATTCAAGAATGAAGATTTTGTAAAGTTCTGTGAAGAAAATGGAATAGAACACAATTTCTCTGCACCAAGAACACCTCAACAGAATGTAGTAGCAGAAAGGAAGAACATAACACTACTGGACATGGCCAAAACTATGCTTACAGAGTATAATTTACCAAGATCTTTCTGGGCAGAAGCAGTCAACACAGCCTGCTACATCATCAATAGGTGCATGATCAGACCAATCCTAAAGAAGACACCTTATGAGCTACACAAAGAGAAAAAGCCAAACACCAGTCATCTTCGACCTTTTGGTTGTAAGTGCTTTATTTTAAATAATGGTAAAGATAACTTAGGAAAGTTAGATGCTAAAAGTGATGAAGATTTTATGTTAGAATATATTTCAAAACCTAGAGGATATAAATTGTTTAATAGAAGAACCTTAACTGTAGAACAAACATTACATAATTTATTTGATGAGACTAACCCTTCTATTAAGAGAATAGAAGAAGAAGAAGATTGTGTTGAAGATCTGTGTAGGGATGTAGAACAGACATCTCTTCAAGAAGGAGAGAAAGAAGAAGAAAAAGAAGATCCACCACTAGGAACTTCAACAACAAGAAGAACCACAGGAAGAACTGCCTAGAGAATTGAGGTATCACAGAGATCATCCAAGAGAAAACATTATAGGTGATCCTCAAGATAGGGAACATTCCCTGTGATTTTTTCTACATTTGTCTCTCAAATTGAGCCTAGGACAATCAATGATGCACTGGCTGATGAATCTTGGATTCTTGCTATGCAAGAGGAACTTAACCAGTTCCAACGTAACCAAGTTTGGACTCTTGTCCCTAGACCTTCTGACCATCCAATTATTGGGACCAGATAAGTCTTCAGAAACAAAATGGATGAATTAGGAGTGATCACTAGGAACGAGGCCAGACTGGTAGCACAAGGATATTCCCAAGAGGAAGGCATTGATTTTGATGAAACCTATGCCCCAGTAGCTAGATTAGAGGCAATTAGAATTTTATTAGCATATGCATGCTCTCTCAACATTAATTTATTTCAAATGGATGTTAAAAGTACTTTTCTGAATGGTTTCATAAAAGAAGAAGTTTATGTTTTGCAACCACCTGATTTTGAAGATACTAAGTACCCAAATCATGTTTTCCGTTTAAAGAAAGCATTGTATGGTCTGAAACAAGCTCCAAGAGCTTGGTAGAAAGACTAAGTGCTTATCTTATATCACATGATTTCATAAGAGGTAAAGTAGATAACACTTTATTTATTAAGAAATTTTCAGAAGGAATCCTGATAGTACAAATATATGTTGATGATATTATTTTTAGTTCTACAAATGAATCACTTTGTAAATTCTCTGAAAAACTTATGCAAAGTGAGTTTGAGATGAGTATGATGGGTGAGCTTAATTATTTTCTTGGGTTGCAAATTAAGCAGACCAAGGAAGGTACTCACATTTGTCAAACCAAATATATTTCGGATTTACTTTCTAAATATGGTTTTGACAAGTGTAAGCCCTTAGGAACACCCATGAGCTTAAGAATTAAGTTAGAGAGTGATCCACTTGGCAAGAAAGTAGATCAAAAGATCTATAGAGGTATGATTGGGTCATTACTCTATCTTACTACCAGTAGACCAGATATAATGTTCAGTGTATGTTTGTATGCTAGATTTCAAGCTGATCCTAAAGAATCACATGTTAATGTTGTTAAAAGAATTTTTAGATATCTTATAAACTCAAGTAAATTGGTTTTATGGTATCCCAGATGTTCTGATTTCAAGTTGATTGGATATACTGATGTTGATTATGCTGGATGTAAAATAGATAGAAAAAGCACCAGTGGTACTTGTCAAATTCTTGCAGGATGCTTAATTTCTTGGTCTTCCAGAAAGTAGAATTCAGTAGCCTTGTCCACAACAGAAGTAGAGTACATTACAGCTGGAAGTTGTTGCACTCAACTGTTGTGGATCAAACATCAACTGAAAGATTATGGTCAAATACTTCACGAAATTCCAATGTTGTGTGACAACACAAGTGCAATCAACCTGACCCAAAATCCTATCCAACATTCAAGAACAAAACATATTGAGGTCAGACATCATTTCATCAAGGACCATGTAAGTAATGGTGATATTTTACTTGATTTTGCCTCCACAGATAATCAATTAGCTTATATATTCACTAAACCTCTTCCTGAAGATAGAGTTACATCAATTAGAAGAGAAATAGGTATGTGCAACCCTGATTAAATTGCTATGATGCATGATAAATTCATGACTAAATTTTTGAAGTGTATGTTAAAGTTCTTTGCAAATATTTTCTAAGTCTTGGAACTACGATTGTTGTGAAGTCAGAGTGTAGGCTGCGACTCTCACAAAGTCGGAGTCTACTAAGACATGAAGCAGGAATTGTGCACTGCGATTTTTGAAAAGTCGGAGGCGACACTTCGATTCCTCCAAAGTCGGAATCTATGGAGTCGGAGTTCATGTTAATTAAAAAATAATAATAAAATAAATTATTTTTAATTATCATTTAAAGAGAAATTTATTACAATAACGGTTCACTCATTTAATCTCAGCCGTTCATCTCCTCATCAATGGTCCGTTACTTATTCCCATTTCTATATTAGGACTTTTTCTCCTTTTCCTAAATCACCCGTTTGAACTCTCTCTCCGACTCTCCTGTCGTCTTCTTCCTCTTCCCGTGCGTGGTGTTCACCTCTCCGGAACTGTCTTAGGAGTATCTATAGGATCTCTCATCTTCTCTATAGAAAGGTAGGTTTCTTGACTTTTGAACACCATTTATATATCTCCTTGGACATCCCTCTGAGTGTCCTCTGTTGTTCTTGTCTAGATGGCATCATCTAGGGCTCCGGAAGGAACCATGTTCACACCTGAACAGTTCCCACGCCTTTCATCTACTAAAGCCTCCATCTGCCCCGGGAAGGTAATATATTTCAGTCAACTTCATGGTAGGCTAGTATGGGTAGAAGAAACCCTAGCAGCTTTGGGCTGGTCGAAATTGTGTTAGATTGCAGAGCCAACCTTCGAGGGTGCTGTTAAAGCATTTTATGTATCCCACCAAGTCACTTCTGAAGGATCAGTTACAGGGATAGTCAAGGGCACTACCATCACAGTTTCTGAAGAGCTTTTGGTTGAAATGCTAGATTGTCCTAATCATGGACATAAGATCAGTGAAGCAGTACCCATGGAAAAGCAAAGATTGGGCATTATTGGGAATCTGGGGTCTGTCAGTAAGAAAGGACTCCTAGTTAATGAATTGTATGCGAAGAAAAGATTGATCCATTCCATAACCACAAATAGCATCACTCCTAGGGCTGGCACCCATTCTTCTATAACTGCAAGGGATGGAAGTCTGTTGTTTTGAGCAGTACAGAAACATAGGGTCAACCTGCCCTCTATCATTTTGGAGAGGATGACAGGATCTAGAAATTTACAGGAGTCCCTTCCATATGCACCTCTGCTAACCCTTATCTTCAAGAAGTTTTCAGAGGACCTTAGTGGTGAAATTTATGTGGCAGTCAAGGAAAAGATAGGTCTATCTACATTAAGGAGAAGCCACTATAGTTTGGAGAGCAAGGCTCAAAATTTTTGGACCAAGGACTCTGTGCCACAGTGCTCTTATGAAATCTTTCCTGATTAGGCACAGAGTTCCTCATCTATTCCTGAAGTCCAACCTCCACAGATTGGCAATGAGGAAATAAGAGAAGAAGTACCTTTGGATCAAAAACAACAAGAGCAAGATCAACAAGGGCAATAAGAACAAGAACCACAACTACAGCAAGAGTAGGCTCCTGTCCCATCTCCTGACCAGAAGATACAATAAATCAAGTGCTCAGAGATTTGAGGGGCAAGGGAGTAGCTCAAGAAGAAGAAATTTCAAGCCGTACTGCTTTTGAGCCTACATTTGAAGAAGAACATTATGTCTCTCCTCCACATATTGAGACCCGACCAAGGACTCAGGGGAGACTAGCAGCAGTGCAAATGTTTTGATGGATCTGTTGATGAAGCAACAATAGAGCATGTCAATTTTACAAATGCAAGTCCAACAAGTTGATGTGAAGTTTGATCTTTTGGCTGAGGAGGTCCAGCAGATGAAGGACCTTCTGCTACAGTTGGTGTGCCAACAGGGCACAGGGAAGTCTTTTGCTCCACCCACTACACAGCCATAGGAGCAGCAGTCGCAGCAGTAGCAGCCAGAGCAGCAGCAGCAACAGCCAGAGGAATAGCAGCAGTAGCTAGAGCAAGAGCAGTAGTCAGAGCAGCAGCAGAAACAGTCTGGGGAAGTGTCTACACAGCTAGCTGCAGTTGAGCAGCAGCAGCAGCAGCAACCCTCTCAGGAGAAGGAGTTAGTGTCTAAGCAGCATCTAGAATCTCAAGATATGGAGGTAGATGCCGACCCCAAGGTCAAAACCTTTAAGAGGAGGGTTAGAAGGAAACTCCATAAGGATGGTCAGCCTGTATTCCCTTCTCAACCTTTGACCATATTCTCTCCTCCTACTGATCCAACTTCTCCTATTGATTCAACTAAATCATGCTTGATTAATTTCTTGATCACTGATGTGCTTGCATGTCCTAGTTTTCTGTGCCATAAATCAGTCTTTTCATTTTATGTAGTTGCAAGACATATGTTAACTTCTTTCAATTCTACTAATTATAGAGTGTACATATTTTTAACTCTTTGTGCTTCAAAACTATTTTCCCATCCTTTTGGATAATGCACTTATCATTCTAAAATTTTACTAAATGACCTTTGTCACATAACTGACTGATGCTAATGAGGTTATGCTTTACTTCTTCTACATACATAACATCTTCTATTAAATCCTTTTCTTGTGTTCCTACTGTTCCACATCCTAACACTTTGTCTTTTCCATTATCTTCATAAGTGACTTGATCAATCTCATCTCTAAAACTTGTAAACAACCTTCTGTCACCTGTCATATGCCTTGAGCACCCACTATCCAAATACCATTTGGATGCTCTCAGGCGACCCTACAAACAAATTTAAGTTGTAACTTTTAGTACCCAAATTTTCTTGGGTCATTGATGGTTAGTCCTAGGAATCCAACGCAAGTGTCTAGTTATGCAGGTGCTGACAGTGTGTCCTAGATGGTTACAATGACTACAACACATGTCAAATGCATTTTTTTATATGTGTAGTGTTTTTAGATTTCAGTTTTTGTTTGTTAAACATACTGATTGACTTTTCTAGGATTTCTAATTTCTATTTCCTTTATGAATTTAGGAGTTGGATATTTTTCAGGATAGATGATATTCTCTTCATTTGTTGGAGGTGTATATCCTACGCCATATATTTTTTTACCAGTTCGAGCACCTTTCAGTTTTACAAATAGAGATGTTTTACAGTCAGTAATTTTATTTATGGTAGCTCTTAGATAGTTATTTTCTTCTCTTAGTTTTTCTTCATCTTTCAATTCTTTTAGATTTGATTCAATTTCTTGATTTTACTACTTTTAGTTTTTAAATCTTCACACAATAGTTCATTTGATCTTTTAGTTTCATTTAGGTTTGTCCTAATCTTTCTACTTCATTTTTTAGAAATGTATTAGAACTTTCTTGATTAAGTAAATTGAACTTAACTATTTTTATATGTTTAACTACTATTTTATATTTTTCATACAATTTATTAAATGCATCTTCAAGACTATCAGAATCGGATTTAGAACATGATGTAAAAGAAGTTTCAGAATTTACCTGATCTAGTCCTGCCATAAGGGCTAGATTTGCTTTTTCCTCTTCTTCTAATTCTGAGCTTGAGGAGTCTGAACTTGTGGCTTCTTCATTATCCCATGCTGCTGCCATTGCCTTCTTTTTGAACTTTCTTTCTTTACCTTTCTTTTTCTCATATTTTTCTATTGGATCTTTCTTCTTGAGCTTAGGACATTCTGATTTATAATGTCCGGGTTGATTGCATTCATAGCAAGTTGGTTCTTTCTTCTTTTCCTTTTTGAAGTATCTCTTTGAACCAAACTTCTACTTTTTGGCAAGAATCCTTTGGAGTTTTCTTTACAGCAAGGCTTCATCATCATTGTCTTCCGATTTCTCCTTTGAGTCATCAGAGGAAGAAGAGTCTGCAGCCTTCAAAGCATTTGACATTTTCTTTTTCGAAGAGCCTTCAGAAATATTTCCATATTGATTTCATGAGCCATTAGAGAACCAATCAATTTATGAATAGAAAGTTATTTTAAATCATGTTCCTCTTCAATAACCTTGACATTAGGGATCCAGACATGAGTTAATGATCTTAAAAATTTCTTACTATTTCTTCATTTGTAAGATTTTTACCTAGTGAACTCAAACCTACTATTATATTTGAGAATCTATTATACATTTGGGTTATATTTTCATTTGGAAGTATTTTGAATTGTTCATATTAGGAGACAATGATATCTATTCTACTTTGTTTTACTCTATTAGTTCCTTCATAGGTTACTTGTCATTTATCCCACATTTCTTTAGCAGTTCTACAAGCAGATAATTTGTTGAACTCCCTTTTGGATAAAGCACAACAAAGATAATTCTTGGCTTTATAGTTTAAGGATATGTTCCTTTTATCAACTATAGATAATGCAGCAGTTCCTTAAGCAAGTATAGCAAAATCACCTTGTTCTATTACCTGCCACAGATCAAAGTCTGTACCTCGAATGAAGCATTCCATTCTCATCTTCCAATACTAGTAATCCTTACCATCAAAAAATGATGGTCTGGTGACTGACTGACCTTCATAGTTGTGAGCTTCAGCTACCATCTCTTCTCAAATCTTTCGATTCTTCTGAGAAGACCTCGCTCTAATATCATTTGTTGGATCGAGATGGCACTATAGTTGTCCTAGAGGGGGGGTGAATAGGACTTCTAGCGCTTTAAAATTTGTCTGGAAATAGATAACACTAAATAGAGTTGTTAGTACTTAGTGTGGTGTATGTGAAATAAATGAAAACTTAGCGGAAACAATCACACAAATGCACAAGAGATTTTATCCTGGTTCGGCCCTTCCCACATGGAAGTCCTACATCCAGCCCCCAAGTAACCCTTGTTGAGCAACTATCCCTTAAGAAAATTGTTTAAGACTTTAAACTATTTTAACATGGTGATTTTACTATGACAAAACCTTTTAAAAGTTTTTCTACAAACAAATCTACTGGAAAATATCACAAAGAACATAACTTGTACAATACTATATATCAACTCTATCTTGAAATCTCCTAAGTCCACAGAGTATACTATGTACCATACTAACTCCGACTGTGGACTCCGACTCCAGAAAAGTCAAAGTGTTGAACCATACTTGTACTGGACTCCAACTCTTTGGAAGTCGAAGTCTGGACTTCAACTCCCTGGAAGTCGAAGCCTACACTTTGACTCTCTTAAAGTCAAAGTAAGGTATCGATTAATGAACATTTCAGAGAAGTCGAAGTCCTCACTCCGACTCCTGAGAAGTCGAAGTCTCTGTATTGTATTCCAACTCCCTAGAAGTTGAAGTATTCACTCCAACATCTTCAGAAGTCGAAGTATGACCGATTGATGCTTATCACTCCGACTTTCCAAAAGTCGAATTCTGCGATCAGTCTCACTGCGACTTCTGTAGAGTCGAAGTTCAGTTTGTATCTCTTGTTCTTGACTGTGACTCCAAGAGAGTCGAAGTACATGTCTTTCTGACTCCGACTTCCCTAACAACTTCTGTACTTAATATTTTCTGGTATAAAGTTATTATTTCATAAGATCCATGAAATCTTGATTATATGATTATTCAATGTGTTTATTATCCTTATGGGACATTTTACAGAACATATAATACCTGTATATCCTATTGAATAATGCCTTGTCTTATTACTATCAATAAAATATTCTGATAGGTAGGATATATTATATTCAAAATGACCACAAAAAATTATCTTTGAAAAGATCTAAAATATTTATACAAATTGGTCTCTTGATTTTTCTCAGAAGTTCAGTTCTTCTTTATTCAGCAGTTGTCTTGTAGTAAATGCTATCAGCCACATGGGGTATTTGACAGAGGCTTACCTACCACTGTCAGAACCACACCTTACTTTTTGATGAAATTGTCTGTCTTCCTTTTATTGCACTGATAATCTGCCTATCCAAGGTTTTTATACTTTACATATATTTCTGACTCATCTACCTCAGAAAGCATGGAGGTATCTTTTCTTTTGTCTTGTCCTTTGTTGCAGAACATTTATTAAGCACGTTTCCAGCATGGAGTTTCACAGAACATTAAATATAGCATGTCCTTCAAGCTGTGAAGCCACATACATAGTCTGAAGTCGTTGAAAAGCCAAAAAGGTGATGAACTGTTGGATAACAAGGATCTCAACAGCACCCACATCCAAAGGATCAACGGCTACTCCTCAAACAACTAGTTCTCCAATGGATAGCTTCAAACAGAAACTTAATGATTTCTAAAGCATATATAGAGGCTGCAGTTTTGAACAAGACATACACTTGGAAAGTTAGACCAATTAGCAACACATTCAACTCACATCTGCATTCTACTAGCAAGAGCCTTCACAAGCCTTCTACTGAGTTGAAAGATAGAGAGTTGTTTCCACAGTCTGAAAACTTCCCGGCTCTCCATTTCTTAGAAGTCTTGTTTCTGTTCGGTGGCATTTGTAATCCTTGTTCTTTTCTTCAATCCACCCTTGTTAGATTCAGAAAGTGTTAGAGCTGAAAGTCCTTTTGTAATCCTTTTTGAATCCTTTGTGTTTGCTCATTCTTGTGAGCAAGCACACCAATCTTTCATTTCTGTCTGTGCAACCCGCAGGAGGTTTGTTCGTACAGTGCCCCTCTTGTGAAGGGAAGACCTTTTTGAAGGTAGTCATTGTACCCCTGTTAAGGGAAGACTTGATTGAGAGCAAGTGGGTTTGTAATACCTCTCACGGGTGAGAGAATGCCAAGTATTCTTGGCAGTTAGTGAAATCTCAAGTGGTTTGCTTGAGGACTAGATGTAGGACTTCTATGTGGGAAGGGCCAAACCAGGATAAAATTTATTGTGCATCTGTGTGATTGTTTCTGCCAACTTACACTTGTTTCACAAACTACACTAACAATTTTATTTAGTGTTGTCTAATTTCATATAAAAATTTTAAAGTGCAAGAAGTCCTATTCACCCCCCCCCCCCTCTAGGACATCATTTGTGCCATCTCGATCCAACAACTTCTTGGGATTTCACTAACTGCTAAGAGGACTTGGCCTTCCCTTAACCTGAGAGGTATTACAAATCCACTTGTTCCCAAACAAGTCTTCCCTTTACCAAGGGGTACAAAGTGTAACGACCTGACCTCCCAGACCCCCACCAAGGACCCTCGAACGTCGCGCCGCCACCCACGGATCTGAAGACCCAGAAGGCTTAGAATTTAGTCCAGTGAGATAAGCAATGAATTCAAATAACTATAACAAGAAAGTTCGTACAACATGTCCCAAATAAAAGTACAGGTACAGAAAGAAAGGTGCAGTCCTTAAGGGGCATATCCCGAGGACTTGCAAGAAGGCCACTCTCAACTCACGGTACAAAGAGCACTCACACTCACAACTCACACTGCTAGCAACGCACGACGAACAAGCTGCCACCACGACCGTCCGGCAACAAACTCCTGCGATAGCGAGTCCCTACCTGAAGAGAGTAGGGGGGGTGAGCCTCGCGAACAAGGCTCAGTAGGGATAACCAGTCCCTTACCAGCCAAAGCAGCAGGAACTCCATCAAGCGGAAGCAAAAGTACTCTACAAAGCAGTAAAGCGAGAAACGCCTACCACAGAGTACTACAAAGCAGCGGAAACAGAGAAACGCCTCGACTACAGCCCCGGTCAGGCCAAACACGACTCCCCCAGAACCAGCAGAGTCAAGCACAATGCGGCAGCAACACCCCGGCACGGACCGCCGAGACAAAGAAGCTCACCGAACACCGGAGCAACCACGTGAGACCAGAGTCTCACGACACAAGCACCAACATCCCGGACCTCCACAAGGTCGGGAAGGAACAACCAAGTGTCATCCCGAGAGGCACCAAGCAACCAAGTGAGAACGACGTCTCACCACCAGGCATGGCCACCTCAGACCTCCACAAGGTTGAGGTCCCACAAGCAGAACCACCCTGCACCTCAGACACGCCACAAGGTCAGGGAACTACACCCTACAGTGTCACCACAGACGGCACACAGAAACGGGTTACAGAAACAATAGTTGGGTGCCTGCACCAGGCACCCCGAGAGAACCCGCAGAGCGGAAACCACTAAACACGGCCCACGAGGCCAAACCAACCAAACCCACGGAACTAGACATGGCTAGGCTACAACCACAGTGCAGACTAGGGCAATGAGAAACACAAGCTAGGAAACATCACATGAAGCAACGTCACAGCAAGGACAACCAAGCCACCGCCACAGGCAGCTAAGAGAGGGACACACAGTCCACCCCTCTTGCACGCCGGCTGCTGACTCCCGCCTACAACAACCCCAGTAGAATGAGGCTAGCAAGTCACAGCCGAGAACACAACCACAAACACCACAGTCAGGCCGAACTGCGACCCCACGCCTGACCTCCCTACGTGGCTCCGGAGCCAACGCAGGGCGAGGCAGTGAGAAGGACTAGCTGGTCCGCACCGAACGAGCACCACAACAACCTCGGCGACCTAGACCCAGATAAGGGAGCTCCACAAGTGACTCTACGCCACTGTCCCCACCGTTTTCCCCTCCGCTCCAAGTCCGCCACACTAGGCTGTTGACCCGAGCACGCTCATAGCCCGGAGAACTCCCTCAACAGGGTCCCGAGGATGGGGGTCCCAGGTAACGGTAACAACCTGTCTCGCGGACAAGCCCTCAAGTGTCGAGCACCGGGCGAAAGAGAACTGGCATGGTAACCACCAACAGAAACAGTACAGCTGGCTTGTAACCAAGACAAGACCAGTAGGCACATGCACGCACGGAACCCCTTCCGAAAACCCCCAGAAGGGGCCGTCGGCCAACGGCGGCACACACGACACGGCCTGAGAAATTGGAACACCACAGACAGAACATAAACCACCGCTCTTCTAATAATTGATTGACAGATAGACAATCCATTATTAGACAGACGCGAGCCTCCTAGCACAGCCGCTAGGACACGGCCACAAAGGTGTCACCTTCGGTCAGTGAACGCAGGGAGGCAGCCTGCCACGTTCCCACCAGAAGGTTCTAAGGGCACACCCTGCCCTGGGGCACACGCCGACACGCCAACCGTGGCCACGGAAACACCCGAGGCAGACCAAGTCTTGTCGCGCCCTCCTAAGCGACGATGGTATCAGGGCCACCGCGACAAGACCCTGTTGCGACGGGGAAGTGGGACGCGACAATAGCGCTGTCGCGACAGGGAACCAAGTCACGACACCCTTGTCGCGATGGCCGACCAAGCCGCGACAGCAACATTGTCACAACGGCCAACTGCGCCGCGATAAGGTCGCGTCGGACCGGGGTGATGCCTTCTCTGATGTCGCGACGTGCTCGGCGGTCGTGACATCAGCTGGAAGGTAGACCACCCGGATGCTACATCCCAGGGTCCCCCACACGCTACAAACAACACAACCATAGGGAGGGGAGCATGATGAAAGCTTATAAAGCATGCATTCAAACAAAGGAACTTCCAATCATTCGTATTGGAAAGGGCACAAGAATCCCTACCGATTTGGAAGAACCAAACCCCCGAAGGGCCTTCACGACGAGATCGCCACCGCCTCCTCGCTCCCACGGCGCCGCTCCCGCTCCACACGAGCCGCCGCCGCTCAGCCACGAGCTCCAACCACCAGAGAAGAGAGAGGAGAGGCCTCTCCACCTCAGAGAGGAGAGGAAAGGAGGAAAAGGGAAAGAAAGGGAAAGGGGAAGCCGGCCAAGGCTTTTAGCCTCCGGCCCCCAGAACGTGACGGGACGGGGCGTCACAATACAAACCTTATCGCGACGGCCGCCCAGACCGCGAGCAAAACACACCCACCCTGGGCGCCACGACAACCCGACAGGTCAGTCTGCAACACCTGCCACTCTGACAGGCGTCAGGCGACCAAAAAGTGGAAAGCAGTCGCGACCCGTTGACCGGGCGCGACAAGAACGCGACGCCAAAGGCGGTCGCAACAAGGGATGACCGTCGCGATGGGCACCTCCATCACAACAAGACCAGTCATCCCACACAAAATGGAAAGCCGAAAAGCCCAAGATGTTACAATACATCCAACAAAAAAAATAATTTCGTCCTCAAAATCAAGGGCGAAACCCGGTCAGAGAAAACAACAAGTGCAAAGGGACAACTAAGTCGCACCGCGACTTCCTGGTGGTCGACCCTGCCACAAAGGAGTGCCAAACCAGACATCCGATAGCTCACAGGGTGCACAACAACGGCGCAGAGCACACAAGAAGATGTCGACAACTCCACAGGCGCGGCGCGCACCAAGCCGACCAGAAGCACTGAAAACGCCAATCGAAAACCTCGACTGAGCCCTCAACAGCCCACACTACTGAGACCTACCGGTCAATAACTCCTTCTGTCACCGACGACTAGATAGAAGTCCCAGCTACTGACGGCAACTGAGAAAAATGCCAAGAGGTCATCCACAGGACTCTACTGAATGGCTCCGCACAACTAGCAATAGTAGCACCTACGGCAAGGCCAAACGAGAGCTTCTTAATGGTGACCCAAAACCAAGTGATAGCATGCACGTGGAGAATACCACGGCACGCAGGACAGTGTTCGTTGGCACCACTAGATCCTACCCAGATCATCCTTGTGGTCCGACCAGGACACCCAATGACTATGGAGCCACAGATAGCCAACCCACACGCTCCACAGGCACACGCGTAGAGATAAAACCAAGGAAGACGTCTGAGGTTGGCAAGGCCAGAAAACTCAAGACGTCAGCAACTTGCACGGGAAACAAAACAACTGCAGAGGTCGAGGGCAGCACGTCGACCTCAGAGGGACCCAGACCAAAATAGGGAACCCCAACCGGACACACTCGCTCCCCAAAAGCAAGAGAGGAAAACCCGGACATAGGCCACGACCAAAGCCTGGCGTACCACCGATAGGGCTACCTAGACAAGGCAAAGCAGCCACCCCATAGCGGTAACGGTACAGCCACAAGGCATCGGCCAGCACGAGGTGTCCTAGAGGCGGGAAGCTCAACGCCTCCAACACCGAGCAACTCGCGAAACGACGTACGAAGCTCACGATCAAGAAATACAACACAACACACGGTGCTCACACAAGCACCAGAATCCACCCAAAGTGCAACACAATGCACCAGGGCTCCAGACGGCACGAAAAACAAACAACTCGAGCACGAGCAGAGGGTGCCACCATAAGCACCAAAACCAGGCAAGATGCAACACAGTTGCACCAACGGCCGAAACAACACGGCTTACTGGGAGGACTCTCCACAAGAGACCTGCCAAAAGCCACACACAAGAAGCCACAAGCCAAAAAGGGTAGAATAGGCCACACCGGCCACGAACCCTCAAGGCACAAGGACACAAAACATTGAAAAGAAACACGCTCAAGGTGCAGTACACAACCGCACCAACGGCCTGAAACAACTCAAGGCCAACAGAAAGGGACTCTCCACCAGAGACCCACACAAGCAAAACACGCAGAGAACCAATAGCTTCAAGAGCGCAACAACACATATTGGCTCTTAGAAGCACACAACACAAGGCACCACTTCCACCATGTAGGCGGAGAGGGCCACACACTAAACGGCGACAAGTGCCTCCAAGCACAGCTAAGGCACAAGCGAAAACACACACACGGGACGATGCTTGCACAAGCAAGCCAAACAACAGAAAACCGATGCTGCCTCACACTGAACACATGGAACGCTGTCCTACATCGTCCAGTCAGGTAACAAGAAACCAGCACAGCAAGAGACGGCACAATAGGTCACCACAACCTATCGCACCACAAGAAAACAACGCGCACGAGGGAAGCAACCTGCTCAACCTCAAAACAGCTCAAAAGGAGAGGGACCTTCGCCACAAAGGCCGCCACGGTGCGCGACACGACACCAAATGCCATGTGAAAATACCACCACCCCGAGCAACCCATGGAAAGCAGAGGAAGAAGGTACACAATAGGCCTCCTCCTCACACGAAAGAGGGAACAACCACGCAAAGCTAGCACTCCCACAGGAGGCACAGCCATCCGAACACCCATGGCACTCACCAGACTACCATCTGGCATAGCACACATGGTGCGAGAAACGAAGCAAACCTCCCAACCCTAGGGACACACGAAATCCCACCAGCGCAGTCGGGAAACCCAAAAAAAATAAACAAGAAGGCAACCTGGCCAGCACCACGGCCAGACACACGACCAAAGGCACCACACCTTGACCGACAATGCCCAGGCAAACTGTAACACGAACAGTCCCATCGGCAACGGAGACAGCTCATCTCCACAGAGAGAGAGCAGCGAGAAACAAAAACAACACAAGGTAGCTTGGGGAGGACCTCCACCCAAAGCGCCAAGAGTTGTTCTGGAAACCATCACCAGAACGCAGCCCAAACAAACGGCCAACAAAGAGAACACAGCAGACAGTGGAAGCAACACAACTGGTTCTGGGAGAACCTCCACCAGAACCACCAACGCATCGTTCTGGAAAAACCCACCAGAACACAACGGCCAACACAACAACAGCAAACCTCGACCCTGAGATAGCACAACAACTGGCAGAAATAAGCCCGGAACAGTCTTGAGAGCGAACCTCGCCAAGACAACAACCAACAATTCTGGAAAAACCGCACCAGAACACAAGGCAACCAAGCGATGCACCTCAACCTCGAGGGAAATGCAACGGCGACCAACCAAACAACAGAGACCTCAAACCAAGGAGGTAACACAGTGGAAGACTTTAACGAGCACAGAAGCAGTCTCAGAGGGAGAGGAACTCTCACTAGGACAACAACAAACAGTTATGGGAAACACCACCAGAACACAGTAGCCAAGCGATGCACCTCAACCTAGAGGGCAACGCCGCAACAACCAGAAACGAGTACAACAAAGTTCTGGGGAAAACTCACCTCCACCAGAACCAATAGAGAAGAACTCTGGGAACACCTCACCAGAGTTCACAACTAGCCAGCACAAAGCCAACAACAACCACAGACAGGCGTCGCAGCGCTCAACCAGCGGTGCAACACGACACACAAGCATCTGCTTAGCTCGAGCAAAGACGCCGACTGAGCAGAGCACAGAGCCCAACGGCGCACAGGCACACAAGGCCAAACACACACACACCCCAACAACAAGGGGACATCCAACAAGGACACACCCCAACAAGAAGGGACACCAACAAGGACACACCCCAACAACAAGGGGACAACCAATAAGGCAAGGACACCTTCTAGCCTTCGTGACACACCCACACGGATGCGCAGACCGAGGACGAACCCAACCACAGCACAAGCGAAAACAGCAATCACGCTCGCAGCACGCGCACTAAGCAACAGCAGCAACACTGTAACGTCGCGCATTTTTCAGATCTTCGTGGATCCTTGGTTTAGCGTATGGGGTGGTCACACCTTGACCAGTGCGACTTGTGTTGTGTGTTTCTTATTGGATCCTTACCAGGGTTGTCTATGGATTTGTATTTGTGTTCAGTGCGCTGGACATCAACAGTGGGTTGGCATCCAGGTGTGTGTCGTTTAATGTGTGTTGGCGGCAGTGGTGTTTCCGTTAACATGTTCTTGGCGACCATCGATGTGGACGTCTATCATTCGTTCTAGTGAGTTCTGTTGCATGAACTTGGCGGCGAGCGATGTGGACGCCTAGTTGCGGAGGTTTGGTTAGCAGTGCAGAGGTTGACGTTAACCTGAGGCGCCTATGTTTTTAGGGGCAACCCGAGCCTTCTTCTTTCCCCACCTTCTTCCCTCCTCTTCCCCCACCTGTACCCTTGTGCCTCTTCACTACTTCCGGTGGTTGACGGGAGCACGTGGGAAGGCCGTGATGCGCGCAACAGCGGCAGATCAGGCGGGGAATGACGGATTGGAGGGCGGTGTTCGCAGGAAGCTCTTGGGTTTCGGCGCAATTTGAGGTTCTTTAGGAGTTTATTTACGTTTCAGAGGTAGGGACTGGACCCCTTGATTTCTCCTGTTTGGTTTGTCATGCTCTGTTTGCATAGACTACTTGTTAATTATGTTTTTGGGAAAAAGGTTTACCATGCCGGGAGATTGGGTGGTTTGATCGATCCAAGTGTTGGATCTTGCTTTTCTGGTTTGTTTATAGTATACAGATGTAAGGGAAGTGTTTCCCCTCGTTTTTCTGTTGTTTATAGGGTTAGATTGCCCGTGTGATCGGCCTGGGGCCGTTCTGTGAGTTTTGTGTGTCCTATACTGAAGATATCGACGTCAACATTTTGACGCTGAGTTCTTCGTTGGAGATTAACGGGGAAGTGTTTCCCCTCGTTTTTCTGTTGTTTATAGGGTTAGATTGCCCGTGTGATCGGCCTGGGGCCGTTCTGTGAGTTTTGTGTGTCCTATACTGAAGATATCGACGTCAACCTCGGTTGACGCTGAGTTCTTCGTTGGGAATTAACGGCTAGGTTTCTAGCCGTTGATTTTGAGTAACACAGCCAGGTGGTGGCCGTTACACTTAGTATTGATGGCAAGAAACACTGTCGTCTATATCCCTATGGACCAAATCGATGCTGCCGCAACCTGTGCATGTATCAGCACAGTGTGTTCACGGCGTTCCTGTTGCAAGTATTGCAATGCAATGTGTTTTATCAATATTGAGCGGTGTATTAACACCTGTTTGGCTCCTAGAGCACAGGGCTTTTGAGGCCATCTTACCGGCTATGTAGTTTACTAGTTCTTTATGTTTGTGTGTGGGATTCACTACATCCTAGCGCACAATATTTAGTGAAATATTACGGGGTTTTTGGTATCGTGCATGTGGTTGGTGTGTGCATGCATACATACGTTATTGTGCTTATTGATCTAATTATTATGATTAGTTTCGTGATATTGTGGCGTGAGTTCACATCTGAACCTAGCCTCGATCCTTTAGGATCTTTTGTAGTTTCTTCTGGATGAATGACTAGTAAAGTTTAAATATGGTTATTTTTGATTAGTGTGACCTTCACTGTCACTATGTGACCGATGGCAGGTCGTGGTGTTATATTCTATTTTTATATGCATGATTGTGTAAGGTAGCTTGTAGGTCAACAGTGACCAGGACAAGCTATTCCTCACCCGTGTATCGTGGTTTGTAATAAACGTATAGTGTTGTGGTTTGTGCTAGCCGAGTTGGGGGTCCGGTGCCTATTCAGGATGCCTCTCTATCGGGTTACCCCAGGTTCTGTGTGAGCCAGGCACGTGTGTTTGTTTGTGCTTGGGGTTTTGTCCCTATACTTGTGTTGTACTGTTAGAGGTCTGTGTCGTCTTCCCTGGACACCCTCACTCTTGAGTTTGAGTTGTACGTCCGGATGAGGGAGAGACGGCAGTTGGGCAGTGACTTCCCAGAGTTTTGTTCTTTTGTCGCTTGTAGCGCGCTCGTAGTTGGGGGTACGGACACCAGTAGTCGACACTGGTCTCCAGCTAGTCATGTTTTCCAGTGCCTCACTTTAGAGTGCTCCGGCCAGAGACTCTAGAGGTGCCAGGCATAGACCTGTAACTGTGTGTCTGCAGGTGTGGTGTTAGTTGGTCTCCACAGTTGTTTGGCTTTACCTTGTGGAGCGGCAGTTGACCTTTCGTCTGTGACTGCGAGCTGAGAGGTTGTTCTTGTGTTGTGTTGTTCGGGTTGGATATTGGCCTGATCAGCCAGTAGACCGTTCCTGCTGGTGGTGCGTCGTTCTTTCCGACTCATGTTTTGCCATTGGCTGTGGCTTGACTCGTGCTTTGCCACTGGCTGTGGTTCGTGAGTTTGTGACTCGTGGTTGAGGTTTGATCTGTTCGTGTTGTGCCCTAGTGTTGGCACAGTTGTGACTGCGGTTGTGGCTTATGTGACTTGCCAGTTGAGATTTCACCTGTAATGTTGTGCCTAAGTGATGGTACAATATAGTTGAGGTTCAGTGTGGTGTTTACCACCTACTTGTACCCTTCGCACGGGTGTTTGTGTTGTGGTACCTCAGAGTAACAGGTACCTATACCCTTCGTGGGTTACTTTGCAGTTTTGTGGTGGTACATTGTGTACTAGCCTTTTTCGGGTACTCGGGTGTTGTGGAGGTCTTGTGATTTGACCTGCCACTTGTTGTATCCTATCCGTTTTAAGTAGATCTTTGTTTATAATTTATTGTGAATTAGTTTATGGTTGCCAATCATGTTACCTTTATAGGTAATTTGCCGATGAGGCTTGTGGCCTAGGCATATTGTGGTTTAGTAGAGCTATGCTTTGTGAAGGCCGTGTGAGACCTTCCACTTGTTGAGTTTTACCCTTCTTGGGTATGGTTCCGATTATGGTTTTAGTGTGTGATGGACTAGCTAGTTGTAGCCAGTCCTACCACTTATGTGTGGCTCTCGACGTAGTGTGGTTTGGAGTATAAAGGACCAGCTCTTTGTTAGCAGTCCTGTTACTCAAATGATTGATGTTCGCTTGTGAAGCTTGTAGTGTCACGCCTCGATATTTAGCAGCGGAATAAATACCGGGGGACGTGAACGATACAAACAGGCGTATCACAGTTGAATAACACAGAGTCACAATTGAATATAATAACACATTCGAGACTATCCTATAGTCACCAAACATATACCTTATTTCATTCCATTCAACTAGATACAACCTCACATAGAAGAATCACTGAAAAGTGTTTATTAATCGAATAACAAGGTTTCTCTAATACATCGACTACTCAATTGTCTATTTCTAAACTGTCATCTATGACTAGGACGGGTGCTCGTCACTCCTTGCCAGTCCCATCTGACTCCACGGGTTCTTCATCACTACCTGAAAAGGGCAGGATGATAAGGTGAGCGAACTAGCTCAGTAGGATTTACATCTCAATAACGTGCGGGCACTAATATACATGATTAACATTTTTTAAATAGGCGATATGCATATGAATATGCTGACAATGCATGCTTTTCTAATAAGTGTGAATAGCAAAGTAGAACGGATATCATATCAGATCAATTGTCGAGTTCCATATACAATGGACAGATAATTCAAGAGAAAAATCATATCAGAAAGAGATTGGCCATACTCAAGCAGATCTCATACGTCACAAGAACAACCGTATCATATCATGTCAAGTCAAACATATCATGTCAAACAGGAGGCACATTTTCACAATCTTGCATGTCAGTGTGCTATGCCAAGCACCAAGAGTCCCATACTCCCGCGGTTAACAAGTACTTGGGGCGCTCCTCCCCAGACCGACAGGGCCCCTATTGCACAGGCATTTGATCAAATTTTGACCGGAGTCCCACGTTGTGCCGATCAAACACATTCATATTATGGCCACAGAGTTTCAATGACAAGCTCATAGTAAAAAGAACATGATCATTCATAGAGTCAAGATTGACAAACAGCTCAAAAGAACAAGGCAGATAACGACGTATCTTATGTTTCATAATTCATTAATGTCTTGACATGAGGTGTTTCTAAAGACAGATCGTATATAGAACACTTGCTTTCCTAACATGTATGCATATGACACATAATTAATTGAACACCGGGAAACATGTAATCCATGAAACTCATATGCAAATCATAACATTAACACCTAACATGTCCATACTAACATGTATTCATCCCCACATTCATATCATATTCTTATCTTATCAATGACAATAAGCAAAATCACAAGAAATCCATGGACACAAGATCAATCACAATCTCACATTAGAATCATATTCATATCATTACTATTTTTCAATGGTTATTTATTTTAGGTCCATGCATACCATGTAACATCATGCACATGCTAGTAGACATCATGAAATGATCAGACCCAATTATGTAATTTTTTTGTAAGGGTAGTGTCGACACACCCCTTACTGGGTGCGACACAATGCCTCAAACACAAGACAAAATATGCAAACTGGTCAAGTAGTGTCGACACTAGTTCAAGTAGTGTCCCACAGTGCTTCAAATGTAAGGCAAAAAGGTCAGGTAGTGTCGACACTAGTTCAGGTGGTGTCGACACTAGAGACAGCTCCCCCAAACACCTTCTGGCCAATCTGGGATAGTGTGTCGACACTAACCTAAGTAGTGTCGACACTAGAGGCCTTCCCAGAACACCTTCTGGGCTTTTTTGGACAGTGTGTCGACACTAGCCCAAGTAGTGTCCACACTAGTGCCCTTCCAGAACAAACTTATAAGCATGTGGAATCTGAAAACACATCTCAGCAGTAATTCACTTCCAACTCTATAACTCTCTAACAAATGACATTTGGACAAAACGTTCAACACGATGAGATGAAGAGACAACTAGTGGAAGACCTTTGATGTTGAGGGTTTGATCTAATTCGGTCTCGAATCCTGAGACCGTATAAAGAACAAAAGTCAAGTGTAGCTTGAAATCGTAGTATCATGCAGTGACTCTCTCACGAAGCTTATAACTCTCTAACGAAAGACTTTTGGACAAAAAGTACAACATAAAAGATGATCGTGACTTCAATTAGAAAAACATTCGTGAAAGACGTTTAGTCAAATTCGGTCTTGAATCTCGTGCATAATAAGAAGAATGGGAATAAGCCCTAACTGGACACGACTTAGAGAAAATGACCAATACTCCATGCATACTCCATGAAAATTGGGCAAATCAAGTGCAAATGAACATAGACACAAGCTCTACATGATGATATAGGTTTTTCTTTAATCTTGGTCCGAGAACACCTACCTTATGAGATCTAAAACCAGTCGATGTTTTCTGAACGCAACAGAGGATGCAGGGGATGAAGCTCCGGGTTCCCAACCTTTTCTCCTCCTCTCCCAGAAGCTCTAGCCTGCCTCTAAACGACCCCAACTCGTTTGTTAAACCTTCCCCAAGAGTTTAGGGACGAGTTCTTATAGTTTTAGGATGTAGTTAAAGAGTCCTAATGAGACTAGGAAAAGGGCTGCGAATTATGTTCCCTGTTTTCCAAGAAATCTGGACTCTTCCTCCAAAGGAGGTAGTAATGGTTTAGGACCCACCAATTGGGGTTGGGTTCGGTTTTGGCTTACCTTATGACTAATTACCTTAATTTTAACCCTAATTGCCCTCCAATTATGGCATAATTACATACACAAAATTCTGGGTAATTTCCTGTCCTAGTTCTTTATATCCTTGGGCCAAATATGCTCTATTGGCCCATTCTTGTAATGGATCATTAATACATGGTATTGGAAGTCTCTCCACTCTGTTTATTTAATTTATTTCCCTTTATTTAAATCACTAATTTCGGGGTGTTACATCCTCCCCCACTTAGAAATTTGGTCCCCAAATTTACGCATAATGGTGTAATTCGTACCTGAGAATAGTTCTAGATGGTTTTCTCATTCTTTCTTCTTCGTTCCCAGGTAGCATTAGTAACTCCGTCTCGACTCCATTGGACCTTCACCATAGGTATGGTACGATTCCTGAGTCGTTGATCTTCTGATCCAACAGTTTGATCGTTTCTCTTCATAAGTCAGGTCCTCCCGAATATCCAAGTCCTCATGGTTGATTACATGGTCGCATTGAATAAATACTTCCGCAGCATGGATATGTGGAACACATTATGCACGTTCGCCAGCTGTGGAGGTAGTGCAAGTCGATACGCCCACTGACCAATCCTTTCCAGAATTTCAATGGCCTATAAATCTGGGACTCAACTTTCCTTTGATCCCAAATCTTTGTATTCCCCTTGAAGGTGAGACCTTCAGAAAACATGTTCACCAACCTGAAATTCTAGTTCTCTCTTCTCTTATCTGCATACTTTTTCTGCCTGGATTGTGCTATCTTCAGACGTTCCCTGACAATCTGAACCTTTCTGATAGTCCCTCAACTAAGTCGGGTCCACCCATTGGTTCTCCCCAACCTCTTCCCAACAAAGGGTGATCTGCAACTCCTGCCATATAGGCTTCAAATGGAGCCATCTTGATACTTGCCTGATAGCTGTTGTTATAAGCAAACTCCATCAGGTACAACTGATCATCCATCGACCTTTGAAATCCAGCACCAGAGCACGAAGCATATCTTCCACAATTTGATTGGTCCTTTCAGTTTGTCCATCAGTCTGAGGATGGAAGGCAGTACTAAAGTTTAGTTTAGTACCCATTGCAGCTTGCAAACCCTTCCAGAAGTGTGAAGTAAATCTAGGGTCCTGATCTGATATTATGTTAGATGGAATCCCATGCAATATGACTACTTCCTTAACATATAGAGCAGCCAACACATCCACTGACCATGTACTCTTGATCGGCAAGAAGTGAGCCGACTTAGTCAATCGATCAACTATTACCGAAATTGCATCCATACCACCTCTAGTTTTGGGTAGTCCCATGATCAAATCCATACTGATGCTATCCCACCTCCATTCGCCCAGCATCATACTAGCTAGCATAGCTCCTGGTTGTCTACTTAGAGCGTCTGCCACTACATTGGCTTTCCCAGGGTGATATTGAATGGAAAGTCAAAGTCTTTAAGGTACCTAACCACCTTCTTTGTCTCATGTTCCTCCTTCTGTGAGAACAAGTATTTCAAACTCTTGTGGTCAGAAAGACTTTAAATTGCTCACCATAGATATAATGCCCCTAAATTTTCAAGGCGAATACTACAGCTGCCAACTCCAGGTCATGAACCGGATAGTTCACTTCGTGGATCTTCAACTGTCTGAAGCATAAGCTATTACCTTCCCTTGTTGCATTAGGACGCATCCCAGTCCTGTTCCAGAAGCATCTGAATAAATTTCAAATCCTCCCTCTTCAGTGGGTAAGGCGAGGACAGAGCAGTAGTCAGACACTTCTTCAAGTTGTTGAAACTTTCCTCACATTCATTGGTCCACACAAATGGGTTTTCCTTCCGGTTTAGCTGTGGTCAATGCACTGCAATCTTTGAGAAATCCTTTATAAACCTTTGATAATACCCCAGCCAATCCTAGAAATCTCCTGATCTCAGTGACGCTTGTCGTCTTTCCCATTTCAACACAGCCTCAACCTTTGATGGATCAACAGCGATACCATCTTGGTTACCACATGCCCTAAAAGGATACCTCCTCAAGCCAGAATTCACATTTACTTAGCTTGGCATATAGTTTTCTCCCTTAAATCTGTAATGAAATCTTCAAATGCTCTTCATGCTCTTCCTTTGTCTTGGAATAGATCATATATATCATCGATGAATACCACCACAAATTTTATGAGAAGTATCCAGCTCCAGATAATTGATCAAACAACTCATCAATCCTCGGCAAGGGTATTGTTCTTGATGGTTAACTGATTAGTTGTCTGTAATCTATGCATAGCCTCATCGACCCATCTTTCTTCTGACGAAGAGGACAGGTGCACCCCATGGCGATGTGCTTGGTCGGATGAAACCCTTCTCTAACAGTTCCATCAGTTGCTCTTTTAATTCCTTCAGTTCTGCGGGGACATTCTATATGGTGCCCTAGATACTGGTGCTGCTCCAGGGACCAACTCGATGGTTGTGAATCTCGACTCCCGCTCAGAGGAATTCCTGGCAAGTCTTCGGGGAAAACATCAGCGTATTCGCTGACACATGGATGTCCTCAACTTTGACTTCCTTCCTTGCAATGACTACAGCGCAGAAAGGCCATACAACCTTTCCTCATCATCCTTTTGGCTTGTAATGCAGATAATTGACAATCTCCTGCGGTTCTATCCCCGTGAACACTAGTTTTTGGTACTAGCTAAATGTTACCCGACTTCTCCTGCAATGATACTACCCCATGTTCAGACATCCAGTCTGCTCCCAGTATCACATCATAACCCGCCATATCCATACATATTAAATTTGCTGGTAGGTTTCTGGGTTTCAATCAACACCTCACTGGATGGTATATGGTTTGTAAGATTGGTGCCAGGACCATCGGGGTTGACACAACTATTCCGGATTCATTGGGACAGGTTCACAGGTAGGTATCAACAAATGTTTGGGATATGAAGGAATGCGTAGCTCCCGTATCAAAGAGAACATATGCGGGTCTGCAAAGAATAGTAAGTGTACCTTCCACGATACCTCCTTCTTTAGCAGTTTCTGGTTCCTAGACACTTGCAATCGGCCTGCCTCTTCTGTCCATTCGGACGTTTGTCCCTGTGGGGCTTGTTCTTTCAACATTGGGCAGTCCGAGATCCTATGGTCACGACTCCCACAGCATAGGCATCTCCCTTGCGCTCTCCAGCATTCTTCAGACCGATGACCAGCTTCTGACACAATGTTTTCACCTTTCTCCCTTGGTCACCATTGCCTGCTTACCTAACTCCTTCGGCTTTTTATCCGCTGGTTCATTTACCCCACCACTGGGCCTTTTCTTCCAATAGTCGGCTGATACTACTTCCAGCAGAAGACACTTGTTCTCGTTTCACGGATTTTCCCTTGATCTTTTCGTAGTCTCCATGGCATCTTCCAAAGCTGAGCCTTCTTAACCATTTCAGCATAAGTTTGAATGTCCATTGGCGCCAGTTGAGTGATGAACTGGGCCCTCAAGCCATTCAGAAAGCGTTTCGCCTTCATCCTTTCCGTCCCAATTAAGTGCACAGACATATCGGGACAGACGAGAGAATTGAGCCTCATACTCAGCCACATTGAGTCCTCTCTGCTTCAAAGCCGCAAATTCGGCTGCTTTCCGTTCTTGGACCCTCTCAGAAAAATACTGGTGTTCTATCGCTCAATGAACTGAGCCCATGTAAGTTGTTGTCCATTTAGTGTTGCTTCTACCGACTCCCACCATGCTCTGGCATCCTTTTCCAATTGAAAGTCGCCAGTAGTACTTGTTCGGTCTGTGCATTGCATGACCCTGAATACCTTTCAATCTCCTTAACCCAGTGTTCAGCAACATCTGGGTCAGTACTCCCTTCAAACCTAGGCGGATCCATATTCCGGAAATTCCGGTGGAGCTCACCGGCTCCGCGGTTACCTCCACCTTGGGTGGCTTGTAAGATGGCCTCAGTCAAGTTCTATATAGTTCGTTGCATGTCTCTAGCCTGGGCACGTTCAGTGGCCATTGAGGTAATAAACACCTTCAAGAAATAAATATGAGTCAGTCATCTAATATATCACATGTGACTTCTATTCCCCTGGCTCTACCCAAGCTCACATTAGGTACGACAGATTTTTGACTCGTGCAATCTAGTTTTCATTCTATGTTCCTAATCCCTTGGACCCTAAAGTTCAGACTCTGATACCAACTGTCACGCCCCGATATTTAGCAGCGGAATAAATACCGGGGACTGAACGATACAAACAGGCGTATCACAGTTGAATACACAGAGTCACAATTGAATATAACACATTCGAACTATACTAGGTCACCAAACATATACCTTATTCATTCCATTCAACTAGATACACCTCACATGAGAAGAATCAACTGAAAAGTGTTTATTAATCAATACAAGGTTCTCTAATACATCCACTACTCAATTGACTATTTCTAAACTGTCATCTATGACTAGGACGGTGCTCGTCACTCTTGCCCAGTCCCCATCTGACTCCACGGTTCTTCATCACTACCTGAAAGGGCAGGATGATAGGGGTGAGCGAACTAGCTCAGTAGGATTTACATCTCATAACGTGCGGGCACTAATATACATGATTACATTTTTAAATAGGCAAATATGCATATGAATATGCTGACAATGCATGCTTTTCTAATAAGTTGAATAGCAAAGTAGAACGGATATCATATCAGATCAATGTCGAGTTCATATACAATGGACAGATAATTCAAGAGAAAATCATATCAGAACGAGTGGCCATACTCAAGTATATCTCATACGTTCACAAGAACAACCTATCATGTCATGTCAGTCAAACTTATCATGTCAAACAGGAGGCACATTTTCACAATCTTGCATGTTAGTGTGCTATGACAAGCACCAGAGTCCATACTCCCCGCGGTTAACAGTACGTTGGGGCGCGCCTCCCCAGGACCAGACGGGCCCCTATTGCACAGACATTGGATCAATTTTGGACCGAGTCCCACGTTGTGCCGATCAAACACATTCATATTATGGCCACAGAGTTTCAATGACAAGCTCATAGTAAAAAGAACATGATCATTCATAGAGTCAGGATTGACAAACAGCTCAAAAGAACAGGTAGGATAACGACGTATCTTATGTTTCATATTCATTAATGTCTTGACATGAGGGTGTTTCTAAAGACAGATCATATATAGAACACGTGCTTTCCTAACATGTATGCATATGACACATAATTATTGAACACCGGGAAACATGTAATCCATGAAACTCATATGCAAATCATAACATTAACACCACTAACATGTCCATACTAACATGTATTCATCCCCACATTCATATCATATTCTTATCTTATCAATTGACAATAAGCAAGATCACAAGATAATCCAATGGACACAAGATCAATCACAATCTCACATTAGAATCATATTCATATCATTACTATTTTTCAATGGGTTGATTTATTTTAGGTCCATGCATACCATGTAACATCATGCACATGCTAGTAGACATCATGAAATGATCAGACCCAAATTATGTAATTTTTTTGTAAGGGTAGTGTCGACACACCCCTTACTGGTGTCGACACAATGCCTCAAACACAAGACAAAATAATGCAAACTGATCAAGTAGTGTCGACACTTGTTCAGGTAGTGTCGACACAGTGCTTCAAATGCAAGGCAAAAAGGTCAGGTAGTGTCGACACTAGTTCAGGTGGTGTCGACACTAGAGACAGCTCCCAGAACACCTTCTGGCCAATCTAGGATAGTGTGTCGACACTAACCCAAGTAGTGTAGACACTATAGGCCTTCCCAGAACACCTTTTGAGTTGTTTTGGGACAGTGTGTCGACACTAACCCAAGTAGTGTCGACACTAGTGCCCTTCCAGAACAAAACTTATAAGTCTTGTGGAATCCGAAAACACATCTCATGCAACGATTCACTTCCAACTCTTATAACTCTCTAACGAATGACATTTGGATAAAACATTCAACATGAAAGATGAAGAGGACAACTAGTGGAAGAACTTGGATGTTGAGGGTTTGATCTAATTCGGTCTCGAATCCTGAGAAAAACATATGAAGAACAAAAAGTCAAGTGTAGCCCGAAATCGTAGTATCATGCAGTGACTCTTACAAAGCTTATAAATCTCTAACAAAGACTGTTGGGATAAAGTCCAACATAAAAGATGATTGTGACTTCAAGGAAAACTTTCGTGAAAGACTTTAGTCAATATCGGTCTTGAATCTCATGCATATAAGAAGAACGGGAATAGCCCTAACTGGACACAACTTAGAGAAAACGACCATACTCATGCATACTCCATGAAAAGTGGCAAATCAAGTGCAAATGAACATAGACACGATGCTCTACATGATGGTATAGGTTTTCTTTAATCTGGCCGAGAACACCTACCTTTATGAAGATCTAAAACCAGTCGATTTCTAAACACAACAGAGGATGCAGGATGAAGCTCCAGTTTCCCACTTTTTCTCTCTTCTCCCCAGAAGCTCTATCCTGCCTCTAACCGACCCCAACTCATTGTTAAACCTTCCCTAAGAGTTTAGGGACGATTTCTTATAGTTTTAGGATGTAGTTAAGAGTCCTAATGAGACTAGGAAAAGGGCTGCGAATCTGTTCCCTGTTTCCAAGAATTCTGAGACTCTTTTCCTCCAAAGGAGGTAGTAATTGTTTAGGAAACCACCAATTGGGGTTGGGTTCAGTTTTGGCTTACTTTCCATGACTAATTACCCTAATTTTAAACCCTAACTTGCCCTCTCCAATTATGGCATAATTACATACACGAATTCTGGGTAATTTCCTATCTTAGTTCTTTATATCCTTGGCCAAATATGCTCTATTGGCCCAATTTTGTTATGGTCATTAATACATTGTATTGGAAGTCTCTCCACTCTGTTTATTTAATTTATTCCCTTTATTTAAATCACTAAATTTCCGGGGTGTTACATGTAGCCTGGGCAGTGATTTTCCTGTGTGGCTTATAGCTTAGGCAACTAGTTGTTGTAGCAATGTGCCAGTGAGACTGTAGTTTAGGCACTTTAGTAGTTGGGCTGACTAATGATATTATAATAGTTTTGTAGTCTCACATTCCTTCCGAGGACGATATGGTTATTATCATGATTATGTTTAGTTGTTATTTATTGTTATGATGTGAGCATGAAATGGTTTGGCTATTGATGCTGCCAATGAAATCCTTTGGGGTTGAGGTGTTTGTGGTTTCGGTGTTGTTTTGGGTAGCCCCTACTGAGCCTGTGACTCGTTGAGGCTCACTCCCCTATAGTTCTTTTCAGGGCTTGCCGTGTGTTTGGCTTGCAGCGGCATTGTGTCAGACTTGTACCACCAGTAGTAGTACAGTAGTTAGTGTTGTGTGAGCTTATGCTCCTCGGGGTATGCCCTAGGTATTTGTACTTTTTAATGGACATGTATTAAGGTAATGGGACAATTGTACAAATTTATGATCATTATAAGCCATGTACTTTCTTGTGTTTTATACTGTGTAGTTGTCTTTTATACTCTTACTGGGACACTGTGTGAGATATCCTTGCAAGACTTCGGTCCCGTTCACGGAAGGCGATCTAGATATGGAGCCTTATCAAGCATAAGTACCCCGGTCCCTCACAAACACTCTCATGCAGCTCACCTCTACCCTGCTGGAAATCTAGCCACCTGCAACAAAGAACCAATGCTCACCTAACAACAACTCTACACGTACGGGACAACAGCGTACTAGTACCTTCTCTTGGGACTGCCCAAGTTATCAACCCATTACAATCTCGTTGGACCCCTGAGCTCTGATACCACTGTAAACGACCCCGACCTCGTCGACCCCCGCCAGGGACCCCCAAAGGTCGCACCGCCACCCCATGGATCCAAAGACCGGAAGGGTTAGAATTTAGTCCAGTGAGATAAGCAATGAATTCAATAACTATAACAAGAAAGTTGTACAACATATCCCAAATAAAATTACAGGTACAGAAAGAAAGGTGCAGTCCTTAAGGGGCATACCCCGAGGGCTTGCAAAAAGGCCACTCTCAACTCACAGTATAAAGAGCACTCATGCTCACAACTCACATTGCTGGCAATGCACGGTGAACAAGCCGCCACCACAACCGTCTGGTAACGAACTCTTGCGACAGCGAGTCCCTACTAGAAGAAAGTAGGGGGGTAAGCCTCACGAACAAGGCTCAATAGGGATAACCAGTCCCTTACCAGCCAAAGCAGCAGGAACTCCAACAAGCAGAAGCAAAACTACTCTACAAAGCAGTAAAGCGAGAAACATCTACAACAGAGTACTACAAAGCAGCGGAAACAGAGAAACGCCTCGACCACAACCCGGGTCAGGCCAAACATGACTCCCGCAGAACCAGCGGAGTCAAGCACAATGCGGAAGCAACACCTTGGCACGGACCGCCGAGACAAAGAAGCTCACGGAACACCGGAGCAACCACGTGAGACCAGAGTCTCATAACACAAGCACCAACATCCCGGACCTCCACAAGGTCGGGAAGGAACAATAAGGTGTCACCCCGAGAGACACCAAACAACCAAGTGAGAATGATGTCTCACCACTAGGCACGGCCACCTCAGACCTCCACAAGGTCGAGGGCCCACAAGCAGAACCACCCTGCACCTCGGACACGCCACAAGGTCAGGGAACTACACCCTACAGTGCCACCACAGACGGCACCCAAGAACAGGTTATAGAAACAGCAGTTGGGTGCCTGCACCAGGCACCCCGAGAGAACCCGCAGAGCAGAAACCACTAAACATGGCCCACGAGGCCAAACCAACCAAACCCACGGAACTAGACACGGCTAGGCTACAACCACCGTGTAGACTAGGGCAACGAGAACACAAGCTAGGAAACAGCGCATGAGCAATGTCACAGCAAGGACAACCAAGCCACCGCCACAAGCAGTTAAGAGAGGGACACACAGTCCACCCCTCTTGCACGCCAGCCGCCGACTCCTGCCTACAACCTCCCTGGTAGAGTGAGGCTACTGAGTCACAGCCGAGAACACAACCACAAACACTGCAGTCCGGCTGAACTGCGGCCCCACGCTTGACCTCCCTACGTGGCTCCGGAGCCAACACAGGGCGAGGCAGTGACAAGGACTAGCTGGTCCGCACCGAACGAGCACCACAACAACCTCGGCGGCTCAGACCCAGTAAGGGAGCTCCACAAGCGACTCTACGCCACTATCCCCACCATTTTCCCCTCTACTCTGAGTCTGCCACACTAGGCTGTCGACCCGAGCATGCTCGTAGCCCGGAGAACTCCATCAACAGGTTCCCGAGGATGGGGGTCCCAAGTAATGGTAACAACCTATCTCGCGGACAAGCCCTCAAGTGCCGAGCACCGGGCGAAAGAGAACTGGCATGGCAACCACCAACAGAAATAGTACAGCTGGCTTGTAACCAAGACAAGCCCAGCAGGCACAGGCACGCATGGCACCCCTTCCGAAAACCCCCAGAAGGGGCTGTCGGCCAACGCCGGCACACACGGCATGACCCGAGAAACCGAAACACCATAGACTGAACAAAAACCACCGCTCTTCTAATAATCGATTGACAGGCAGACAATCGATTATTAGATAGACGCGAGCCTCCTAGCACAGCCGCTAGGACACGGCCACGAAGGTGTCACCTTCGGTCAGCAAACGCAGGGAGGCAACCTGTTGCGTTCCCACCAGAAGGTCCTAAGGGCACACGCTGCCCTGGGGCACATGCCGACACACCAACCGTGGCCACAGAAACACCCGAGGAAGACCAGGTCTTGTCGTGCCCTCCTAAGCCGTCTCGATACCATCGCGATGGTCAGGGACCGTGACAAGACCCTGTTGCGACGGGGAAGCGGGATGCGACAATAGCGCTGTCGCGACAGGGAACCAAGTCGTGACACCCTTGTCGCGATGGCCGACCAGGCCGCGACAGCAACATTGTCGCGACGGCCAACTGGGTCGCGACACGACCTTATCGCGACGGCCAACCACGCTGCGATAAGGTCACGTCGGACCGGGGTGACACCTTCTCTGATGTCGCGATGCTCTCGGCGATTGCGACATCAGCTGGAAGGCAGACTGTCGGGATGCTACATCCCGGGGTCACCCACACGCTATAAACAACACAACCACAGGGAGGGGAGCATGGTGAAAGCTTCTTAAGCATGCATTCAAACAAAGGAACTTCCAATCACTCGGATTGGAAAGGGCACAAGAATCCCTACCGATTTGGAAGAACCAAACCCTCAAGGGGCCTTCACGACGAGCTCGCCACCTCCTCCTCGCTCCCACGGCACCGCTCCCACTCCGCACGAGTTGCCGCTACTCCGCCATGAGATCCAACCGCCGGAGAAGAGAGAGGAGAGGCCTCTCCACCTCGGAGAGGAGAGGAAAAGAGGAAAAGGGAAAGAAAGGGAAAGGGGAAGTCGGCCAAGGCTTTTAGCCTCCGGCCCCCAAAACGTGATGGGGCAGGGCGGGGCGTCGCGATACAAACCTTATCGCGACGGCCGCCCAGATCGCGAGCAAAACGCGCCCACCCTGGGCGCCGCGACAACCTGATAGGTCAGTCTGCCATGCTTGCCACTCTGACAGGCGTCAGACGACCAAACAGCGGAAAGCAGTCACGACCCATTGACCGGGCGCGACAAGAATGTGACGCCGAAGGCGGTCGCAATAAGGGATGACTGTCGCGACGAGCACCTCCGTCGCGACAAGGCCAGTCATCCCACACACAACGGAAAGCCAGAAAGCCCGAGATGTTACACAAAGACTACCTACACCAGTAGGTTTTCCCTTCACAAGAGGGGCACTGCTGGAAACAAACCTCTTGGGGGTTATCTAATACAGAAATAAAGAACACTTGTGTGTTTGCTCAACTGGATCAGCAGGCTCAGAATCAGAAGGAGATACAAATGAGAATTAAAGCTCTAACTCTTTCTGAATCTAAATGGGTAGACTGAGAAAGATCTATAGTTACACAATGCCACCTAACAGAGAAAGACTTCTAAAGAACTAGAGAGCTTGAAAGTCATGGACTGAAGAAAACAACTCTCTCTCTCTTTTTCTTTTCAGTAGAAGGCTGTGAAAACTCTAGCTTGCAAATTCAGATTGCAGTTGAGTGTGTTTCTGGTTGGTATTTGTATATATCTTGTTCAAACTCCGGCTTCTATATATGAGCTTCAGATATCTTCCCGTTTGAAACTAATTGTTGGAAGCTAGCCGTTAAAGGATATCTGTTTGAAAAGAGACTATGAGCTTCCGAGGTGTCCATTAGATCTTCAGCTCTTCAGGGTCCAATGTCTTCAAGCTATGTAGGTAGCTTCATGGCTTGATAGACAGCTTCATTAATGTTCTGTAAACTCCATGCTCAAGGTCGAAAGCTAAGCATGCTGCATTAATGTTCTGAAAACCTGAAAGGACAAGAGAGACAGGGATACCTCCATACTTTCGGGGGTAGGTAAGATAAAGAAAATATAAAGCAAGAATGAGCTCAGACAGACAGAAATTCATAGCATTTAAGGATCAAACAGACAGTTGTATGGGGAATACAAAGTCTTTTCCTGAAAGTCATGGTGTTCTAACAGTGGTAGGTGAGCTTTTGACAAATAACCCATGCTGCTTATACCTACCATCACATTTACTGCAAAGCAATTGTCAAATAGAGAAGAACTTAACTTCTGACAGAAAGCAAGAGACCAATTTGTATAAATCTTTCAAATCTTTGCAAGAATATTTGTATATGAATATTTTGAATATACTTCTTCTTGTTTAACAAAATATTTAAATGGTGACAGCAAGAAGAACATTATTATGTAGGATACATAAGTGTTATTCATTCAGTAAAGGATCCCTTTGGGATTAATAAAACATTGAAATGAACAAGATTAATAATTCATGGATTCTATGAGATGACAAGTTCATACAAATATTATTGAAGTACAAGTACATAGAAGTTGATATATGATACTTTGACTTTTATGGAGTCGGAGTCAAAGAAAATAGAACTTTGATTATACAGAAGTCATAGTGAATCAAACTTCGACTTCTGAGGAGTTGGAGTAAGAGACTTTGACTTCTGAGAAGTCAGAGTAAGGTACAACATAATTTCAACTTTTCGGAAGTCGGAGTGAGTGCAAAACAAGTCATACTTTGACTTTCCAAGAGTCGGAGTCCGGCGAGCTTCGACTTTTAAAGGGAATAGTGTGCTAAGTGGATCTGCCAACCTCAAGGAGCCAAATATTTTGTTTTTCTTTAGTGTTGAGTACATGTATTGTAATATAATGAGATTTCTCTTTCCTGCTCCTCTTACAGCCTATAATGAGGAGTCTTATGTATAAACGTTTCCGCTATAATGATATAAAATGAATAAGCTTTAGTTTTATTTTTGTGCCTGATATCTGTCATTTCAAGTAAATAGACTTTTATTAGGACATGACAGATAATTTGGTATCAAAGCTTTAGGTAGATAAACCTAGGGAACAATCAGTGAGTTGGGGTAGAAACTTGGGATTAGTTATAATGGCCATATTGATTTTGTAATTACATAGGCATTTAACTTGTTGTTGTTTACATCATGGATATGAATGCCCAAGAACGATTGGTGGCAGCAATGGAGATGCTCTGCCAAGATATAGAACTATATCCCCAAGCCCAAAGGGAAGCACACATGCAGATTAAAGAGGAAGTACTGAATTTGACTGCAGGTGCCTTTCTGGCGGGAAATCCACTCGCTTCTTTGGATATCATGACCCAGGTCATGAACAATTTAGACATTTTGAAGCTAGGGTAGGATATGTTGCTCCACCAAGTGGAAGGATACTGAGAAGTGTTGACTGAAGCAGCACGGGAGCTGTACCATGGTCCGGGAGGAGAACAGCAGCCACCATCTGTAGAGTCTTTGGTACAAACCTGAAGTTAGTCTGGAAGGGGGAAACCCATTTTTGTAAACCTATCTTTTTGGTTAAGTGGTTGTACATATAAATCACATGTCTATGTGAAGTGAGAGGTTAGAGGATGTTGATGATATTGTAAATATGTCGGTCTAGTAGGAAGAATGTTGTGTATATTTTCAGTTTATGGAACAAAGGTGTTAGTGTAATGTAATGTAAATATTTTGGCTAATTAGTGATGTGTTATGTGAAATTTAAAGTTTGTATATGATGAATGTGAGCATGGTTTGGTTATGAATTAATGTACGTATTATTGGATGTCTCAGATACTCTTTCAATTTAATCATGGATGGAAGTGATGCTAATTGGAAGAAAATGGAAAGTTCGATGCATGATTTGACTCGAGTGATGAGAACTGTAGCCAAGAACAACAGCCCTAATGGAACGAGTTTGTTTAAGGACTTCCGAAGTTTGGACCCTCCGAGATTTGCAGGAAGCACGGATCCGGATGAGGCTGAGAATTGGTTGAAAAACATTGAGAGAATTTTTAAAGTGATCTGATGTAAAGAGGAAGAAAATATACGTTTGGCAACATTTCAGTTAGATCGTGGTGCCCGAGCTTGGTGCTAAACAATAGAGTCTACCTTAGAGGACCCAAACCAAGTGGGTTGGGAAGAGTTTGTGGAACTATTTAATGACCAGTACTTCTCCAAGGTAGTTCAGGAGAGAAAAGCAAATGAGTTTGCTAACTTGAAGCAACTCAGGATGTCGGTGTCGGAATATGAGGCACGTTTTGCCCGATTGTCAAAATATGCTCCACACCTTATAGCTACAGAGAAATTGAAACCCAAGAGGTTTATGAACAGACTGCATCCCAATTCCATTATGCAGCTAACCCTCATTTAATTACCACATACTCAGAAATGGTTAAGAGAGCTTTGGCACTGGAAGCTGCTAATGATACCATGGAGAAGATAAGAGGAAAGTCTGGAGAAGGTTCTTCAGATCTTAAGAGGAAGTTTGAGTCGGGGGATGTCCCAAAGGTTCAGAAAACCAACAAGAAAGCAGGAAAAGCTCCAATTGGAGGCAAAGATGTGGTAAGCATTGCCATCTCAGTGGGCATAAGACTAAGAATTGTTGGCGTAGGTTGGGTGCCTGTCTCCGATGTGGGAGTACACAACACTGAATTCTGGACTGTCTGATGATCAAGAATGCATCGACAAATCAGAACCCCAGAGTGAAGCAAGGAAGATTGCAAGTTGTTTAGGAGTGGAATCTGAATCTCCACAAGAAGGCGGACTTATAGAAGGTACACTACTAGTAAACTCAAAACCCGCATATGTGTTGTTTGATTCAGGAGCTACGCATTCTTTTATTAGTTATGAGTTTGCTAGATCGTTGGAGGTGCAATCAATTTTATTACCTACACAATTAGAGGTTGCAACACCTTTGAGTGAGGGTAAGAAACTTAAGGAATATTACCCTGATAGTCAAATTTTAGTCAAAGAGCGTAATTTGCTTGGTGATCTGATATGCCTTGAAATGTGGGATTATGATGTAATCCTTGGGGTTGATTGGCTATCTAAACATCATGCAATTTTAGATTGCCAACTAAGACGAGTAACCTTTCTAGGAAAGGAAGCTTACTCCATGACATTTGACAAACCCTGCACAAGAAAAATACCTATAATTTTAGTAGTCAAAGCATGTAAATTGGTGCAGAAAGGTTGTCAAGGATATTTGGCCTCTGTAACTCTGATAAATCAGAACACTTCTGGATTGAAAGATATTTCGGTAGTAAGGGAATTTCTTGATGTTTTTCCCGAAGAGTTAACTAGTTTATCACCTAGTAGAGAGGTAAATTTCTCAATTGAATTGGTACCAAGTGCTACACCAATCTCAAGAACACCCTACAGAATGTCAATGGAAGAATTGAAAGAATTGATAAGGCAGCTACTATAACTAATAGAGAAGGGGTTTATTAGGCCCAGTACCTCACCATGGGGTGCTCCGGTATTATTTGTAAAGAAGAAAGATGGTACTATGCAGTTATGTATAGACTATAGACAATTGAATCAGTTGACCATTAAGAATAAATACCCACTTCCGAGAATTGATGATCTATTTGATCTGGTTACTGCTACCTCTGCCCAAGAACTTTCTCTGGAGCGTGCCACAACCTGTGTGGCCAAGAACATTGATGATGCCCGCGTTCAACAGGAGGACAAGGACCCAGGGCCTGCAGTGTACATGACCATTGACACAGGGGGTGAACCAAGCAAGACAAATGCTGATTGCACTGTCCTCTCCTCCCCTCCAATTGCTGCCTTGCAAGTGCTTGATGGAATGCCCCACTCAGCAGGTCAAGCAAAGGTTGCAACTGTTAAGCCCCCTCAAGTGGCCATTCATACAGCTGCACCACCCAGTGATGATGGCCACTTACAGCAGTCATCTACCCCCGTCAGCGAACCATGCAGAACTGTAGTACATGAAGTGCCCCCACCATCCACCCTTTCATATGCTGCTCCCAGTTCAACCACCCAGCATCAAGCCGCCCCTTTTGCACTTAAAGTTAAGGGCAGACCGCCTTCAGTTCTGAATGCTGGTGCCCCCTCGTGGACGACCTCTCAATGTTCTGATCAGCAAGCCCCTTCACCTGAAGTTGTACCCTCCACCCCAAGTGTTAAGGGCGCTGCACCTTTTGGCTCCCCATCCGGGATGGAAGCCTCGGTATCTTCATCAGCCCCCCGAATGTCCTTTGTTGAAGCATTGCAGAAAAAAACCAAGAAAAGTGATGTCCACATGAACACAACAAACCCGCCACCCCCATCTTTCCCAATTGTAGCTCCCCCCCAACCGGGAGTGAAGGGACCAGCCGTGGCCACGTGATATGTCTTCCCGTGATACATAACGTCACAAGCACCCCCGACATCGAGACCAGCTCCGACACGGAGGATGAGGACCTGCAAACAATGCACAACGCCTGGGCAGGCCGAACACGCAGCACTACGGTTCTAACCATGGATTCCGACGGGGAATATGCAGATTTTTCGGATTGAAGCATCATGTAATCTGCGCGTTGTTTTCTGGTTTGTTTTCACTGATGCACCACGTACTTTAGACCCCTCTGCGCAGGGGTCTTTAGCTAGTGCCCCGGTACCTATGTAATCATGTACTTTCCTTTATGCTTTCAGCAATATGTAAAATAAAAAAAACCCGATATTGACATTGGAGGTTCACTCCTTGTCATATCAATTCAAAAAAAAAATTTGTCTGGAGCTCAGTGTTTCTTAAAAATTGATTTAAGATCTGGGTATCATCAATTAAGGATTCAAGAGTAGGATATTCATAAAACAGCTTTCCGGACTAGAAATGGGCACTATGAATTTGTGGTTATGCCGTTCGGATTAACTAATGCACATGCTACATTTATGCGTTTGATGAATGATGTTCAGATCTTATTTGGATCAGTTTGTGGTAGTATTTATTGATGATATATTGATCTATTCTAAGAGTGTGGAAGAACATGAGGCACATTTACGGATTACTTTGCAATTGTTACGAGATCATAAACTATATGCGAAGTTTAGTAAATGTGAGTTCTGGCTGAAACAAGTGATGTTCTTAGGACATATTATCTCTAAAGAAGGTTTATCAGTAGATTCCTCCAAGATTGAAGCTATACAAAGATGAGAACAACCTAAGAACCTTACATAAATTCGAAGTTTTCTGGGTATGGCCAGCTATTACCGGCAATTTGTTAAAGATTTTTCTAAGATTGCTTCACCTCTCACACAATTAACTAGAAAAGGAACTACATTCGAATGGAGTAAGAATTGTGAGCAAGCATTCCAATTACTGAAGGAGTGTCTATCATCTGCATCAATGTTAGCTTTTCCGGTGGAAGGAAAAACATTTGAAGTTTATACTGATGCTTCAAACATTGGATTGGGATGTGTATTGATGCAGGAAGGTAGGGTGATTGCTTATGCATCGCGACAATTAAAGACACATGAGAAAAATTACCCGGTACATGATTTGGAGTTGGCCGCTGTAGTTTTTACTCTTAAGCTTTGGACACACTACTTGTATGATAATCAGTTTATAGTGTACTCCGATCAAAGAGTCTCAAATATTTATTTTCACAGAAAGAATTGAACATGAGGTAACGAAGATGGATGGAATATATCAAAGATTATGATTTCAAAATTGAGTACCATCCAGGGAAAGGTAATACTATGGCTGATGCACTCAGTAAGAATCCTATAGCCAAGGTATTTCAATTGCAAGTCAGAGAATGGAAGATGTTGGAAGAATTTTCCACACTAAGTCTGAAGGCCGAACCGCAAGAAGAAAGAGTTGTAATTGATAATTTGACAGTACAGTCAGATTTGTTAAAACAAATGGGAGAACAATAAGACAATGACACTGTATTGATAGAAATCAGAGAAAATTGGCTTCTAGACCTGATTTTAATGAAGATATGCATGGGAATCTTCGATTCTGGAATAGGTTGTGTGTGCCGGATAATCCTGAAATTAAGAAACAAATACTAGAAGAAGCTCATCGGTCACACTACACTATCTATCCAAGAGCTGTCAAGATGTATCAGGATTTAAAGAACATTTCTGGTGGTGTAACATGAAGAAGGATATTGTGAGCTTCATAGCTAGATGTTTGACATGTCAGAAAGTCAAGGCCGAACACCAGAAACCGGCAGGAATGTTAAAACCTCTTGAGGTACCAGAATGGAAATGGGATAGTATCGGTATAGATTTTATTCTGGGATTACCCAAAACACGAAGTGGATACGATACAATATGGGTAATCATTGATCAACTTACAAAGTCGGCACATTTCTTGGCAATTAAAACAAGATGGTTTGTCAGTATTCTAGCAACTCTGCACATGAAAGAGATTGTTCGGTTGCATGGAATCCCGAAAGATATTGTTTCTGACAGAGATGCAAGGTTCACTTCACATTTTTGAGAGAACTGCAAGATGCATTAGGAACTAAATTGAAGTTTAGTGCTGCATTTCATCCTCAAACCGACGGACAGACAGAATGGGTAAATTAAATTATTAAGGATATGTGTCGTGCTAGTGTATTAGAGTTTGGAAATGACTGGAACACTCACTTAGCAATCATGGAATTTGCTTATAATAATAGTTACCAGTCTACTATTCAAATGGCACCATTTGAAGCCTTGTATGATCGGCAATGCAGATCACCATTGTGTTGGGTGGAATTGAAAGAATCACATATTCTTGGACCTGAAATGATCCAAGAAACAACATAAATTATTAAGTTGGTGCAAGACCGAATGAAAGCTGCTCAAGATCGACAGAAAAGTTATGCTGATCGATGAAGGAGAGAGCAGGAATTTCAACAAGGTGATTATGAATTTCTTAAAGTATCTCCCCGAAGAGGAATCAAGAGATTTGACATTAAGGGAAAATTGAGTCCAAGATATATTGGACCGTTTGAAATACTGAAGAGAGTTGGGGAAATGACTTATTAACTGGCACTTCCACCATAATTATCTAATGTACATGACATTTTCCATGTGTCAATGTTAAGGAAGTATGTTTATGATCCAGAACATATCATCGAATATCAAGATCTGGAGGTACGAGAAAACTTGGCATATGAAGAAAGACCTGTACAAATCCTCAACCGAAAGATCAAGCAACTCCGAAACAAAGAAGTTCCATTATTTAAAATCCAGTGGAATAGGTGAGGACAAGAAGAAGCAACGTGGGAACTGAAAGATGCCATCAAAACCAAGTATTCAGAATTATTTACAGGTCAGTAGTGACACTCCTATTATTTGTTAAATTTAGAGGACCAAATTTCTTTTAGTGGGGGAGAGTTGTAATGCCCCGGAAATTTTAATTGTTAGGAAAATATGAATAATGTGGTTATTAAACTTAACTATTATTATGAGATGGAAATAATTAAAATATGGGATTAATTGGTGTTAATAAATGTTATCCTAGTGTCGTACTTAGAGGTGCGCGCTCCGACAAGGCGACCCAAAAAATTGTAACGAAATTGAAATCCAAAAACACTATAATTTTTAGAAAAATATGGTGATATCAAAAATGTAAATATCCGGATTTGTTGACGTACGGACTTTGAGAATAAGCCGACGCAACTATTTTTCGGATAATTTTCACTAGGTGAAAAATAAATTCTAAAAATTAAACTAAAATCACCATAATTTGTAAAATATTTTAATTAGCTTATGATTGAAATTTTAACACAAATGGACATCATTTGAATATATTAATATAAGGATTATTGGGCCAGCTGATTTATGAGCCATTTACGGTGGTTATTTTCTGAGAATTTAATGTGCCTACATCTGAGGAGCTGGGAAAGCCACCTCACTTAAGTGGGAGATTCACACGTTAACCCCTTATGTGTTAAGCCATGAAGGGTGCATGCTTAACGTGTCAACAGTAAAAACTAAATGGTTTTTATTGTTACACCTGGGTGTGGGAGGTGTCATCGTGCATGGGAAGGATGCTGGGTTATAAAAACACCCCCTCACCCCTCGTATGCACCTTTTCCATCGTTTGCTCTTGCTTGTTCATGCACACCATAGCTTTTGTTTTTGTTCTTGTTCTTACGCCCACTCTTACTACTGATGTGCCTAGAAGAGCTGCTCCTGCTGTAGGGGAGCTTACACCCTTGCGTGGGTGAATGGTTGTTGTGCTGTTGTCACCTCCAAGAGGAGCTGTTGCTTCCATTGCTTCCACTGAAGGTGCTGTGAGCTGCTACTGAGGGCCACTGCGTTGCACCTTGGCATCATCTTCTTTTTGTTAGCTGTGAGCCCATCGAAGTGGAAGTATCATCCTCCAAGATTAGGTAGGATTCTATCTTCTCCTCCTACCTTTGTCTTCTACTCTTGCTAGAAAGTTCATAGCCACGTACATGTTTGCCTTTGAACTTGTAAACCAACCTTGGAGCAATGAGCTCATCTCTTGTTTAGGTGTTTGTACCCTCAAGCTTTGGCTTTGACTCCGTAAATGCTTCTAGAATTGGGTGTCTACGATGTTGAAATCTTCTTACATAACTGTTGTTATAAAGGTTATTCTCCCAGTATCATGTTGTAATCAGTTTCTAGCTTAACATGTGTAGGTTGTAAACCATGCTTTATCTTGTCCACCTTGTAAGCCTGTTGAGAGAGCTAGAAACAAGTCTTTCCATTTGATTTTGTCCATGTTTGATCCATAAGTTTCATTGTTTAAAGTTTTTAGAATGAATATAGAGTCATTCCTGGAAGTGGAACTGGCGGCTGTCGATAGACAGGAAGCACCTGTCGACAGACCCCAGGCTTCCAGCACTCAAGCCTATTGGAAACACCAGTTCCTATTGACAGATACACTGACCTGTTGACATCCAGACTAGGCCTGTTGATAGGCACTGTCCAAAAACCAAATATTTGCATCTGGATGCTTGCACCTGTCGACAGCCACCTCCTGGCTGTCGACACACACTATTTTGGCCAGTGTTCCAACACCTTTTCTTGCCTAGTCTCTTGCTAATACTTCTTGCTATTGGTCCAGAAAGTTACCATCCCCATTCTTATAGGTATTTAACATTATGTCATAAAAGAGACCACTCTTATTGTTTCCTATACCCTTTCTTGGATTACTCTTGAAGTCTTCCAGTACAAGCATTGTCTACTTGATTACCATTCTCTGTGTTCAGTAACCTGAATTCATAAGACTTTGACGTCATGAGAGGTTGAATACTTGAGTACCCAATTGGTTATGAATAATTTGTGATGACAATTATTGGGTCCCTGGACCCCACTTGATTAATATGCCTGTGCAAAAAGGGCTGGTCCAGTCCCGGGAGGAGCACCCGAATTCATTTACGGGCCATATGGAATTGTAACGCCCTGACGCAGAATATCGGAGCGGAATTACAGTTATTAAATAGTACAGAGTGAGAATTAAATGACAAACCATTACACGGTTGGAATAATATCAAATAAACTCCAATTTCATAGATCATTCATCAAACTTCATTACATTCACTAATCAGAGCCAAAACTAGGGCCCAGAGTACTTTATTCAAATCCAAACTATTACATAACGACTCTGACTCATAACTATACTAACTATCTACTAAGCAATTGGTTGCTGAAAGGGTCACTCCTGGACATCATCCTCGTTCCCATCCTTGTGCGTGTGGTAATCGCCATCTGACTCACCTGAACACGTGAAATAAATACGCAGGATGAGCGAATAACACCCAGTAGGACTTAATATCTCATGAGAACAAGCATTGCTTTAAATAATTAATGTCCTATGTGGCAGGACAACTAGAGAGCATAGTCAGGTAGCACAAGTAACGATGGTAAGAGAACAATAGCACTTGTACAGGGAAATAGCACAACAAGAACGATAATGAAATGGCCATGTAACGATAATAGCATGTAACGATAGCACTTGTATAGCACTTGACTAGATTGCACTTGTATTGATAGCACTTTGATTGTCATAGATTAAATCTTGATAGTATAATAGCACTGAGTGCATGTCGTACACACCCTTGATCATTTTAACTCCCATGGGCACTGGCACTTTTCGGGCGCTCTCCCCAGGACCAGATAGGGCCCTATTGCACTGGCATAAGTCATTTTCTTATCTTAGGCAATCACACAAATGACCAAGAGAGTACCAAGAATAGATGAGAGTAGTAGATGAAATAGACGAGAGCGTAGAGAGAACGTGAAAAGATGAGAGTACTAAGATAGTAGATGAGATAGGGGTACAATCATAAAAACAACGTTAAACACGATAGTCACAGTTACACGGCACTAGGTCAGGTACTAGTAGTCAAGTAGAAGTCACATCCGTCCATTAGTCGTGCTATGAACACAGGCTAGATGGTCCGGTGCGATTCCAAGGTAAGAGAGAACACACTAAGGCTGTTTGGATCATACTAATCCCTAAAGGTGTAATGAGTTTTAAGGGTACAACCAGCTTGTCGATAAAGGACGTGTGCCAAAGCCAAGAAGACTCACGGAGGCCTTGACAAGGAGTCCCTGGTCCAGTCAGGAGTATTCCCGGTGGAGAGGTGGGCTATGCCAAGAGAAAGTGTGTATAAAATAGGTGTCCATCGTGCCTCGAGTGCTCGAAGGCCGAGGGAAACAGTAACGGTGTACAAAGCATGCGAATGAAACGAAAACAAGTGTCATTAATTAAATAAGGAATTTAGTAATTAATTTTATTTAATTACCAGATACATTATTGAGTCATTTAATAAGGTTTAATGACAAACATGAATGTTAAGTGTGTGCAAGTGTAAGAAATCAAGAGAGCATAATGGATTGTGCACATAGTCTTTTAAATTAATTGATTTCATGTAATAGTACCCATTATTAATTAACATGTAAAAATTATTCATGATAGTGTTTAATTAGGACTAAACATGGTTGAATTGACATAATTAGTAGGGATATAAGTGCAAATCCAGGTTCTGGCCGCTATACTGATGTCGCGACAGGGTTAGGTGTCGCGTTCAGGTCGCGACGTACGATCCGGTCGCATTCTGCTGAACCGGCCGCCAGGGTTGAACTGGTTAAGGTCGCGACATGTCGACCCGTCGCGTTCAAAACGCGACGGACCCTCATGTCGCGACCCCCTCTGAGATCGCGACGGGTCGGGCCGTCGCGACTTCAGAAGGTGGCCCGAGCCCAGAAAAGGAGATTTGACCTTTCTCTAGGTGGGTTCCCTCCCTCCAAACATGATACAGTGCTCTTCAAAAATCAATGTAAAATCGTATGATGATCCAAATATCATGAAACTAATTTTAAACGACAATAGACATGGAGATCTATCACTAGGCACGATTAATTTGAAAACAGACATGTCTAAGGCATGCTTTGATTAGGTTACATTCCAGTGACCTAAACATGCACAGTCATGGAACAATGATTTAATTGGCAACGGATACAAGATGAAAATTAGGGCAAATGGGGGAGTTTGAAAGCTATCATCATGTAGTATTTATGAGATTTATTTCATGGCACGAAATTAAGTACATACTTGTATTGAAAGCAAACTTTAGGATTCAGGTACATGATGATGACAGGGATTGGACGAATTAATACTCCATCATGGAGCCACGGAAAATAGGGAAAACATGGGGCTTTCAAAGAGAGGTGCATGGACTGCCTAGGGTTAAAGTTTCACGATTTGTGCTTGAGAGATTGCCTACCTTTTGTTGCTGTAATGGAAACCTAGGGTTGATGATGAAGAGAAAATGAAAACCCTCCTTGTTCCAGCCTTCTCCTCCTTGCTCCTTCCCTCCTTGCTCCTTCGACTAGATCTCCTCCTCCTCGTCTCCCAGAGCTCCAACAATGTTCTATGGGTTGATAGGGCCGAGTTTAGGGTGTTTTATTTGCTTATTAGAGTCCTTCCTATCTAAGACTCCTTCCTTTCATAAAATTCTAAGTTTCCCTATTTATCACCTCCTTTCCTAGCATTTATCTCCTATTTAGGATGGAGAAGAGGCCAAATTTCGTGGGTAATGGGTTAGGGTAAGTGTAGGACTCTTTTTAGGATAGATATGAGCCATTACTTAATTATTTTAACCCTTTACTAATTACCACTAATTTTTACTCCGAATTTAACTTAATTACCTCCCATCCTATGATGGGCTCTTTATATTTGGGCCCACTCTTTCATGCTTGGACCATTAAGACAACCCATTTCTAATTTAACTTAATGGGCTTTGATTTAATTCCTTTTATTTCATTTATTCTCCCTTTATTCTAATTAAATCTATTTATCTCATTTATTTAATTAATTTTTTTATTTTATTTGGATTTAAAATTCAAGGTTACTACAGGAATGATAAAAGATTCAAGGATGCTTGACATTGCATCAATACAAGCTTGATTAAGTCATCATGTTATTTTTCATGTGTGAATGTATATGTGAACCAGAATATGAACATCATTGTGAATTCTTGATCATGTCTTGTATTCCAATACTTTTGTTTCTCATTTACTGTCAAGTTGAGATGCCTATTTGTCCTTCTTTGATATCAGTCAAGTCTTTTACCTTGATCTTCACATGATTTAATCCTTTTGATTTGAGGATTTGAATCCTACTGGGCTAGTTAGCTCACACATCCTACCTTTTCAGGTGATCAAGATGGGGGTGAAGTTTAAAGAGAATAGTATGCTGAGTGGATCTTCCAACCTTAAGGAGCCAAATATTTTATTTTTCTTTAGTGTTGAGTACATGCATTGTAATATAATGAGATTTCTCTTTCCTGCTCCTCTTACAGTCTATAATGAGGAGTCTTATGTATAAACGTTTCCGTAATAATGATATAAAATGAATAAGCTTTAGTTTTATTTTTGTGCCTGATATCTGTCATTTCGGATAAATAGACTTTTATTAGGACGTGACAATAGTAGTCTACTTCATTTTCATTGTAGGCACTTCCCTTCACACATACGCCGTTGTTCATCGTAGACTTATTCCGTCCATAATCTCGTGTGAAATCGGTATCCATTCACAATGTAGCTTGGATAGACACGTACAATCTTCGAGGGCCCAAAATTGATCTCTTGTACTCTTGAATCAGTAATAAAGCCTTGTTGAACCTATGTAAAAAAAAGGGATAGACAATGACAACTATGAACAACTTATGCATAAGAACATAACACTTATGCATCAAAATATTTAGACACTTACTCAATATCTTAACCAAGTAGGAAAAGACTTCTCCCATTCTTTTTCAACATGCACGTCACTCAGACGTGGACTCCGTTGCAGTATGACTAAGTCAAACTCTCTACGTTGAAAATGCAACACAACCTCTAAGTTCTGCGATTTTCAAATAAATGAGGTACATATATAAAGAGATTAGCATTGAAGGCTTACTCAATGTAAGGGTCTAGTTCTGTGCAATTCATGAAGAAGTAGATGTCCGTAGCTACCAACTCTCTATCTTCGAGTGTGCGAGTAGAAGAATATCTGAACGCTCGTCCGAGACACTTGAATATAGAGAGTCGGTTAGACACATTAGAATCTCCACCATCATCATTACGTGGAGGTTGAGTGCGTCGAGTTCGTATTTCCATGTCAAAGTACATCAAACAAAAGTTCGATAACTCTTCAATAAGGTACGTCTGGGTAATGGAGCCCTCAACTTGTGCTTTGTTGCGGACCTTAATCTTAAGATCGTGCATGCACCTATGACAACAATTCAAATGAATACGTATGAAATATAAAAGATCATCATAATGTGAATAAATTGAGACATAGAAATATACCTCTCAAACGGATACATCCATCGAAATTGTACTGGTCCTTCGACTATGGCCTCATATGGCATATGAATGATCAGGTGCTCCATTGAATCGAAGAATGCTGGAGGAAATATCTTCTCTTATTTACAGACTGTCTGTACTATATTTTGCTTGATATTTTACAAGTCATGGAGTCTGAGTTTTGATGCACATAAAATCCTGAAGAATTGACTCAGCTCGGTCATTGCTCCCCATATCTGCTTTGGCAACAACTCACGAAAAGTAATTGGAATCAATCTTTGCATGAAAACATGACAGTCATGACTCTTCATTCCGTATATTTTTCCCTCGTTGACATTTACACAATGGGCAATATTCGAGACATATCCATCCGGAAATCTTAATTGCTTCAACCATTGACACACTTTCTTAATCTGTCTCACCCCAAGCACGTAGGATGGTCACTTGGTAGAAACCGACGATGACAATCGAACCAACATGCTTTTCCCCAAGTTTTCAACATGAATGATTTTGAATCCTCCATACAATAAGGACATGCCAACCTCCCATGTGTGCTCCAGCCAGATAGCATGTCGTACGCTGGAAAGTCACTTATTGTCCACATTAATGCAGCCTTCAAATTAAAATTCTATTTTTTGGATGCATCATAAGTGAGAACCTCATCTGACCATAATAATTTCAGCTCATCAATCAACGATCTGAGATATATGTCTAAATTTTTCCTAGACTTTTTGGACCAGGAGTTAACAATGAAAGGAAGAGATTTTCATGCTTCATGCACATGCCTAGCAGAAGGTTGTACGATGTTAAAAATACTGGCCAACATGAGTAAGATGCCACCGTGCCTCTGAATGGATTGAAGTCGTCCGTACATAAACCCAGCCGCACATTGTGTGGATCCCTTGAGAAGGAAGGATGAGTACGGCTAAAATGAGCCCAAGCTTCACCATCGGCAGGATGACTAATTTCACCATCATCACGACGGACTCTTTCCGCATGCCAAGTCATATGTCCAGCTGTCTTTGGGGACATGAACAACCGCTGCAATCTAGCTGTGATCAGAAAGTACCGCAATGACTTATATGGAACATCCTTCTGCTTTGACTTGTCTCCTCTCTTAGGTTTGAATCTATCATGCTTATAGATACAACATGATGTCTTATATGCATCATCTTTGTAGTACAACATACAATGATTAGGACATGCATCAATTTTCATAAATCCAAGCCCCAAATCATTCACCATCTTCTTCGTACGGTAAAAATTATCAGGCAACCTCTCTGATCGAGGAAACATACTCTTGAAGAGTAAGAGAAATCGATCAAAATAACTCTCAGTCATATGAAATTCAGACTTCAAATTCAGTAGCTGCGACACTGCAGACAACCGTGTATGCTTCTCACAACAATCCCATAATGGCTCATCAGCATCTCGAAGTAACTGATAAAATCTCTAAGCTGTATTATTCGACACTTCTTCATTGTATTGGTCATCGTGAATAGTGAACTTCGGACCAACATCATCAACAACCATGTCTACGGAAGTACTTGTGGAGGCAAAGTTAGCCGCTTCATACGACAGGATATTAAACTCACCATGAGACGACCATAACTCATAATGAGCAACAAATCCTCTCGTATACAAATGATGCTGCACATCCCATGTCGATATCCACTTTTTGTTCTTACAAGCCGAACAGGGACATCGAATGTTACCCATCGAATCAACTGCTACTGATGAATTTCTCAATGCAAATCGAATGAAACTGTCAACTCCTGCTTTAAACTCTTCTGTCACAACTCCATTAACTATTCTACGGTACATCCATGACCAATTCTCATACGACATTTTTCCTACACAAATTAAATGTCATCTCATGAGAATCACTAAAAATTGTATAACAACTTAAGAGATTCACCATAAAAACCTTTGTTGCCCATTTGTTGAGTTAAAACCCAACCCACCCTCACATCATTCGAGTAAGTCAAAATGAATAGGTAGGACATATTAATTAGATTATCACTTTTTACCCATCCATGAATATTTATCGCACTCAGATGGTCATTTACTATATGTTTTTACATTTTGCTGAAAATTTCGACAGCATCTCCCCACACCTCTCCGATATACCAAAAATATTCATTGATTAAGAAATTTTTTTAAACACTTATTTCTAAGTGGCTAAAAAAATATTGAAAATCAATAAAGGTATACCAGAGAGGAGTGAGAAGACGCAACCAAAATTTTCAACAACTGTACAAACACATATAGTAAATAACCACCTAACTACGATCAAACATTCACAGACTGTCCAAAATGGGACAATTCAAGACTTTGAGTTAGATATACACATTCTCATCATTGAAAATAAGTCTCGTGCACATCAATCTCAAAGTCTTGAGCGAGAAGGTTCATTGACACGTGTTTAACACGCTCTCGTGAGGTGTGTGCAGTGATAAATTGCTATATATGCACAGATCAAATTTAAAAATCACATAAATATGAAAGGAAAATGAAAACAAAATATTACATGTGAACAAGTGCAATATTAAACCAAATTCACTCATACATGTAAATGAATTAAATTAAAGTAAGAAGTGCAATACTAATCACTAAACTAGAAATAATAATTAAAAGCAATTCATATAATAGTGTCCTATTGAATTAAGTTCGAATCAAGGATCTAATGTCTAGAAGGAAGAGTTTGTACTAAATAATTTTTTTCCTAAATTGGGATATATACCTCATTGGTGTTTCCTTTTGGCTTCCTTACATCCCATGTTTCAATATGTAAGCATATGTGATTTCTGTTTATAGGAGTTGTTTGGGGTTAAAGGCCCATTTGCATTGCTATGTAATGGAGCGCACATATCCCATTTGAAATAGGATGCACATTTCATTAGGGTTTGCATTGACTTATTTATACCCCATCTTACATTGCATAGGTACATGGGGTTTCTTATCATCATGCTTGGAGTCAAAGCCCCATTTGCTTTGCTTTCCTCATATAAGTGATTATATTTGGTCTATTTTGCTTTTGACGATGATCCACTATCATAGCTACATAACACTGATCAGAATCAAATTCTAGTTCTAAAGAGCAGTCCAATAAAAGAGCGGACTAATTGGACATGGTAGAATTGTGACATAGCAAATTCGGAGATGATGGAAGTTTAAGGTTGAAGACTATTCTCAACCCAAATCATGAATAGAACCATTTCAGATTTGAAGTTGAATCAAATTGAGGATCATATAAACTGAATCGAACTATTTTGAACTTTTAAATTGGTCACTATTTGGACATGAGTTCTTAAACTTGTCTTATTACTTTGGTTTTATACTTTTAATCTTTTGACAAGTTGATATTTATAAATAAATCGTTCTGGATTTAGAGAGTTAGAAATATCAAATTATTAGAAATATCAAATTAAAAAAATAAAAAAATAAAAGCAAAACTATTAGTAATTAATTAAATACATGTCTATAGGTAAGAAAATGACACACCTATAAACTAAAACAAATTCATATCATTCACCTCTATTCAACTTGATAGCTGGAAAGTGAAAACCTCACATTCAAATAGGAAAAAAAAGCAAAAAACAAAAAATAGAGAGCTAGAAATCGCATAATACAACATCTAATATCACAATATCTGTAACGGCCCTGAATATTTATGCCCAATAGGGCCCCATATCCAGACCCGCCTCTGCGAACAGACCGAAGTCTCGCAAGGGATAACTCACACAAGTGTCGAGTAGGAATATATAAAAAACCACAATTGTATAAGACACAAGAAAGTACGTGTGCTCATACCGTTATACAATAAAGTACAACTATCCCAATACATTATTACATGTTCAAGAGAAAAGTACAACTATCTGGGGCATACCCCGAGGGAGCATAGGCTCACACAACAACAACTAACTCTACTGTTGGTGGTACAAGTCTGCCACAATGCCATTACGAGCCAGCACACGGCTAACACCTGAAAAGAAATGTAAGGGAGTGAGCCTCAACAAGTCACTAGCTCAGTAGGGACCTCCCAAAAATAACACCTGAAACCGAAGAGACCTCAACCCTAAAGGGTCTCACTGGCAACACCGATAGCCAAACCACAACAATTCACATTAAACATAACTAAGCTGCAATTAAAATATAGTTGCACCAGCTAACACAATCCTCAGAAAGTAAGAGCAACAACAGGACTAGCACAACACCACTAGTCCGCTCAAACAACTGAAATGCCTCGACCACAAGCCTCACATGCAAACCACTGCCTAGGCTACAAATCTTATAGGTAAACTACTGCCTAGGCTTCAAGCCTCACAAGCAAACTACTCACGCAGGGTAACAGGACTAGCATCGACATGCTAATCCAACATACACTAAAACCACAATCGGAAGCTTACCCAAAGAAGGGTAAAACACAGCGAGTGGAAGGTCACACCATACGACCTCTACGGAACACAAGTTCACCTCAACAACTGAAGAGGCTGGTATACGACATACCACAACACAAAGCCACCCACGAAGGGTACAGGTACCTACCACCACGAGGTACTACCACGGAACCACAACCATAACAGGTAAAATCTCAACCAGCGAGTCACTACACACAAGCCACAACCAGTGGCAATGCACGAGTGGAAGGGAACGACGCCACCACATGGGAACGGACTACTGGTTCATGACGCCAATATCCAACTCGGACACACAACACAAGAACCACATCTCAGTCTCGTAGCCACGGACTACTCAGTCCAGCTACCTCTCTACAAACACATGGAGTAAGACAACCAACAGTGGAGACCAACCAACACCACACCTGCAGATTACACACCTGCAGGCCCATGCCTAGCACCTTTAGGGACTCTCGCCCAAGCTCCCTAAAGTGAGGCACTGGAAACACAAGAGTAGCTGGGGACCAGTGACGTCTACTGGTGTCCGTCCCCCAACCACGAGCGCGCTACAAGCAACCAAACACAAATACAACTCAACATAAGTGGCTGCCCCACTACCGTCTTTCCCTCAGCCGAACGTACAACTCAAACTCAGGAGTGAGGGTGTCCAGGAAGATGACACAGACCTCGATGGTACACACAAAGTACTGAGACAAACCCCGAGCACAACAAACACAACGTGCCTGGCTCACAAAGAACTTGGGATACCAAACTGAAGAGGTATTCTGGAATAGGCACCAGACCACCAAACTCGGCAAACACACAAACCACGTTACATGCTTATTACAACCTTTATTTATAAACTACGGTACACATGCATCATAATTAGCTCGTCACCGGTCACTGTATGACCTCCAAGCAAACATACACCTATATATACATGAACCACAACAACACATAATAACCTTACCTGTCATTGATCATCTCACGACCTCTATAGCAACACACACCATCTTGCATGTTAAATACTTAACTTAATATCACATCACACTTAACATGAGTAACATAATTAACATAAAACACCGGCTAACCATAAACCCATTCATTAACCCTACACATGCTTTACTAACAGTAAACAGCTTAAACCACTTTAAATAACACCAAATAACCAGGGCTAGGTCCACAATGGAACTTCACTTCCCAGCCACCACAAGCAAGACCACGGAAGCTGAAACGCGATAGACACAAGCGTCGCCTTTCAAATCACGGCGACCTGTCCAGACGCGACCACAACCAAAATGCGACAGGGCCCCGGGCCGCGACAAAATTGCAATGGCCCGATACGTCGCCTTCATGCAAAACCATCAGTAGAGTGCAAATCATGACAGACATCCTCGTCGTGTTTACACCAATCGATACACTTTAACAACAATCGATAGATACCAATCAGTACCAAACATAAACACGAAGGACATCACTGTTGTGTTTTTTCTAAGCGGTACAACACACCAAACGGAATCAGAAACGCGACCATTCACTGTGCCGCGTTCATACCATGAACGCGACGGTGAACCACGTCGCGTTTCAGACGTGACAGTGGATTCAACTCAACAGCTGAACCCACCTTCTTGACCAGCAACACATTCAAATCTCATTCACATGCCATTAAAATTGTAAATATGAAAGCTATACTATGGCACACACCACCCCAACATGGATTCCACCCCTTAAACCATTCAAAACGAATTAAACCAAGGGGAAGTCTCCCTACCAACTAAACGAGCCTGAAGAACACCGACGTGTCCACGCTTAAGACACCATCCTCACGTGGAACTCGCACCGCACGAGCCCCTAGGAAGCCGAAATGCTAGAAAATCCCCCATAACAGCCTCCCCCTTCGCCTGAACAGAGCTCCTCTGCTCTGTCTGGCCAAAAAAGAGCAATTAATGAATAGTCAAAATCACGATGGAGGCATACGTCGCGTTTAAAACACCTTAAACGTGACATACCAGACCGTCGCCAATCGCGCCGCACACAGGAAAGGCAGTTGGTGAATCACGACGTAGGAAGCCATCGCGTTCAAAATGCAACGACATGCCCCGTCGCCTTCTTCACCAGAAAACCTGTGGGCTTAATAGATTGAGAGCTAAGGCCCACAACACCCACGCAAGGCACAAACTGTAACGCCCCGACGCGGAATATCGGAGCGGGATTACAGTTATTAAATAGTACAGAGTGAGAAAATAAATACAAACCATTGTATAAATGGAATAATATCAACCGAAATCCAATTTCATTAATAATCCTCCAAACTTCATTACAATCACTAATATTTCATCAACTTTAAGGACTAACTATTACATCAACGTATCAGAGCCAAAACTAGGGCCTAGAGTACTTTATTGAAAAACCAAACTAATACATCATAACTATCTGACTCATTCTATACTAACTATCTACTAAAGCAAGGGTTGCTGAAAAAGGGTCACTCCTGAGCATCATCCTCAGTCTCGTCCTCGTGAGTGTGGTCATCATCTGACTCACCTGAAACACATTAAATAAACACGCATGATGAGCGAATAACGCCCAGTAGGACTTAATATCTCATGATTACAAGCATGGTTTAAATAATTAATGTCTTAATGGCAGGTTAACTAGAGAGAATAGTCACGTAGAACAAGTAACGATAACGAGAGAACAATAGCATCTGGCACAGGGAAAATAGCTCAACGAGAATGATAATAGAATGGCCATGTAACGATATAACATGTAATTTGCACAACGTGCTATAGTAACGATAACAAGTGTACTGGTATAGATAGTACTTTGATTGTCATAGATTAATCTTAATAGTATGCTGACACTAGATGCATGTCGTAACACATCCTTGATCATTTTAACTCTCATGGGCACTGGCACTTTTCGGGCGCTCCTCCCAGGACCTGATCGGGCCCCATTGCGCTGGCATTAGTCATTTCTTTATCTTAGACAATCACAAGAATGGCCAATAGAGTACCAAGAAGAGATAAGAGAGTACTAGACAAGATAGATAAGAGCGTAGAGAGAACATGAACAGATGAGAGGATATAGAGAGCAGATGAGATAGGGGAATTATCGTAAAATCACGTTAAACATCGATAGTAACGATTGCACTGCACACCATTGTGGGCCGGTAGTCTGGTAGAAGTCACCACCGCCCACTAGCCGTGCTGTGTACACAGGCTAAATGGTCCAGCGTGATTAAAAGATAAGGAAAGAACACACTAAGGCCATGGATCATACTGATCCCTAAGGTGTAACGGGTTTTAGGGTACAACCATCTCGTCGGCAATGGACGTACGCCAAAGCCAAGAAGACTTACGGAGGCCTTGACAAGGAGTCCCTGGCCCAGTCGAGAGTATTCCTGATGGAGAGGTGGTCCAAGTCAAGAGAAAGTGTGTAAGAAACGGGTCCGTCGTGCCTCGAGTGCTCGAAGGCCGAGGGAAACGGTAACGGTGTACAAAACGCGCATATAAAACGAAAACAAGTATATAATTAAATAGGGAAATTTAGTCATTTATTTAACTTAATTTACCAGATGCATTATTGCATAAATTATTAGGGTCAAATGGTAATTAATAATGTTATGTGTGTGTAATTGTAAAGAAATCGTGAGATAATGATAAATCGTGTAAATGTCTTTTAAATAATTAAATTTATATCATTATTACCATTTATTAATTTGTCAAGTCGAATTAACTATAACATGGTTTAATCATGGCTAATTAAGGGGTATAAAGCCTAAACAGCAGAGGCAAAAGCACAATTTTTAGTTCTAATCGAATTCTTTAAATCGTGGCAGGCCTACCCGCCGTGATTCAAGTCGCGATGGGTGGCTCGGTCGTGGTCCGAAGGCCAACCGGCCCGGTCCGATCCGTGCCAGGAACCGTGACAGCTGAGGCGCCGCATTTCTCAACACGTCAGACCCACCAGCCGTGACCCCGCTGGTATCGCTGCGGGTCGCGCCGCCGCGATATCAGGGAGGGTCCGGCCATTTACCCTTTTTCCCTGGGTAAACTTGTTTGCTACAGGGCACTTCTAGATTGCATATAAAATCACACGGTTATCCAAAAAGCATGAAACTAGATTTAAATGAAAGTACACACATACGCCTATCAATATGCACAATTTAATTTGAAAATAGACAAGGTTTAGGCATGTTGTGATCAAGTGACATATCAGTGACCTAAACATGCATAGATAGGGTTCCCCGAATTAATTAGAGATGGATACATAATAAAAATTAGGCAAACTAGGGGCGTTTGAAAACTAACACGATGTAGTATTTATGAGAATTTTCTCATGACATGGGGTCATGTATGCCCAAGGTTTAAGAGTAAACATGAAGGGTCGGGTACATGGAACTGATAGGGATTCAAAGAATTAATTCTCCCTCATGGGAGATCGAAATGGAGTGAAACTAGAGGGCTTTTGCTCAGGAACATGAAGTCTTCCTAGGATAATTTTTACACGGATTTGGCTTGAGAGATTGCCTACCTTTTTCGTGGAGTAAGAAAATCCCTAATTTGGAGATGAAAACATGATGAAAACTCCTTTGTCCAAGCTTCCTTCTCCAAGCTCCTTGGTCTCCAGCCTCTCCCTTCGTCTCTAGAGCTCCAGCCACAGTTTGGGTTTGGGTAGGGATGAGATTAGGGTGTTTTTACTAGCTAATAGAGTCCTAACATCTTCAAACTCTTCACTTCTCCTCCAACTCCAAAAATTATCAATTATCCTCTTATTTCTTTCATTTATCTACCTAATTAGGGTGAGGAAGAGGCTCGTGCGCCTATTGCTCCCTTGCGCTGAGCTTCTTCAGGACGTCAATTTCCTTGATCAGGATGACTGTTGCGTCTGGACTGCTTCCTCCAATGGATCTTTCACTACCTCCTCGGCTTACAACATCCTCTCTCTGCATGGGGTGAAAAGACAAGCCTTACATTGTGTGTGGCATCATACGTTCTACAGGCGAGCTTCCTTTTTCTGCTGGAAGCTGTTATACCGTGCTATCCCTGTGGACTCTCCTATATCTGATCAGGGGGTTCCCCTCGTTTCCCGTTGTTCGTGTTGTGCTTCCCCCTTGTCTGAAGACTTAAATCACTTGTTCATCGACAGTGATTTGGCGCGTAGCTTGTGGGGGTGGATCGCTCCCATCCTGGACTTAAATGTGGCCAGGTTTGGTAATATCACAACCCGGTTGTGGCATATAGTGCGCCAGTGCAACATTTCTGCGCCTTCAGGTTTTATATCCCTTTATTCTGCTATGCTGGTTGTTTGGGAAATCTGGCGCGCTCGTTGTCTCATGAGGTTTGAGGGTGAGCGTCCCACTATCAGCCGTATCACCCATAATATTCACTATTTGGTTAGCTTGTCCCTTGCTCAGCAGGTGTTTAAGAGCAGTTGTTTTGATCACCAACTCAAGGCTCTCCATTATTTTGGTTTCTTCCCCTCGATCAAGGATAGTTCTGTCAAAGTGGTCAGATGGAAACCACCTGACTCTGGATTGGTTCTTCATGTTGATGGTGCTAGCAAGGGTAACCCGGGCTTATGTGGGGGTGGTGGGTGTATAAGGGACTCTTCTGGCAACCTTCTCTTTGCTTTTGCTCATTCCAATGGTATTGGAGGTAGCTTGATGGCAGAGGTGCGCGCCCTGCATGATGGCCTTCAGCTGGCTTCTGAGTATGGTTTCGCACTGACCCTCATATGTTCTGATTCTCAAATCCTTGTTAACTCTATGAATTCTCGAAAGCCTCCATCATGGGATTGTTTACGCTGGTGCCATGCTGCTTGCTCTCTTTTTCATGCTACTAACTCTCGGGCAGTCCATGTTTATCGTCAGCTAAACCAGGTGGCCGATGCTCTGGCAAATGTTGGTTGTATTAGTGAGTCAAACCAGATTTTCTTTTCCCCCTCCTCCTTGCCTCGTGTTTGTAAGGGTCCACTTACTCTGGACTGGGCTGGATTACCTTATCTCAGACCTTGTTAGCTGGGGTATGCCCCTGTGCCGTTGTACTTTTATCCTTATATATGATTAGGCCCAGGTTGCCCTCACTGGTGGAGTGAGAACACTCTCCCCTGTTGGGGGTGGGTGCACTCTCCTGGTTTGAGGCCCTGTGAAGCTCTTTTTTTTTTTTTAAAGGGTGAGGAAGAGGCTAATCTCGTGGCCAAAGGGTTAGGATGGGCTAAGGGCTCTTGTTTTAGATAAATACAAGTTATTTAGTATTATCCTACCCTTTACTATTTACTAATTAATTAAATCCGAATTTGGGATAATTAATTCCCATCCATGATGGGCTCCACTATATTAGGCCCATTATTTTGTAATTAAGTCATTTACACAAACCATTAGGGTTTTAATATTGGGCTTAATTAAATGCCCTTTATTTCACTTATTTCTCATTTATTCTAATTAAATCTATTTACCTCATTTATAAATAAAATTTTTATTTATTGGATTTTAAAAATCCAGGGTACTACACAATGGCCACAAACAAGGCTCTATGACCCCACATTGGTCATGAGCACCACACACACAACCCGTCTCAAACCAGATCCGAACGATTGTGACGTTACAATATCTAAATTCTTATCTAGATTTAGGCTCATGGACCACTTACATGCCACTTGATAAAAGTAAATCTGACTGAAAAATATAAAGGATATCTAATAGACATTGGCACCTACTAGTGCGCTTAAATAAAGCCTTGGTACGATCTGGTCTAAAAGACACCACCAACCCAAAAATACATTGGCTCAAACATATGAAGAAGGCCCAACATGCTCCCACATCAATCCCTCTATAGATATTCGTGATGGTGGGGATTTCTTATTAGGATGAGCAAAGATGAATAATCAAAATGCACCTACTACTCAAACTATAAGAGGAACTGTTCACCCAAAGACCTACACCACATCAGGCTTCTAATTATTCTAGTGCAACCACTGTTACTCCTGCCTAATGCAAGCACCCAACTCTAGCATATTAAGTAACTTCTCCAGTTAGCCATGTGCCCAATCGCCATGTACCTACTGTTCAAGTAAATCTCCTGACTTGGCTGATCCAATCTGGAATTGTATTAAGCATGAGCAATCTAGCTGATCTGATGAACCTTGATCTTAAATCTCCAAAAGCTCTTGAAGTAGGGTGATGATATGGCACAAAACAATTAAATGGCAGAGAAACTTTGTAACCATGCAAGATTCAACACATGTAGCATTCTTCACGGAAAATATATTTTAGGATATTCTCACATTTCCCAGATACTACCAAAAGCATTCATTAATAATTTGAATAAACTCTGGAAATGCAGTTTTCCTCCCAAATCGGCAGTCCCATGTAAAATATTGTACGGTAGGGGGGTCGTGGAGGGGAGGGGGCTTCGAGAGGGGGAGTGGGGCCTAGAGGGGAAGGGGGAGGATTCGGGAGGGCGTATAGTGGGGGTGGGGGTCCGGTGGGGGGGTCGTGGGGGAGGGGGCTTTAGGAGGGGAGAGTGGGGGCCCTGGAGGGGAAGGGGGAGGATCTGGGAGGGGGACACTGGGCAGGGGTGGGGGGCCGGGAGGGGAGGGGATGGGGGTGAGGGTGAGGGTAGGGGTCGTCGGGGGAGGGGGGCTGGCAGGGGGGGGGGGGCGGGGATGGAGGGGGAGGGGGTGGGGGGGGCGCGGAAGGGGGAGGGGGAGGGGGGGCCAAGAGTGGGAGTGGGAGGGGGTGGGGGTGGGGTTTGTCAGGAGGGGAGGGGGCCGGGAGGAGGAGGGGGGCTGGCAGGGGTGGGGGGCGGGAGTGGGAGGGGGAGGGAGTGGGGGTGGCAGTCGCCAGGAGGGGGAGGGGGCTAGCAGGGGTGGAGGTTGGAAGTGGAGTGGGTGGGGAGAGGGCTGGCAGTGGGAGAGGGTGGGGGTGCGGTCTCCAGGAGGGGGTCTCTAGAATGACCTGCAATGGCAGAGGCGGAGGGCAGGGTTGCGGCGGCGGCGCGGGGTAGTGGCGGGGGCACAAGGTTGTGACGGCGGCGTTGCTCCACACTGGAGACGAGAGGAGAGAGGAGAGGAGAGAGAGAGGAGAGAGAGAGAGGAGAGGTGGGATTGGGAACGGGGGGGTGGTGGAAAAGTTGGAATTTTCTGAGGGAATTATTTTCGTCGGAAATTCCATCGGCATTAGCGACGAAATTTTCGATGGATATATTTCCATAAAAAATATCGACTAAATTTCTGACAGAATATTTTCCGTCGAAAATTGAGACGGATATTTTCGACGGAAACATATCCATCGGAAATTCCGACGATTTTACCGATGAAAATTTTCCGTCGGAAATTTCCGTCGATAAACCCAGTTTTCCTTGTAGTGAAAGATTTCAAGAGCAAGACTGATCAAGAGAGTATGAGAATAGCTAGAAAGCAAGAATTGTCAATAAAATAGTAATGTTCAATCATGTAAGAATGTACATATCACTCAAGCAAGCAAGCACGCATTTAATAGTAATAAGGCACTAGTCATAACATGCACTAAGAATCTATGCCACCTTGGAATGCATATCATGAACAAGTGTTATGTGGTTATTGTATCTATCATTCACACGCAAGTACTCCCAGAATAGATGCGATGTCAGTATCATTATACCACATGGTTAATAGTATATTTTGGCTCTCTACTGTAAGGACTAGATTATATCCCATGGACACTCTTTGTGCCCGGTCCAACATCTTAGTAAATTGAAAGTAGATACCCACAGTCATGTCATGGCCAGTAACAAGAATTCCAACAAGAAGATAATGCAGTAACAAGGCAAGATATAACAAGTTTTGAGAATAAGATTTCAAGATAGCATTAGTCAATAGAAATTTTTGAAATCAGACAATACAATTTTCTTTAGTTTTCTATCACTTTAATGGCTTGTTCTGGGTGTAAGGTTCTCACTATAAGTAGTAGATGAGAAGGGAGTGTTCCATGCGAATCAGTGAAAAACTCTAGATAATGTTGCCCGGTTGACAAGCCCAGAGGGGGGGTGAATGGGTCTTTAAAAAATATTTGATTAATACTTGTACTTAAAACATTCACACAAAGACGTTCTTCGATGAAGGTTAGTAACAGTTAGTTCAAAGCGCAATCACACAAGATAAGCAACCACACAACACAAGAACTTATCTTGGTTCGGACCTCCTCTCCTTAGGAGTCCTACGTCCAGTCCCTAAGCAATAACTCAGGATTCCACTAAATAGGGTACAGTCCCCCTATGGACACTACAACACCCAGCTCAGCTGGTCTTCCTTCACACGAAGGGAATTACACCACCCTGGATACCCCACCAGGTCTTCCTTCACAACTGAAGGGAAAACAGCACCCTGGATCCCACCAGGTCTTCCTTCACAACCGAAGGGAAACACAACAAAGAGAATAGAATGAATTCAAGCCCCTAGATCAAGCTTCAATAAGCAAAGATCTGAAGCAAGCATGACTGAGAGTAGAAGATCTAAAACACAGAAGACTCCCAGAACTACACGAGCTCTCTCAAGATTTTCACTACAGAGTGGAGAGCAAAGAGCAACACTAAAAAGAATGAGATTCTTGGCTCTAGAATTCTATCAGAAGATTTGAATAGCTTGTCCGTTCATCGTCTCTATCTTCTTAACTTCTGTCTTGTATTTATATCTCTATTTGAAATACAACCATTGAAGTAACCGTTGTCTCTTAGATTGGTAGACGTTAGACCGCTTGACATTTAGAAGCTTCAACAATCTTTTATCCAATTGAGCACGCAAGGAGATAAGGTCTTCTGGCGTCTATATGGTCCAACGTTGTATGACAGAATGTCTTTAGGACCCTGCACATATTAAATGCTAGAACAGTAGACAGCTAGGCTGTCTCTTGTTGTCAGTAAACGTTGATATGAGTATTCACCAAAATAGCAATGCCACATAGCTTTTTCTCAAAGATGTTGACAGAGTGTGCACGATAGGGAAAAGATATCACCTGCATGCATGCAGAGATGCGTTCTGTCTTCATTAAATGCACAGCAGTCAGACAGATAGAAGAAGACTTTGATTATTCAACGCTTTAAGAGATAAGATAGATATCAAGTCGATATAAATCATAAAGTCGTTGTCTATATGACTTATGAAATCGTTATGAATACCAACAAGTCATTATAGAGAGAAAATCGTTGTATTCAACGAAGAAATCGTTATAGACACTTAACAAATCGTTATGAGCTTTAAAGAAATCGATGCGCGAGGCAAATCGTTATGAGCTCTAAAGAAATCGATGCGCGAAGCAAATCGTTATGAGCTCTAAAGAAATCGTTGCGTGAAGCAAATCGTTTTGAGCTCTAAAGAAATCGTTGCGTGAAGCAAATCGTTATGAGCTCTAAAGAAATCTATGCGCGAGGCAAATCGTTATGAGCTCTAAAGAAATCGTTGCGTGAAGCAAATTGTTATGAGCTCTAAAGAAATCGTTGCGTGAAGCAAATCGTTATGAGCTCTAAAGAAATCGTTACGCGAAGCAAATCGTTATGAGCTCTAAAGAAATCGTTGCGCGAAGCAAATCGTTATGAGCTCTAAAGAAATCGTTGCGTGAAGCAAATCGTTATGAGCTCTAAAGAAATCATTGCGCGAAGCAAATCGTTATGAGCTCTAAAGAAATGGTTGCGATGAGCAAATCGTTACAATGGGCAAGTCGTTATGATGACTTAAGAAATCGTTGCGATGAGCAAATCGTTACAATGGGCAAATCGTTATGATGACTTAAGAAATCGTTGCGATGAGCAAATCGTTACTATGGGCAAATCGTTATGATGGCTTCAGAAATCGTTGCGATGAGTAAATCGTTAAGATGGGCAAATCGTTATGATGACTTAAGAAATCGTTGCGATGAGCAAATCGTTACGATGGGCAAATCGTTATGATGACTTAAGAAATCGTTGTGATATTAAATCTTTATAGCTCTATTGAAATCGATACATTCATAAAGGAGTCATTGTGACTTTCAACAGAGATTGATGTGGACTTAGAGAAATACAATCTTGAAATATTTAATGCTTCAGAAATATAATGCTTACCAACATTGGCTTGATTGACCTTGACCTTGGAGTATTTCCTGTACTTAAGATTTAGAGAACTTTGATAAGGTTTTGTTAATTACCAAAATACATGTATATTTAAAAAATTACTTAGGGACAGACTGATCATCAGATAAATCTTTACGGAAACAAGACAGTGACAATAAAACAAGATGATCTTTACATGTGTTAATCCATATTTTAAGTCATGGATTTATAGTTTACAAGGTAAGCAAGATTATTATGAGAGAATTCCAATAATCCGATGATAAGAAGCAAGTTAGGAGATTTAAGAGTGTTTTGAATATCTCTCATGTACTTACAACCTTATGTATGGTTAACTAGTTGTAAGGTCTACATGTTGTTGAACCACTCTTATAGTTTACCCTTATATTTTGGTGATAACAAAACTTATGATTAATTAAATATTATTAAAAATATTTAATATCATGTTCTCCTAATAAATATAAATTTATGGTATTTTGGTGATAGCAAAACTTGTGATTAATTAAATATTAAATATATTTAATACCACATTTTTTCTAATAATAAACTAAATATCATGTTTTTCTAATTAATATAAATTTATGGCATTATTGCCGTGTGATTTGTACTAAAAAGATAAATCGATGTCCATTCAATATACATTGATTTTAGTTCACAAAGTGTCATAAGGATTCGCTCTCATAAGGGTTCGCTCTCATAAGGATTCGCTCTCACTTCGATTCGCTCTCATAAGGATTTGCTCTCATAAGGATTCGCTCTCACATCGATTCGCTCTCATAAGGATTCGCTCTCACTTCGATTCGCTCTCATAAGCATTCGCTCTCACATCGATTCGCTCTCATAAGGATTCGCTCTCACATCGATTCACTCTCATAAGGATTCGCTCTCATAAGGATTCACTCACATATGGATTTGCTCTCACATGGATTTGCTCTCATAAGGATTTGATAAGTGAAACATGGATTTGCTCTCACATGGATTTGCTCTCACATAGATTTGCTCTCATAAGGATTTGATAAGTGAAAACATGGATTTGCTTAAAAACATGGATTTGATCACTTAAACATGGATTCCCTTTATATTTCAAAATATTTTTTGGCATCTAGTGAAAAAGTCAAATATTTTTGATTTGCGTAATCCTCTATCTTTCTGACAGAAGATCTTTTTGCTTATCTCTCTAGATCTCTTCTTTCCTGCCAACAAAAAAGTGGTCACTTACTACTTCTGGGTGGCAACAGGAAACATAGAGGTATGAACCTTTTGACAGAAATACTCTTTTATCTAAACACTTTCTTCTATGCTTGTAGACCTCGTAGACTACAAATTATCAGAAAAAAGAGAAGATGAGCAACGACTAGAACTCCAACGGATTTATTCAAAGCTGCTCATATAAAAGATGAAGCATGGTTGAAGAATAAGAAAGAGCTTTCCTGAAGATTTTTTAAGAGTGTACATCTTGTGAGGAACCTCAACGCCACATACACTCAAAGGAAAAGAGAGAAAGAGCCCGAGCCCAAGAAGAAGAAGTGTTCAAGCATCTGAAGCCTTCCAACTTCAAGCTCCTTCTCCTCTCTTCACTCTCTCTGTGTGCATCTTGTAATCTGGGGAGAGAGTCTTTTAGCTGAGAGTTTCTTTTAGTTGGTGTTCATCTGTTCCAACTCTCAATGTGTTCTTTCTTTTCTAAGAAAGATCTTTGTCCAGCTGTAGGACTGTATACAGTGTACAACCTAGCTAGGGGTTTGTGTCTAGCAGAATCACACTGGGGTTTGTACCAGGAGGTTGGCTTCTTGACCTGTAAAAAAAGTGGGCTGCCTTCTTGCCCAGGAAAGAGAAGAAGACCAGCTAGGGTGCTGGGTGTTGTATTGTCCTTGAGGGGGACTGTACCCTTGGTTAGTAAAAACCCAAGAAGTTGCTTGGGGACTGAACGTAGGACTTCCATGTGGGAAGGGCCGAACTAGGATAAATTCCTTGTGTCCTCTATGTAGCAACCTGAATTTTTAAGAAAAAAATTTAAATAATAAATTAAAAAACTCAGCTAAAGGGATATTCAATGAAAAGAGCATTAAATAAAACCCATTAAATGGAAAATAGTAATGGGCTTTGCTCAATGGATCCTCTAGAACTTATTGGGTCAAAATATGAATTTACAAATAGTAAATAAAAAGAAATACCCTAAATTCGGAGTCTAAATATCTCCTAAATAGAAAAGGACTCTTTAAGCATTAAAAGTGGCAATTAGAGTTGGAATTGGATTCCTAAACCTACCCCATATAGTCTAGCACGAATTTAGATACTATCCTAACCCAATTAGAGATTGGAAAGCAAGAGAGGAAAGGTGGAGTTAGGAAATCTCGTAATTAAGAGGAATTTGAGTAGTAGTAGGAATAGGAACTTTTATTTATATAAATACACCTCTTAAACTCTCATGGCCGGCCCTAGCTCGTGCAAAGGGGTTCTTGGATGTGGAGAAGAGGCCAAGGAGGAGGAGAAATTGAGGAGAGGAAGATCCATCAAGCTTCTTCCTTCGTTCTTGGAGTTCTAAGCCCTAGAAGATAAATCAAGTCAAAGGTAGGCATTCTCACGAGCAAAATTAAATTAAACTCGTCTGTAGGTAGTTCCAATCACCAGGAACAAAATCCCTCTTGATTCCCTCTTTTTCATCGAGCCAATCTTTTATTCTTGATTTTAGAAGATCTGCAAACATGATAACCCCGAGACATCATGTTTAATTCAAATCTCTATAAATACTTGATCCCATGCTACGAAATTCTTACTGTAGATACTTCATGTTGTTAGGGATCTTTTTCCCCTAAAAGCCCTAAATTTCATCGAGCATGCTGATCGAATTTAATCAATCTTTCTCTCTGTGACATGTTCTGAATAACTCATTCTTGCTCGTGTCCAAACCCTATATGAACCATGCTCTCTCTCTGATTCCGATTTACTGGAAGTGCCCTTACATGTCTACTTTAATTTGCAACTCGTTTCGTGATTTTTCATCGACTATGTAATTAGATATGATTTTTCAAAGTACCCTGTGTCCAACCAAGTCAAGTTGGCATGCAATCTGATGTAGAACATTGTTCCCGCTCGAACTTAGGTGAAGTACCTTAGAACGCGACGGTTCGACACGCCGTGTTCTCAGAGCCGTCGCGACCAACATCTTGTCGCATTCTGAACGCGACAGGAGACCCCGTTGCGTTCTGGCCGCCTGAGCTGACAGCCATGTCGCAACCCGTACAGGACCCTGTCGCGTTCCATCATGACCCTGTCGTGACCCTTACATGGGTACGTCGCGTTCACAGGATTTTGCATGAAAACCCATAAAATTTGTTACTCTCACTTTCTACAATATTCTTACGCCTTTGTAACAGTCACATACGCAGTAAAAACACATGTTTTAAAATGGAGCCATATTGAATGCTTTAAAATACATATTCACGACTTCTTTTCTATCTATTATGTCTCTTACACATGCACACACATGAACCATCCATATATGGCTGAAATCTGGCATAAAATATCTCATAATGTATCTAGTAATTTATTGTAATAAAGTATATTAATTGCCATATTTTAAATGACTTGTATTTGTTTCTTGCGTTGTTTATATACCGATATCGACGCTCCACTGTTTTAGAATTCCTCTAGAATGTCGAGCACCTGTTTTTATATACACACTTTACTTGGCTTGTGGTGAACTCTCCGTCGGATATTCCTTTCGCCGGACTAGTGAACCCTTGCACAAGGCCTCCGTAAGTCTCCTCTGATCATGGATTCCCACATGGTCGACGAGCCGGTTGTACCCTAACACCCATTACACTGTTAGGGATCGTTATGATCCAAACGGCTATTAGAAGTTCACTCTCGTCTTGAATCACGCCGGACCTCTGGACCTATGTTTAACATGGCCAGTGGTAGGGTCGTGAGTTCCACTTGACTGCCAACACCAAGTGCGCGTGTTGTGCAAATGTTACTATCGCCTATTTACTCATCGCATTACGTGCAATGTCCACTATCTCTCATCTGTACTCTACTCGCTCGTCTATTCACGTTCACTCTACTATCTCGTCTATTCATCTAGTGCTCTCATCTACTTCTTGGTACTCTATATTGGCCATTGACTGATTGTCTAAAGATAAACAATATAACTAATGCCTGGCAATATATAAAGGGCCGATCTGGTCCTGGGATGTGCGCCCGAAAGTGCTAGTGCCCATGGGAGTTAAATGATCAGAGTGTTTTGGCATTACACTCAAGTGCTATCTATCTCGACTATCTATATGACAATCAAAACACAAACGTGCTATACTCTCTCGATGTCTAGAATGACAAACAAGTGCTATTCGTCGTGCTATTATTATACTTGTGCTAGTTGTGTATGGCCATCCTGCTATTCGTGCTATACTCGATACTTGTGCTATTTTGGAAACTATACTCGATCTCGTGCTATTGTGCTATCCTGTTACCTGTTGTGCTATCTCTTGCTATATTTTGACTCTCTTGTACCTGCTATCTTTAGATACTCGGCCATTAAATGCGTTAATTATTTAAAGCCTGCTTGAGCCTGAGATTTAAGTCCTACTGGGTGTTATCGCTCACCCTACGTTATTTGATGTTGTGTTCTCAGGTGAGACCGAGGATGACACATACACTCACGAGAAAGGGAATGACCAAGAGTGAAGCCAAGAGTACCCTCGAGTCATTATTGTTATCTTAGAGTTGTTGTTAGTTATTTCCTTTTTTTTTGCAATGTAATTGGGCCCTATGGAGTGGCTCTGATATTAGTGGTTGTAACTAGACATTTGAAAAGTTATTAATGAGAAAGATTTGCTTTAGTATTATTCAATGTGCAATGGTTTGATGTCTAGTATTCGCTCTATACCTTTTCTTGCAACTGCCTTCGCGCTCCGATATTCCGCGTCGGGCGTGACACTCTGTGTGTTATTATTTGCTTCTGCACTGCTACTCTTTATCACACTTAACTAACCAAACTTTCAAGTGTTAATTTTTTGTGTTTAAGTTTCTATTTCAGATTTCAGAAAAACCAATTCACCCCCCCCCCCCTCTAGGCTAGCTTGTTGTCGTACCAAAAGGCCAACACATGCATGTACAATCGATAACTAGGCAAATTATCAAATCCCATCGATGCGCAAAACAGGAAGTCGACTCGTGGGATGAAAGTCCACTGGCAAGGGTGATAATTGACCGGCAGAACAAGATAGACCACCAAGTTTGTTAGGAATCCAAGGCAAGTGGATCTAAGATCTAGTCACGATTTAAAACACTTTGGGGATGCGTGAAAATAAGAAGTAGATATGAGAAAAAACTTGAATACTGCAAGATAATTAGAAACACCTTGTACACTCTACAGACACAACGAGATCCAAAAGAGAAGAATGATCGGTTGACCAAATTCCAGAGTTGGGTCGACCAATTACGGTAAAAACAACAGAAGTGCAAAAGTATAATCGCAAGGTTTCACCAGTTATGGGAATAGAACCAGACAATCAGGAATTGATGAGCTATCGGATGGTGTAAGACTGATTAATTTTGTGCCCAAGAACACCTATCAAACATCGTTTCCTAATTTCTGGTTCCAGAAGTCTAAGTAGGGATGCAAAGATGATGAACTTCACAAATTCCCAGCTTCAGGTTCTTCCTTCTTGCTCATGGAGGTTCTCCTCACGTCCAGCAACCAAGAACGATGTATGAAGTCGGCCAAAGAGGCCACACAAGGGCTTATATAAGGCCATGGTTTATAGAATCCTAGTTTGTAATTCCTATTTTTAAGGCAAAAATCCTACCATGCTTGGTTGTAGCATCGTGATCGTCCATATCCGAATTTAATGGTTTTGTTGTGGTATTTGGGCCAATGTGTGGTCATTGAGCCTTGGTTGTGGCTTTGGTGTGTTGTGTGGGTGTTGTGGGCTGGTGGTTTGGGCCCAAACAACCCACTGGTCCTCTGTTTGAGAATGCAACGAGGGTGGGAGACACGTTCTGAACGCGACCATCCCCTACGTCGTGATCTCATTGTCATCTTTTCTAGGGCTTAGTCTACTTGTGCGACGTGTGGTGTGCGTGAGGCTGATGCGTGGCACTATTTTTGTGAACGTGGCCCTCTAGTGCGTCGCATTATGAACACGATGAGCCCCTACATCACGTTCTTGATTCCGACTAATTTATGTGTGGTTTTTCGGCCAAACAGAGTAGGGAGCTTTATTCAGTCGGGGGCGGCTCTGCTGGTAGAGCCTTTGGTGATTTCAATTCGGGAGTTTCAATTTCGATATGGTTTCCACATGAGGAGGGCATCCGGAGCATGGAAACACCTCCAGTGCATCGTTCTTTACATTCTTCGTGTTGGTAAGGAGGCTTTCTCATTTATTTACGTTGTTTAATTGGTTTAAAGCATGGAAACTATGAGTTAGTGTGTGTATGCGATTTCTAGATGTGTTAATCGATGTGTATAATCATGGTTTGATGGAAAATAGAGGTTTCATAAGGTTTATGTGTGAGAAGGTAGGGTTTTGGTATTCTGTCTGAGAACGCGACGGGTCGGGCAGTTGCGTTCAGGTTGCGGCCTTCGACCCTGACGCATTCTCAGTGTGAGCACAGCATGTCGAGCCATCACCTTCCTAACGTGGCCGACTAGACTGACATGTTCTTATTGTGAACACGCCCTATCGTGCCATCGCATTCTTAACGCGATAGCCAGCCCTGTCCCATTCTGCTTCCCGAATTGTTTTACTTGGTGCTTGGCAGTGTGGGTCTGGTTTTGGTTTTTTAATGTTATATTAAGATGTTTAAGCCATGTTAAAGTTAGTAAAGCATGAATTAGTTCTAATGGATCGGTTTATGGTTAGTAGTGTTTAATGTTCATCATGTTAATTATGTATGTGAATAAGAAGAATATGTGTATAGGTACTCGGTTAATGATTGTGTGTGTACAACTTAAAGGGTATGTGTTAACCGATAATAAGCAATTGTGAACCGTGATCGTTTATGATCTAGAGGTTTAAAAGTTTGGTTTAGTAATCAATAGTGTTTTGTTATGAATTATCATGGTTTGTCGAGTTTGTCTAATGGATCGGTTTATGGTTAGTAGTGTTTAATGTTCATCATGTTAATTATGTATGTGAATAAGAAGAATATGGTTATAGGTACTGCGTTTAATGATTGGGTGTGTACAACTTAAAGGGTATGTGTTTACCGATAATACGCAATTGTGACCGTGATCGTTATGATCTAGAGGTTTAAAATTTTGGTTTAGTAATCAATAGTGGTTTTGTTATGAATTATCATGGTTTGTCGAGTTTGGTGGTCCGATGCTTATTCCAGAATACCACTCTAGTCAGGTACCCAGATTCTCTGTGAGCCGGCACTTGTTTGCTCGGGCATGTCTCGGTACTGCGTGTACCATTGATTTTCCAATCCTCATGGCAGAGTCCCACCATGCCTGAAAATTTGTAAGACTATTTCCTTGTTTAATCCATACTCTTCGAGGTTAAATTTGTACTAATCCCATATACGCTTGGGGTCTAGTTAGGAGCAAGACTCCAGTTCTACTTAAGAGCTTTTCCCTATTTTCCTCCCCTATTTTTAATTTCCAAAATCTTAAAGCAATCCCTCTCATATGGAAGCATACGTTTTCCAAACAATTATTACTTAAATAATCTTATTGCGATTGCAGAACATAAGTCTCCAATCAATTGATGTTTTAAAACTTACTAGGATTAGAGAGCAGGTCTCCAATCGATTGGTGTTGTAATTACTACGATTGGAGAACAAGGTCCCCAATCGATTGGTGACTGAGTGTACACCTATTCATGTACAACTCAAAATCCTACTTTGATTGATGAACAAAGGTTCCGATTGGTGAAGAATTGTATCGATTACTGAACAAGTGTTCAGAAATGTTCTGATTGGTGTAGAGATCTTTCGATTATTGAACAAAGGTTTAGTAACCTTCCAATTGGCGTTAAAGTCTTCCGATTGGCATTAAATCTTTCAATTGGTGATGTAATCGTACTGATTACTAAACAAACTCTAGTAACCTTCTGATTGGTGATGTAATTGTACTGATTACTAAACAAACTTCAGTAGCCTTTCGATTGGTGAATAAATCTTCTGATTGGCATTATAATTGCTCCAACTACTGAACAAAGGGTTCAGAACCTTAGCAATTGATGTTATAATTGTTCTTGTGTAACTTGGGTTTTTGATTTGCTGACTACATTGCATTCTTTCTATTAATTTTATTAATGTTGGAAATAACTATTCTTGGGTTGACTTCATGCATTATTTCATGTGTTACTGTAGGAGTAATCTTGGGTATGTCGACAAACCTAGGGTTGGTTGTCGATGGATGAAGCTATGTGTCAAGAGAAAAGTTTTATTGTGTCGACAAATAGGGCTATGTGTTGATGGACAAGTTTGTATGTGTCGATGAATGAATCAATGTGTCGACAGACAAGTTTGTATGTGTCGACAGATGAAGTAATGTGTCGACAGACAAGTTTGTATGTGTCGACAGATCTTAATAGAAGTCTGTAAGACAACGATTGGTACTAGAATCTTCCATCTATGATAATGTGTTAAGTTTCAACTACATTTTTTGGATTTTTATTTACCCTATTTTCAATTTATCTTGATTTATTTATTTATAAAATTTTTAGGTGTTACATTAAGTGTCCTTCTAATTTGATTTATATATATACATATATATACAAAGAAAGAAAAGATTTGAAGATGATTTTTCTGAACTAATAGAAGGAAAGGAATAATGCTAACAATACAACATAGGAGCCATATTAAAACTAGAAAAATAAGAAGATAGCACTTATACAATGGTAATAATGCTAGTAACTAAACTAACAACTTAAAGTTGAATACTAAAAACACTAATCTCAAACACCACTTAAAATATAAAACGATCTTAATCTATTGACATTCTAATCTAAAAACAATGCACTAAACATTAACTCTAAATCTACTCTAACTAATAAAAATAGTACACTAAAACCATCAACTTCGCTAAATCTCCAAACTAAGCACACTCACTCACTCTCATCACATACCTAAACACACCTTTAAACAACTTCAACATACAAAGCTAAACTCAACAAACACTTCTACCACTCACAACACTACCAATTCACGGCCACTAACCAAATATGCACACCCCATTAACTAAGACACACACCCACACAACACTACAACTCCATGGCCCACTAACCAAATCTGCACATCCCACTAACTAAGACACACACCCACACACTCACAACACTACAACTCTAACTCTAAATCTACTCAAACTAATAAAACAGTACACTAAAACCATCAACTTCACTAAATCTCCAAACTAAGCACACTCACTCACTCTCATCACATACCTAAAACACACCTTTAAAACAACTTCAACATACAAAGCTATAAACTCAACACACACTTCTACTCACTCACAACACTACAAATTCACGGCCCACTAACCAAATCTGCACACCCCATTAACTAAGACACACACCCACACAACACTACAACTCCATGGCCCACTAACCAAATCTGTACATCCCACTAACTAAGACACACACCCACATACTCACAACACTACAACTCCGTGGCCCACTAACCAAATCTGCATAGCCCACTAACTAAAACACACACCCACACACTCACAACACTACAAGACTACCTCTAACTACAATCTAAGCTATGGACCAAAAGCTACCATAAAGAATAAACTAAAGATTATTCCTTTTTAGCACATGTGAGTATTGATAACCTAAACTAAACTAGAAGGGAAAATGCAAACTTAAATGAAACTAGGTTATACAAACTAAGTTAAACCTCACTTTAACTAAACATTAACTAAAGACTAAAGGCCATGTTTGATAACACTTATTCAAAGTCTATAGTTTGAAATACTTCATTTTTAAGATTGCAGATTGTTTGATAAAATATATAAATTATATCTTAATTAATTACTTAAGTCTAAAAAATCACTTAATTTTTAAGCTAAGATGTATCACTTTTTTTTTTCAGATCGACGACAGGCGGTGAACATTGTCGGAATCTGGCGATAGTCGTCGGCCGGCGGCCACCAACGATCGCCGGATTCCGGCGCCGGTCGCCGGTGACTACAGGCCAGAATCCGGCGATCACTGGCGCCGGCGACTGTTGCCGGATTCCGGCAATCATCGGCGGCCGCCAGTCGAAATCCAGCAATCACTGGCGCCGACGACTGTTGTCAGATTCTGGCGGCCGCCGGTTGGAATCTGACGATTGTTGGCTCCGGCGACTGTTGTCAGATTCCGACCGGCCGCCGGCGACCGCAGGCCGGAATCCAGCGCCGGTCTCCAGAATCCGGCGATCGCTGGTGCCAGTGACTGTCTCCCAAATCCGACGATCGCCAACACCGACCAGAATCCGACGACTCAATTAAAAAATATATATTTTTTGACAATTCTGGGTTTATCCAAGACCTACCTATTAGAAGTGTAACATCTTAACTAACTACACTACATTCAGATATTGTTTAAGTTGGTTATTAAACACCTCTTAAATTATCTCTGATATATATTAAGTTTTTTTTTAATTTCATATTTAGAGAAAAGATGTGAAATTAGATTTGACATTTTAAATAAGTTTATCAAACGTCACCTAAGTACTTCTAGCACAAATAATAATATTTAAAATTTAGCTAGTGTAGCACCATTTTACTATCTAGATAATCTATGACAACAAAGTGCTATCTCTACCAGTGCAATCGTGATCGTTACTAGTGCAACCGTTGTGCAATTTACATGTTATATATCGTTACATGGCCATTCTATTATCATTCTCGTTGTACTATTTTCCCTGTCTAGTTGCAATTGTTCTCTCGTTATCGTGATATGCTCTACATGATCTACTCTCTAGTTACCTGCCATTAAGACATTAACTATTTAAAGCATGCTTGTGTTCATGAGATTTAAGTCCTACTGGGCGTTATTCGTTCCATCCTCGTATTTATTTAATGTGTTTCATGTGAGTCGGATCATGACCACACTCACGAGGATGGGACCGATGAGGAGACTCAGAGTGACCATTCAGCTAACCGTGTTGTCTATATAGTCAGTCAGTTAGTTATAGTTTTAGTGAGTCAGTTATTCATTTATGTAATAGTTTGATTTTCAATAAAGTACTCTGGCCCCTAGTTTTGGCTCGGATACGATGATGTAATGGAGATGTTGGATTATAATGATTGAAGTTTATTTGGTGTGTTATACCATTTGTGCAATGGTTGCATTTATTTCTCGCTCTGTACTATTTAATAACTGTAAATCCCGCTCCGATATTCCGCATCGGGGCGTTACAACTAGAGTGGAAATGAAAAGACAAGAAGAAGATGGAAGGGGTGAGGAGAACACATTGTTTTAAAAAAACTAGACTAAGCTAAGTTAAAAAATCTAAACTAAGCCATACTTTAAGCTAGAGTTAACGAAAATTTAACTATCTATAACATAGGCAAACATTAAAAGCTTGAGTTAAACTAGAAAGAAAGGACAAAAGGCAGAAAAGAAAAAAACAAAGAAGGGAGGTGGGAAGGAATGGAAGTGCACACAACATAAAAATATAATAACTTTCCTTCCTTGATAACAAAGTTATTACATAGAGGAGTGATTACACCAAGCCAAACATATTAAATATCACTTAGCTAATTTACTTCTTACAAAAAAAAAAGAGAGGAATAAAGTGCAAGAGAATAAGGAAGAAGCCCAATGCCACTTACACCCAGTGCTAAGAACAAAAGGAATGAAGAAGAAAAGTACATAGAAGAGAAGAGGTCACAACTACCCAAAAAAGAAACCCAAAATACAAGCCGTTTCCTTCTCCTCCCCTCTCTCTTCTTCCTTTCTAACTCTTCTTCACCCACGAACGAATGAGATTGGGGGGGGGGGGGGTGGGGGGTTGCCTCTCTACCTTCTTTTTTTCCTTTTGTAGAGGAGATCTTTATACCTATTGTCTTCTTGCATCTTTGATTGGGAGACAAGATCCTTAAATTGTGGGAATGGTGGAGAACATTTTTTAAATTATGGGAAGACTTTTGATCTCTCATATTTTATCCCTTGTATCCTTGAATGGTGGAGAGAATATTTGACTTATAGGTCCTCTCTAGGTGATGTGTCCATCTCTCCTTCAATTCTAGCTCTCTTGTAGAGTAGATGATGTGTCATATTTTTGGATTTTAGAGAGACCCATTTGCAATCTCCAAAGGTGTCATTTTAATGAAGTTGAAGCCCACTTGGAGCATTATTTTCCTTTTGTAGCTTGCAGCCCATTGTTGGAGCTATTTTTCTTCCATGGCCCATGTTCTTGTAACCTACAAAGAAAATAAGAGTGACATTATCACATATACAATTTGTACAATTATGTGTTAGTTCTAAAAAGAGTTAAAATACACCCAATTCCTGTTAATTTTTCATGATGCATATTTAAGTATGAAAAAAAGAATGACTTGAATTGTTTAGTGGAATGGATGCAAATGATAAAATTTACACACTTATTGTTAGTAATAAGTGTATGAAATCATACACTTATTAGTTATACATCAATTTTTTATATTTTTTCTTGACTCTAGGACACTTAGACACTTCGACAACACCTAGACACATAACCTCTAAAATGATTGCAGTGCTTCATACAATCACACAATCAGGTAAAAACAAAGCACACATACTCATGTATTTATGCCAATACTTCTTCCCATTTTGGCATTATTGAAAATGTGGTAGTGGGATAAGAGAAAGCAAATAACTCAAGATCTAGATGGTGCTAAATTGAAGATCACTACGAAGAAGGAAGATTTACAATTTCACGTAGACCGTAATATCACTCCCCAACTCACTCAATGTTAATCTCTTAGCAATACAAATAATTATGAAAATAGGATTAACAAGTGTTCATAAGTCACCTTTCATGGTAAGAACATGAGCATCAGGATTCAGATTATGGAGCATTACAAGTTTAAGCCATATGTCTCAGGAGAAAAGTTCATGAGTCTATGTATTTAGATAGTTTCTCAAAATACACATAAAATTTAATATCCCTTCGTGCACTTGTGATTTAACTTAATGAGTAGGCATTCAATCAAATAGACGCATGAACCTTCTATCCAATAGTTAAGGATAGTGTTGAAATCTACACACATCAAATTAGATCTTCGATTTTTTATAACTTGCACTATGTTCTTTTTTTAAATATCTCTGTCATTTTTCTTGTTGAATTTTTCTTTACCATTATAACACGAAACTCCTACTTATTCAATAGAGAGACTCGATTATTAAGTTTAGGCAATTCACCTTTTGTTTTTGCTTTTGTTATTTTTTTATTATGAACCTATTTGTAGGTAGATAACTTTTTGCTCACAATTATTCTTCAATAATTGTACAAAATATCAATCATCATCCTAATTGTTAAATAAAATTCTCATCATCTTTATGATTGATATTCATTAATCTCATTAATGTGCAAATATGTATAAATTCAATACAATTTCAAGTGTATTATGAAGAAGATGCTAAAAAATATAACCAACTAACTCTTCTTTTAACTTACTACCATCACAAGTAGAAACTCTTAGTCGTATCATTCTTAGAAATTTCTCATCATGAAATGTGAATATGAAGTACTGTGTTAGGGGTTTTAAGAAAGATAAGAATAAGGGCATCATTGGATTAATAGTACTCATATGACCTCTCCCTCTTAATATTTGAGAAAAGCACTCTTCGCCCTTGAGTCATTGTGGTTATGTACGACTAGAAAATTTGGCCATAGAGTGAAGGACTTGGGTTTTTACAAAATATATAGCACTCATACGGAGAATCTCATGCAAAATAAGTTGCACGGGCAAAATATTATGTAGGACTCACCATCAACCTATTGTGCTTAGAACCTTTTACGCTCTTTAGTTATTTTTTTTTAACTGAAGGCATGCAATTTTATTTCGGAAGGTCTTTATCAAAATCAATAGAGCTCTATTTCAACTATGTTTTGAAAGAGGGAACAACGACAGGATTTTCAACAATTTGACACATCAAATCATCCACTAAGCACTCATAAAATGGAGATTTAGCATTTTATGCATAATGCATTTCTAGAGGAGTTTATCGGCAAAACTTACCTCACTTTTAATTTATTTTGATTTTAACCTGTTATGTTTGTTTTCTTCATGCACTACAAGAAAAATTGGGTTTACCCGATGGATTTTTTCCCCAAAAAATTGTCAGAATTTTTTATGTAAATAATCTGTCAAAAATCTGTCGACAATTGTTGATGAAATTTTAGATGAACTGTTTCAACGAATTTATTTCCGTAAAAAAAACCGCTAAATTTCCCCACTGCTCACCTCGTCACCCTCCCCCCCCATGATAGACTACATGTCGTTATACATAAACGAAACCCAATTTAATTCCAAATTAGTCATGTCAAATATAAGAAGCTCATAGTTGCTAAGGTAAGCTTGATTAAAACTGTTTGGAATGTAACATCAATTGATTTCCTTCTCAAGTTAATTCCACTCCTTTTTGTCTGTAAAAAGTTCAATTCCTTTGCTCAGTTTCAACTGGTTGTGGTTGCTATTATATTTGGATTTTATTTGTAAATCGTTATAATTTTTTCCTCAGTTGTTTTAATATATTAATTTGAAGTAAAAAAAAAGTTATATTCTATTGTTTTCCTCTTATAGTTATTGGCGTGTTGTCTCATATGCAACAACAAATCAGAGGAGAGTGAATTGACTTTCCAACAATAAAAGGTTCAAACACTTCACTTGAATGATCTGAAATAAATTTGAATTAACCACAGGTAAAATCAACTCGAACTAAATATATCGGTGAAATGCCAAGCGCAACAATGTGAATGTGGAGGGAACAAGGAACAAACCACAATTGCACTAGCTTGTATTTTTGAATAATAATTGAATGAAAAAATTTGAAGAATAAATATAAAATTTAAACAATGAATCAAAAACTTTAAATAGGAATATAAAAGCCAAAGATAGAACCAAAAGTCCGTTGTTGTCAACTTTGTTATCGACATATCTAAATGTCATCCATGGGGTGGACTATTGTGCACCCCAGAACGATGTTGTTAGAGAGTCCCCGGTATTTCCAAATAAACATTGAGGTAATTATTGAATGTCCATCATAAATTAATAGATTAACCTTAATTAGATTCCAACCCTAATTTAAGAGCTAAAATAACAAATAAACCTTCACATTTATTAATGGGATCTGAAAACCTCTCAATAACATGGGCCAAATGAGCCTAAACATAAGCTAATTGAGAACTTAACCAAATAATGAATCACGAATTTGCTGTTATACATCACATCAAATTGGGATTTAAAGATGGGGAAGCAACCAATTCATAGCCCCAATTGCACACTTTAGAAAGTTGTCAATTTTGAGCCTTCCTTGACCTACTTAACTCTTTAAATACACCATGTAATCCCACTCTTTGCCAACCCTAGCACGTTCTAAAAGATTGTTGAGGCGATGGAGAGCAGAGGAACATAGTAGGGAGAACCTGTAGGCATTGTCTTCTTCCCCAATTCATCATTGTTCTTAAACATTCTTCATCCTTTCACTTTAATCAAGCTAAAAGATAGGTGTTCTTGGGAAATAACCTAATTAAACTCTACTATAGGTTACTGATTATGTCTAAAACATGTGTACATTGTTTTCTCCATTTCTTATTGAGTATCTTGCTAGTCTTTTTGGATAAAAAATGTATCTGTCCCGTTCATGCTAGATCTATGCGATCCACCCAAAGCATGTGAATCTCTTGATAATTTTCTGATTAATTGTTATTGTAAGACCTTTACCATGTCTGGATCCTGCTCAGGATGTCTTCCCAAATTTTTATTGATCACATAGTACGTATTTTGATGGTTCAAGTCATTTTAAGCATGCTTATAAAGTTAGATGACTCTGATAAATTCCTTGATCATAGGTCGATTAATCATTACTGTAGCATCCCTAATATGTATTCAGTAGTTCTCCATCTTTTTCCCTCTTTTTTATGCATGGATTAACAAGTATTTGAGATTTAAATGATAAATTACCAGAGAACTAAGGTTTTGAATGTAGGACTACAGTCGTGCCTGGCACACATGGCGTGATAGGGACAAACTTGTCATGCCAAGCCATGGCGGTGCTTCTACTGTTGCGCCAGGTGTGGACGATCCGTTTCCCGTGGCTCCTCGGACAACCGTGGGCGTCGGGGAGTCCTCTGGAAGTGACGAACGTCGCTGGCGTCCCTCGATGACGATGAGTGGATCTCTAGTTGACCCCGTTGACTAGTTTGACTGAAGAGAAAACAAGGAAAACCAGAAGAAAGAGGGGGAGTTTTGTGATCGCCAGGGCCTTACCTGTGCCCAAGGAATGACGGAATCGCGTCGGTGTAGTCGCCTCGCGCAGCGGATGGAGACGGGGCTTCAACTTCTCCTCCTTCAGCCGGCCAAAGGAGAAGAGCTCCGCGGTCTTCTGCAAGTTGTTCCTGCCACAAAGAGACACTCTATAAGTCTAAAGGAAGAGTAATAAATGCTTAAAATGGAAAGAGGCAGCCCAAAAGGTGAGTCTCGTACTGGTTGCGGACTTGAGAAGAGGGGTGGCCAAGTGCTATGACCACCCTTCTTCCCTCCGTTTTTGGTTGGGAAACCCCTTTCTAGGTGTGTAGGGAAGTGACCTATGTGCCTAGAGTGTATGGGAAGGTGTGTGCAACATGCAACTATTAAGGAAAGAAGAAGTGAAAGAGAGGAAGAGGGGGAGTTGATCCTCGTTTGCAGGCAATGTAGCTTCCTTGCAAGGCTCCTCCAACTCCAAAAGAAGCCTCCTCAACGTCCCAAGTGTTGAGAGAAGGAAGAAGATGAGTGTTTGAAGGTAGGGTTTGATTTTCTCTCTCCTCTCTCAAAGTGGCAATATGTGGATGTCCAGCCTCCCTCCCCTTTCTCAGAGGACTCAAGGGAAGGTTATATAGACAGTGGAGCTCGGGATTAGAATGCCTAGGATGCTAAGTGTGAAGAAACACACTTGCACACATGGCAATCCATGTATTAAAGCTCCAACCAATGGGGGGAGGCCAAGTAGGCTTTTTACTGAGTCAAGGGGGTGCCAAGGTGGCCCATATGCCCATTGGGAACAGCCCCATGCGGTGCATGGGCGAGAGAAAGGCGCAAGTGGGCTATATTCTCGGGGTTGTTGCGCAGACCAGGTAAACCAGGTTAACGTCTAGAGATCCTGCCGCCAACCGCATGCAGATGTCCAGGGATGTGGACGTCTGTATGGGTTAACGTCAAGGGGGCTTGCCGCCAACCAGTAGTCGGCGGCCATCGATGCTGCCGTCTACATAGCATCCGAGGCAGGTCAACAAATGGTCAAACGAGGCTTAATGGGCCAAAGAACCACGCGGGGATGGGCCAAATCTCGCGTCTACAAATGCCCCTCCGAGACGTCCGGTCTTGCAAGGGAGCAGAGCAGACTGAAAGGTTGGTGTCTCGGTAAGCAAAGGACGCGGAGATTTGATGAAAGGCCATCTCCGAGGATAGGAATTCTAGCGAGCCAAACAAATGAGTTAGGCTAGAAACAGATGACGTATCGTCTGAGAGACAAATGTGGGTAAGAAGAGGAGTGATCTACCCATGTAACTACAACTGCAACCCAACGGTAGGGTCCCTGGCGTGGCCGTGTCGGACTTTGACTAGTTTCCGGCGTGTCTGAGTCAAAGGAGTTGTAATATGACGGTTGAATCAAGAGAGTCTCATAACCGGAGCTCATGGGCTCGCTGGCCTAATCAGGACGTCTATCCCGAGTTTAGGAGGTCGTGAAGACAAGGAGGTGGTTGATCTCTCAAAGGATTATCAAAGGATTCTAACTGGAGTCAATGTTCGGAAAGCCTGAATTCTGGAATTAAGCTCGCAACTGGCGAAAGCTCAAATGAACTCAGTAAGGCTGCTTGACTATTTGTGAAAGTCACGGTGGGACAACTTGGAGAAGGGGGGGCAACAACGACCTGATATCATGTTGAATAATCAGGAAAGGCGGACCTGGTAGGCTATCTAAGCTGGGGGAGCCATGGAGCAATCAGATGATCAAGGAAAATCACCATTTTTTTTTAGTGTTAGTAAGAGAATGTTAGCAGTGAAGACCTAGATGCATGCTGGTGTGGGTTACCTATCTAAAATGCTAGTTAGCACCAAACGAAAATTCTAAAGGCCATACGAATAACTGAGAGATCGCAAACCCATCACAATTTTTGGTAAAGGGGAACTCAGGGTTCGCGGTCGCCAAGTTATTCACCTCTGATGGGGTCCTATGTTAGACATACCTGTAATGCTCAAGGTCGCATGAGCGTTCTGAACTTTTGAAGCGCAGCTTGTACTTAGAGATCTGCAAAACAACTTGAAGCACAAGATAAAGGATAATGGCCAAATGAATATAGAACTTTGAAAATGTCCAGGGGAATAAACGTCCACATCGATGGCCGCCTGCTGGCCAGCGGATTAGGCCGAAAATAAAGGTGATGGGAGTCCATGGGGACTCTATCATCTTCTACCTCCGTCTCTCCCTACTCCTACTACAAACCAGAGAGCTGGGAGACGAAGAAGAGCAACGAAATGGCCTCCTCTTCGATCGGACAATCCACAGGAATGAACCCAGAAATTCTGAGCGAAGTTCCGGGGCACCTGAGCACCAGATTGGCCAACGGGGAGGTAAGCTACGCTCATTCTGCTTCTATTTGGGTTAAAAACGCCCCAAAACTCTTCTCTTATAGCCCACCTTGATGCAGGAAGTGCCTGCCTTCCCGAGCCAAGGCCAGGTACGGGCCTTCTCCTGGCTCGTGAACCTGATGAATGCCATTACGCTGGACATGCGAGGCTTCATCGGAATGTGGAACCTGAGCTTCATGGTGGTGCTGGCAAAAAACATGAAGGAGATGTGGTGGGGATTTGATGCACTTTGAGCGTTGGTGAAGAGATGGCACCCACACACACACACACCTTCGTATTCTAGGCATTTGAGGCTAGCGTGCTGATGGAGGAGGTGGAGGTTTTCCTGGGATGGAGGCAGTGCCTGGAGTATGATGCAGCGACCCCTCTCCTCCCATGGGAGGAGATTCTCGCGGACATTGTACGGGACAAGAAGGAAGTATTGAGGATGACGAACAAGCACGGGATCTTCCTAGACCGACTGGCCTGGTGGCTGATCCAGCATGCGAAGGAAATAGGCGGAGAGAGGGCGACACGAGGACTGACACTTTGCTTAGCTGGAGTTTTTCTATTCCCCACTAGCGGCGATTTCCTCCTTTACGAGCACGTAGGGATCTTGACTCTGCTCTGGCGCGGGCAATCCACTTGCCCCTGCAGTGCTGGCGCACTGTACATTTTGCTCACCACAATGAGCCTAGGCGGACGCACATGCGGGGCTTGTTCTGCTTCAAGTATGGATGGAGGCTCACTTGAAGTTGATTTTGCTGAAGCACAACCTACTCCCTCCAGAGTCTTCCTTCGGAGCTCGGTGTACTGCAGCAGAGCATGGGTATGAGCCAGAGAATGAGATCAAGTGCGTGACAGCGCATTTGAAGGGCAGAGATGCTTGGCGCGATCATTTGGCTACCTGGTGATGGGGGACTTCATTGTGAGGCCGCTTTTTTATGAGGAGTACGAATTAGAGTTCGAACCAGGGAAGACAAAGATTTATGGTTGATCAGGGCTGATAGGATGGTGGTTACCAGCCACATCGGTGCCATTGTCAGCTTGGAATCCCACGAGGGATTCCCGCCTCATCCAACTGCACGGATATGATTGTCACCGGGAAGAATGAGAAGCTGATGAAGAAGGTCATGAAGACTTGGGCAAGATACACAATGAACAAGAAGGTGGGACTGGCGATTCAGGAGAAACGGGAAGACATCTGGAAATATGAAGAATTCAACAACACCATTCGTCCCATTTCTTGTGATTTTTATATGGCCCGTAGGGCAAAATGATGTGTTTTTCCTAATTTCCAATAAATGTAACACAAAATTAGATGAAATAAAAGTTGTTTGCATTTTGTGTTTGATGTCTTGAATTGAGCAATGGAGTATCAATAGGCTTCATAGATGTTCAAAGGAGTGTGCTGTGAGGACTGAGTGCGGCAGTATTGGCGTCCACATCGATGGACGCCAATCAGGTAGACGTCCAGATAGGTGGCCGTCTATTTTAAACCTGACGTCCAGACATGGCCGTTATCTTACTTCGAGGTCTGACACTGAAGAGACATTGGCGTCCACACCCTGGCCGTTAAGGGTACGTCAGCGGCCAATGCTTGACATCAGGAAAAGGTAACGGCCACACCTTGACGTCAAACCAGAAAACTGCTTTTTTTTTTAACCGACGCCCTCTCCTGGCGCCACTTCATCTTCCCAAGCGCTGGGAGAAGGAAAACCCCTACACACCAACCTTTCCACTCCATCCTTCTTCTAGGCTTCTTTCTTCCTGATCTTCATTCTTCCAATTGCTTCCTTGCTCATCCTAACCCCGAGCCCTTAGCTCCCTTTCGATGAGGACAAGGGGCAAACGAACCGTCCTCCGGTCTCGCCGCCAACCGGAGGAGGAGGAGGAGATTGCAACGGCGGGAGAGACGGCGGAGGAGGAGGAGGCCGGACCGTCGGCGGCCGGCGGCAGATCGGAGGGGGACGGGTCTGCCGGAGAGGACGGAGGAGACGAGACGGAGGCGGAGATGCCCCGACGGCCAAGGTAGGTCCCCCGACCCTTAACACTCGTGGTGTGTGTTTGTAGAAAGTGGAAAGAGGGGAAAATAGGGGAAGCTCTGTCAGGCTTGACAGGATCCTGTCAACGTCCATCCCCTTGCCGTTGGGGTGAACTTGACGGCAAGGGGTTGGACGTCGACAGAAGAACTTGACGGCCACCCCTGAACGCTGACTGTGAGTAAACGGCCGACCCCTTGCCATCAATTTGTGGTCAACAACAATCGATGCTTACGCCAAATTTTCTGTGTTTTCTGCAGGGCAAGGGCCGAATGAGGAGTAGGGTCATCTGGGACCTATGCTGGGCGTGGTACAGGGTGCTATCGGAGGCCAGCAGAACCCGGTAGCGAGGATGGTTCGGGCATCTCTATCAGTAAGTCCTTTTCACGTGGATGTCCGTATTTAGAGGCCCTTAGGGAGAGATGGGAGGGGGACTGCAAGGCATTCATCATGCCTTGGGGGTCACATGATACCTACGTTGGGAGGACGTAGCGTATCTGACTGACTACCGGTTCAGGGAGAGCCGATAGTGGGACAGGAGCGGAGTGACTACTACGATGACATCGTGGAGTTGCTGGGCCCGGAGTTGTGGCCGGTAGGAGGAGACCGACCGGAGCAATCCTGCTCGGATCATTGTCGGAGGCGCTGGGTTTGAGAGGCAGGAGGAAGAGGGCCTCTGGAGACTTTGGAGGAGTTTACACGGGAGTGTGGGGGCCACTCGACTTGGGGGACCGGAGCGAGGAGCGCTCGGTGAGGATCTTCATCGCCTACCTCTTCGGGCGACTACTGTTCGCGACGCAGTCATCGCAGATGAACTGCAAGTTCGTACTGCTACTGAGGGACCTGGCGCAGGCTGGGAGGTACGTGTGGGGCGCTGCGATGCTGGGGCATCTTTTCTCTCTTCTCCCCAGTCGTTCGCGACGCTCTCAGAGCACCGGGGGCTTCACCCCCTTTCTTTAGGTATGCAAATTTCCTTTTAATGCTCATCATTGATTCTTAAATTGATTAAATTGTCTGACTGACATTCTTTTGGTTGCCTTGCAGATCTGGGGGTACACCCGCTTCCCCATGGGGCGCGGGACACTGAGAGAGGGGAGCCAGGCCTTGGTGCCCCTCATGGCGAGGTGGGATGTGGCCCCTGACCCCAGGGTCACAGACCGACGTGCGGAGGACTTGAGCGCCGCCCTGGACCACTACCGCACGATCAGGTATGAAACTCTCAATCAGCTCTTCCATTCATTTAATTACTGCATTTGATGTTATTGACTAGTGTTCTTTTCTTTTCTTAGGTGGTATGGACCCCATATGCGGGGGAGCTGGACGCCTCGCACCCGGCAGTGGCGGCGGGCTGACCCTTGTTCGACCGCCACCTGCTTCTTCTCTGCCTGGGGACCTACGAGGTTCTCTATCTAGAGCTTGTGGTACGGACCCTAGGCTGGCACCAGCCGGCCATGGAGGTACCATCCCTGGGCAGAGAGGGGCACTCCCGCCGCCGGTTCTTCGCCGAGGACCGGGACTGGAGCACGGAGCACGGGAGCACGGTCGCCTACTGGCGAGATGGAGGGGACCAGGTGGTCCAGCAGGCGGGCCTCCAGGACAGCTCGGCGTACCTGGAGGACTACCGGGCGTGCTACGCCGGACGACTCCGGCTTGACCGGCGAGTGGTAAGTGAACTTCTATCTCTAAGCCTTCATTTAATTTGATTTGATTCTAACCTTGAAGTGTGAATGACAGCTGTCGGAGTCACAAGCGATCCGCCCTTGGAGGGGCGGTTAGCGGAGCAGGAGGTGGAGCTCGAGAGGCTCCGAGCCGAGGTGTGGACACTGTAAGTAACATCTCACCTATCTTGGGTTTGATTTAAAATTGACTTGACTTGATGACTGACCAAGATATGTGTAAATGTAGAAGGGGGAGCTGTCGAGAGTGCGGGCGTGCCGAGACACGGCCGCGAGTTCGTCCGCACAGCCTACAGGAGGGGACCTGGCCGTCCGCCTAGAAGAGGCCCTGGACTGGGCGCAGGCGAGGGTCTAAGAGCTCGAGACGAGGACCCGAGAGCTGGAGGTAGAGGTAAGACACAAAAACACTACCTTTGCACATGATCCAATGATTGAATGATTGGACATATTTTGCTCATTTATGCAGAGGTAGAGAGGAGGTGCGGCGACCCTCCAGGCGCAGATGGGAGTCTGCTACTGGAGCTGACGAGGGTGGAGGGTCGCCTGCTCGAGGCGAGGGAGAGGGAGCTGGAGGCGAGAGATCGCGAGAGGGAGGCGGACCGACCCGAGCTGATATATCGCGAAGAACTATGAGATCTTGAAGGATCGGGTGCTGAAGAAGCGCCGGGAGCACAGCGGGCGCCCAGCAGGAGGCACCGGGGAGGACAGGATCCGCCTTCACCTCCCTAGATGACATCGTGTCCCTAGGGACCCCTCTGTGGTGCGAGGAGGATTACCGCATCCCAAGGCTTCGACGGCATCGAGACCTCCTCTCCCAGACCGCGTCGGGAGAGGGAGAGGACGAGGTGAGTAGCTCGCGTAGGCAGAGGCCTAGCGAGGGAGAGAGGAGAGAGGAGTGACTTGTAGTGCCAGGGGTATGCCCCTATCATGATATGTACAGAACTTGATCATCATAGTGGAATTTCGTGGACTTTTGTCATTTGTGCATTTGAATGATTTACTCGTGTTCTTTGGTCCCTGCATCCACAACACTTAGAGGAAAAAGGTTAGTGTAGATCTGTCTTTAGCCCCTTGCCTAAAAAGTGTACCTTTCTTGAGATCTGGTCAAAGGGCTAATTTCTAATCAAAGATAAAACATAAGAAAGATAACCGAAGGGGAATATGCACATGCATTTTTTGTTGTTTTTTGTATTTTCTCGATTTTTTTGGTTGTTTTTATTTGGATAAGAAAAATAAGGAGAATGTTAGTGTATATACATATTACCACTATTTTTTTTGAATTTTGATTTTTTTTTTTTTGCTTTTTGAAAATAAGAGTAAAAATGAGAGTACAAATATGTACATGGTGAAAATATTACATCGAGAGACTCTTTTTTTTTGACTCTAAAATATATATTCATCACATGTCAAAGCATAGGTCTATGTGATCTACTTAGCACAGAGGTCATGAATAAGGAGGATCATGCATGAATTCCTTGATGTTGGAAATTGCCCCTAGCCTTCTTGATGTTTTCCACCACGGAAGGTCTTATACAGTCAAATTTGCCCCTAGAGGGAGGAATTTTGAAGAAGATAAGTAGGAAGCCATGCAAGGATTTGGTTCAGACTACTTTCTGTTTCCAACAACACTTCATACTAAAGACTTGGTCAATAATTATTTTCAGGAAATTTTCTTCTTATTTGATTTCAGGGTGGAGGCACGTACTTTTGCTACCCTCCTAATTTGGGTCAAATTTTCCTGGGTACGTACTTTTTGCTACCCTTTTTGACCTTTTTGGCTTTTCTTTTCCCCTTTAGTTTGATTTGATTCTGCCCCTTTGCTTTTATTGATTGCCCCTGTTTATGGTAACCTTGTCTTTAGATGGGAGTGGATGGTCCCCTACTCGTTGTTGTTACGCTTCCAGGCGCGACCCGAATGGGAGAAGAATAGGGGAAACATATTGACCGGATTAGACTATCTGAGTGTACTTGTGATTTTCCAACTAGAGGGCAATAACTTAACATCGCGTGTTGCGAATAAACCCTACCTCACTAATGACCAAGTGAAAAGGAGAGACTTAACCCATGCCGTTAAAAGGTGATGAATAACCGACTTGACAAACTGACTGACTAAGGATAGAATTTCTTGAGGTAGGACTGCGTTCCATGGATATGAAAACTCCACTCCTTCGGCATCTATCAACCTATGCATTCCCTGAATATACTTCTTTGACAGAAGAACGAACCTTCCCAATTTTCTTACAATTTGCTCCTGGGACCTGGTGCCTTTATGATTTTGTGCTTTAGGACCATACTCCACTTCAATTTTCTCTCAAGAACTCTTTTAGGCGTAAAAACGTGCAATTCTCTGACGGTAAACTTGAGCATGGTCAGCCGCTATCATTCGCCTTTCATCTAAGAGTTCGAGTTGTGCCAATAAGCCTCCGACGTTGATCGGTGTCAAGTTCGGCGTCCAATTGAACTCTAAGTGAAGGGACGAAGATCTCATGGGAGTATCGCATCCGATCCGTATGTCAAAGCATAGGGGGTTTGCCCCGTAGGAGTCGGGACCGAGGTGCGATAAGCCCAAAGAGCTTCAACTAAGTGGTCTGGCCAGTCAGCATTGTTGTGAGATTTGCATGTTTTCTTTATAATTGTGATGAGAGTTTTTAGTAGCTTCCTCTTGTCCATTACCTTGTGGATAATATGGGATGAATGATGCAAGTTAAGCCATATTTACCACACATGTCGCGAAGCTTCTGTGAAGTGAATGAGGTCCATTGTCGGTGACGATGTCCCGGGCACGCCGAACCTTGCAAGGATGTTGCGCTTGATGAATTTGACCACTGTTAAAGCTTTGACCTCAATGAATGCTCTGCTGCTTCAACCACTTTGTGAAGTACTCTATGGCGATCAGGATGAAGGACTTCTTACGGATTTCTCCGGTTCTGTTCGCGAGAGGACCGACCACGTCGAACGCCCACATGGCGAAAGGCCATGGAGCGATGAGAGGGTGAAGAGAAGAAGAAGGAGCATGAATTTTGTCACCGTGCAATTGGCATTTAACACAGTGACGGACAAAATGGCGACAGTCTTCTTCCATGGTAGGCCAATAATAGTGTTCTAGCAACTTTTGGGCAATTGCTCTACCATTAACATGGCCACCACATTCACTAGAGTGAGCGGCTTCAACAACCTTTTGAGACTCGAATTCATCGAGGCAACAAAGATAGACCCCACTGAGAGATTTCTTGTACAGAATGCCGCCTATGATCTTGTAACGCTCCGAGACGCGGCGAATGGCCCGTCTATCGGCTGAGGTGGCATAATCGGGGAAAGATCCAACTTTGAGAAAGTTCTCGATTTCAAAGCACCAGGGATGGCCATCTTCGAGTCGATTTAGGGTTCTTTTCGAGAGCGCATGGACCGAAGGGTGGAGAAGGAGACGTGAGTTAAGAAAACCAAGGATCTACATGGGAAGGGGATTCTCAACCTTTGGACAGAGACGGTCTCGGAAGATCTTCCCAAAGGAATAGAATGGAAGAAGCTAGGGAAGCAAGCGAATCTGCTAGAATGTTCTGAGCCCTAGGTGTGTGCACTGGTATGGTTTCAACTTGGGGTTCCGGGTTTGGTACTGCTAAGGGATTTTCCGAGTATCAATTGCGAATCACCAATTATCCTTATTCCTTAACTCCAAGCAGCAACGCCATTTTCAGCCCAACTAGAAGTGCCTCATATTCGGCCACATTTTCATGGCTCGAAGGTTACTTGGTAGGCGTGCGGAATGACTACCCCTTCCGTGAGAGGAGGACTGCCCCTATTCCACACCCTTTGGAATTGAGGGCCCCATCAAAGTAAAGCACCCAAGAAGGTTCACCATGAAAATGGCTCCTAACTCTTCATCGGGAAAGCTTTCATCGACGGAGAGCATGAAGGTAAGGGTGGTGGGCCAAATGCTCAGCTATAGCATGCCCCTTGATGTGACTTTTGGTTGACGTGGGTGATATCAAATTGATTAAGGAAGCTTTGCCACCTCATCAACCGATCAGTCAGGACGGGCTTCTCAAGCAAGTACCGGATTGGGTCCATGCGCGCCAGAAGTTTCACCTCATGAGCAAGGAAATAGTTTTCAACTTCTGGGCAACCTAGACGACGGCCGCACACGTTCTTTCCATAACGGTGTACTTCTTTTCAGCTTCATTGAACAACTTGGATAAATAATACACCACTCTCTCCTTCTTCTCGTCATCATATTGGGCCAAAACTGCTCCAGTTGAATCTTCAGTGGTTGACACATAGAGCAATAAAGGCCGACCCGGAACCGGAGGAGCGAGAACAGGGGGATTGAACATATAACTCTTCAATTCATCAAAGGCCTTTTGACATTTATCGTTCCAATCAAACTTAGCCTCTCCTTTAAACATCTCATAGAAGGGCTTACAACGAATTGAATGTTGGGAGATAAATCTCCTAATGAACTGAAGTCTACCAATTAGCCCTCTGACTTCTCTGATATTCCTAGGAGGAGGCATATCGATTATTGCTTTGGCCTTGTTCGGATCGATCTCAATTCCCCGCTTACTTACTATGAACCCTAACAATTTCCCTAAGGAAACACCAAAGACACACTTCTTGGGGTTCATTTTGAGCTTATGTTCTCTAGACCGCTGGAGAACTGCCCGGAGGACCTCAGCATGGCCATGTCGAGTCTTTGATTTAACCAAGACATCATCCACATAGACCTCCATGTGCACATGCATCATGTCATGAAAAATTGTCATCATAGCCCTTTGATAAGTTGCTCCCGCATTCTTCAATCTGAAGGGCATGACGACATAACAATAAGTCCCCCAAGGCGTTGTAAAAGAGGTTTTCTCCTGGTCTTCCTCCGCCAGACGGATCTGGTTATACCTAGAGAAACCATCCATGAAAGACAACATCTCAAAGCCGGCAGTGTTTTCCACTAGGACATCTATGTGTGGGAGAGGGAAATCGTCCTTTGGGCAAGCACGATTAAGGTCGCGGAAATCTATTCAGATCCTAACTTTACCGTCCTTCTTCATCACAGGGACGATATTAGCTACCCATTGTAGATATAGCACAATCCTAATGAATTTGGCTTTATGCAACTGTCAATCTCCTCTTTGATCTTGAGTGCAAGCTGGGGTGTAGCCTCCTTAATTTTTGTTGACGGCTTGCGCGTCGGCTTTTAAGACTAACCAGTGCTCGACCAAGAGGTGTCGAGTCCCGGCATATCTTCGTAGGACCAGCAAAGCCGTCGGAGAATTCTTTAAGAATAGCTACCATAGCTTCTTCTTCTTCAACACTCAAGTTGGCACTAATTAACACTATCTTCGAGGATTCCTCAGTGCCAAGATTTACTTCTTCGGTGGGCTCGTCGGCAGCCATGGTTGGCTCGTCGAACCTCTTTGTGCATCCACATAGGAGCTCACTGGGTCCTCTTCTTCCGACCCAGGATCTCCCGACTCACCCTTCTCATCAAAATCTAGCAGATAAACTCCTAAACCGTCATCTAAAGAGTCACCTTCCTCAAACACCCTCTACAAGGGCATGCTCCTCAAGAAACTCTGGGACTTGACTTAACTTGCACACCTCTCAGCCAAGGCCATGACTAGCGGGCAGGAACTTGCCTACCCTTCTCTGCGCACACACGGCTGGGAGGGACTAGACTCTTCTAATCCTAAACTGACTCTAGACTAGACCCTAGACCCGACTCTAATCCAAATCTAGACCACTATTACAAGACTGCTATGTACAAAACTATGTACAGGGGAAGTGCCCTAGAAGGGTGAGAATGGGGTTAGGCCAGAAAGCGCCGGCCCTGGCCGAGCGGAAGATTTCCACCGAGGAAGGGTGCTCAATGGAGACCTCACATTTCCAATTTTCAAAATTGGCATTTTTTTTTTGGAATCAAAGCCAAGAACCATGAGTTGCTGACTCAAGGTAGCCTTGACTGGCCAGGTGAGGGATGGAGGAAGGACAGGGGGAGAAATAAGAGAAGAGGAGGTGGTCAAGGCAGATTGTGAGGGGGATAGAGATGATGAAGAAGGTGGAGATGGTGGTGGAGGTGAAGAGGGGTCATCCGAACCAAAGAGAGTGAGGAAGCCGAAGTCATCGCAGACTTCTTCAACTTGGGCAGCTTCTTCATCCTCCTCTTCACTCTCGGAGTCAGATAGCTCCTCCACTACGGGTTCCCGAGTTCCCGGTTGGAGAGGTCTTCAAACGTAGTGGTCACTCAGGATCCAAGTAAGAGGCTGATAGGGAATGAAAGGATCCGGATGAACGGGGTACGGATGAAAGCCTAAGCCGACCCTATCTAATGGCCTCCTGGCCGAGACGTGGTGGACAGGACCCTGCTGATTCTTGCCTAACCCGCAGCCATGTATATAGCCGATTCTAGCCATCACTTCCCAACCCTTTCCTGGGGGACATGGGATATGGGGTTCTTCAACTGACTGAGGAGGTTGGCTGAGATCACAGGGCAAGGGGAAGTCAAAGATTGACATGACCGGCTTCTTTCCCTTGTCCGGAATAAACAAATGTGGCTCTGCTCGGATGTTGATGGAATTAAGGGTCTCCAGATGGGAATGCTCTTGATTTTGATGACCCGCCCATTGAAAGGAAATTTGAAGCATTGATGGGCGGTGGAAGGGACCCCTAGAGTCTGCTCTAGCCAGGGACGACCAAGGATGGCCTTGTAGGCCGGATCAACGTCAAGAACTAGAAACTCGGTAGACATAGTGACAGGTCCGATTTCCAGCTTAAGAGCAATCTTGCCTTTGGCAACCCTCCTGGAGTTGTCATAGGCAGAGATGGTGGAGCAGTTTTTCTCCAGATTGTCCTCTCCTAAACCCAATTGCTTAAGGGTCTTCATCGGATAGACATTAATAGATGCCCCGATGTTGATGAGAGTGGAGTCTACCGAAACCCCGTTGAGGTTAATGGTGAGACAGAGAGGGAGTGAACGACACTCGGGGGTGGCAAGATCTTTGTCCGAGAAAGAGATTGAGGGACCTTGGGTGAGGGAGAGAATGGTGTGGTGACCCCCACTAGGAGGGAGGTCATCATTGACCATGATCTTTGGAGAAACTGGAGGAGGGTGATTGATGAGACGGCGACCTCCGAATCAATTCTAAAATAGACACCATCGCGGGTGTCTTATCCAGATGTTGCAGATATCATATTCGGTGCCGACAGGGGTGCTGGTCCCATCCCTCCTCATCTGGATGGCGTGGAGGTGGAGGAACAATTCGATTCCTGAGCGTGACATGAACGGCCTCCTGGGACTTATGAGGATGAGCTGGAGGGGTGTGGCAGATGACTCACAGGTAGGGGGGGTGAGGATAGTGGGGTAGGCATTCTGAGGAGGTCGGATGAGCACTAAAGGTCTCTCCTCTAGGATGGCATCTACTGACGTGGAGGGCTCTTGAGATCCTGCAACGGGGCACGGGTTGTCACGCCCCGATATTTAGCAGCGGAATAAATACCGGGGGACGTGAACGATACAAACAACGTATCACAGTTGAATAGCGCAGAGCACAATTGATATAATAACACTTTTCAAATCATATAAATCCTCAAAGTTACTCTTATTTTCATTTCATTCAACTAGATACAACCTTACAAGAAAGAATTAACCAAAGGGTCCATTATTCAAATAACTTCCAGAAAAGGTTCCTATTACATAACTACTCAATTCTATTTCTAAACTGTCATCTATTCTAGGACGGGTGCTCGTCACTCTTGTCCAGTCCCCTCCGACTCCACCGGTTTCTTCATCACTACCTGAAAAGGGCAGGATGATAGGGGTGAGCGAACTAGCTCAGTAGGATTTACATCTCAATACGTGCGGCACTAGTATACATGTTTAACATTTTAAGTAGGTAGATTGCATATGAATATATGACAATGTATGTAATACTAACAGATTGAATAGCAGAATAGAACGGATATCGTATCAGATCAAAATGTCGAATTGCATATACAATGAACAGATGTTTCAAGAATAGATCATGTCAGAAGAGATTGGCCATATTCAAGTAGACTCTGTGTTCACAAACAACGTATCATATCATGTCAAGTCAAACTTATCATGTCAAACAGAAGGCACTTTTCACAATCTTGCATGTCCGTGTGCTATGCCAAGCACCAAGAGTCCATACTCCCGCGGTTAACAAGTACGTTGGGGCGCTCCCCCCAGGACCGGACAGGGCCCCTATTGCACAGGCATTGGATCAAGTTTTGGATCGGAGCCCCGTTGTGCCGAACAAACAGATCATATTATGGCCACAGAGTTTCAATGACAAGCTCATAGTAAAGAAAACATGATCATTCATAGAGTCAAGGAATGACAACACGCAAAAAACAAGGCAGATAACGACGTATCTTATATTTCATAATTCATTAATGTCTGACATGAGGGTGTTTCAAAAGACAAATCATACGCAGAACATATGCTCTCAATTTCCCAAGAAGAGTGTGCCTATTTGTGCAAAAGTGTAAGTGATGAGTTACGGATCTTTCCTATCATGTATGCATATGACAAACAATTAATTGAACACCGGAAATCATGTAACTATTAGAACTCATATGCAAATCATGACATTAACGCCACTAACATGTCCATACTAACATGTATTTATTCCCACATTCATATCATATCCTTATCTTATCAATTGACAATAAGCAAGATCACAAGATAATCCATGAACATAAGGAATAATCAAAATTACACATTAGATCATTATTCGTATCATTACCATGTTTCTTCAATGGATTGATTTATTTTTGGTCCATGCATACTATATGACATCATGCACAAGCTAGTAGACATCATGAGATGATTAGACCAAAGTTATGCAAATTTCTTGTAAGGTGGTGTCGACACTAGATCAAGTGGTGTCGACACCATGCTCCAAACAAACAAGACAAAATCAGGCAAACTGGTCAGGTAGTGTCGACACTAGTTCAGTAGTGTCGACACAGTGCATCAAATACAAGGAAAAAAGGTCAAGTAGTGTCGACACTAGTTCAAGTAGTGTCGACACTAGAGACAGCTTCCAGAAAACCTTCTGGCCAATATGGGACAGTGTGTCGACACTAGGTTAGGTAGTGTCGACACTAGATCAGCTTCCAGAAACTTTCTGGGTCAAACTGGGGGAGTGTGTCGACACTAGATGGGGTGGTGTCAACACTAGAGGGCTTCCCAGAACACTTTCTGGGCTGTTTTGGGACAGCAGGTCGACACTAGCACAGACAGTGTCGACACTAGTGGCCCTTCCAGAACAAAACACATGGTCAGGTGTAACCAGAAAAAACATGTCTCATGCAGCGATTCACTTCTAACTCTTATAACTCTCTAACTAATGACATTTGGACAAAACGTTAAACACAGAAGATGAAGAGGACAACTATTAGAAAAACTTTTATGTTGAGGGTTTGATCTAATTCGGTCTCTAATCCTGAGAAAACATATGAAGAACAAAAAGTCAATAGTAGCCCGAAATCGTAGTATCATGCAGAGACTCTCTTATCATGCTCCTACTCTCTAACAAAGGATTTTTGGACAAAATGTCCAATATAGAAGATGATCGTGACTTCATTGGAAACTGTCATTAGAAAGTTTAGTCAAATTCGGTCTTGAATCGTGTGCACAATATGACGAATGAGAAAAGCCCTAACTGTGCAAGACTTCGGGAAAATCACCAATACACGATGAATACTCCATGAAAATTGGGAAAATCAAGTGAAAATGATCCTAGACTCAAGAAACTACATGTTGGCATTGGTTTTCTTTAATCTTGGCCCGAGAAACCTACCTTTAGGAAGATCTAAAACTCGTTGATGTTCTGGATGCAACAGAAGATGCAGGGGATGAAGCTACGGACTCCCAGCCTTTCTCCTGCTCCTCAGAGTTCTGCTTGCCTCCAAACGACCCAAACTTCGTTGTTAAACCTTCCCCAAGAGTTTAGGGACGAGTTTCTTATAGTTTTTAGGATGTTGTTAAGAGTCCTAACGATACTAGGAAAGGGGCTACGAGCTCTGTTTCCTAGTTTCCAGGAAATCTGGGATTCTCTTACCCAAAAGAGGTAGCAAAGGTTTAGGAAACCACCAATTGGGATTGAGTTCGGTTTTGGCTTACCTTACATGACTAATCAACCATCTTTTAACTCTAAATTGCCCTTTCTAATTATGGTATAATTACCTACCAGAATTTCTGGGTAATTCCTGTCCAGTTCATTCATATCCTTGGGCCAAGTGTTCTATAGGCCCATTCTTGTTGAGGTTCATAATTACATGGTGTTGGAAGTCTCCAATACGATTATTTATTTTTATCCCTCTATATTTCTGAATTTTTAAATTACTAAATTTCCGTGGTGTTACACGGGTACCATTCCTCGAAGCCTTCTACCCCCCACTGTTGCTCTCTCCTTACAACCCGGGCCCTAAGTGTTATCATGGTATGCACATTCTCTTGGGTTTTGAAGGAGAGGGATTGTTGCTTTGGTGGTTGGGGAGAGGGGTACTGAAAATGCCAAGGTCCCTTTTGGTCTACCTAGACTTGGCTATGGCCACTTTGACATCATCCAGTTAACCCTACCTTGGTCGTTCATGTCATACACCCAGTCACGAAAGGTAAGCAATTGTTGATGTCGTGACCGTGGTTCCGATGATAAGGACTATATCTGGAGGTATCGAGCCTTGGATTGGCGTTTTCCCTCTGTGGGGGAAGCCGATAGCATCACAGACATGAAGGCGAAGAATATGTCCTCAATGGTCTCAGGAGAGGGAGGTAATGAGAACTCTACAGGACCAGGCCGGGTGTAGCCAGCAGGAGGGGGAACTGCAGAGTAGGGCTTGGAGGGGTGCGACGGAAATTGATGAGGGTTGGAAGGAGTGGACGAGGATTGGAGGGCTTGTTCGGAGGGCCTCAATGGCTGACTGCAAGCATTTACTGATTCATTGACGGTCACCCCTCGTGGTAGGTGCCGCGGGAGCCTTGTGTCCCTTGGGTTTTCCTTCAAAGAAGTGTGGCAAAGAAGAGTCCTTGATCTGGTTTTGGACCACTCGGGCTCGGTTATAGAGATGTATAAATGAGGGGAACTCACTTAACATCAGGATAGAGCGGAGCGCAGGGTGTGTTGGTGACCAACATGGTTATGGCCTGGACTCCGGGGATAGGTATGTCTGCCCTAGACGCCATGGATCTCCACCGATTGGCAAATGTGACAAAGTCTTTTCGGCTGGCTTCATCTTTTCTGCCACCAAGTCAGGAAGTGTAGGGACTTGGGTGGCCATATATGAAAGTGGGAGATGAATCGCTCGGAGACGATGTCGAAATTAACGAGGTCCGATGCGGGTAAGGAGGTGAACCACCTCAAACCTTCCCCTTCTAACGATTGTTGGAAGAGGTGAACTAAAAGAACACGATCGTACAGCCATCGGTGGGAATCCATGGTAAATCCGGCGAGATGGAATTGTGGATCGGAGGTCCCGTCATACTTGCAGTATTTCGAGGCCTTGAAACCCGGAGGGAAATAGGCATTGGGAAGCTTGCAGTAGTTCTGGAGGAATGAGGCTTTGAGAGGGAAAGGGATTCAGCCAAAAGTTTTCCTAATAAGTCCCTCTGTCTCGGATCGGGACATGGATTCAGATTGAGCAGGGGTGGGGTGAGCATGAGGTGGATAGGAGAAGAAGGAGTTGGGATTGGAGTAGTAGAGGAGCGGGAGGAATCGGAGTGGGAGTGGGAATGGGAGAGATAGGCCATTCGCAAAGAGGTAATGGGCCTAGGAATGGGCCTAGATGAGGAGGCATGGAAGGGAGAGGGGATGGAGTGAAGGAGAGGGGGCAGGGCCCGGACGGTGTGTTTGGACAACATGGATGATGTCCTCGGGCGAATATCGGGAAAGGAGCTTAGAGAATTCAGGGTCTTCCTGAGTGTCTTGGGCATAAGCTGATTGACCCTTAAACTTACGCTCCCCTCATTGTCAGCTTGAGAGGAGAAGAAGAAATGGACTGACTCTTCGGTTTGGTTATGTGTGTCAACCATCCGACAAACTCATAGACATCGTCCTCATATTCAAAAGCCAGATTGTCAGTCATATTAGAGAATTTAAACAAGCATCCATTAGCACACAACCTACTGATTTTAGAATGGTTAAGGTTGATTAACTTCACTGTCTTTTAGCAGAATTTGGGGTTTCTACCAAACAATGTTCCAAACAACGTCCCAAGATTTTAAATGTTAAAGCTGTATGTTAATTAGACTCGCAAAAGGCCAACTCTCTCAAATGTGACTCAAACCTGGGTGAATAGGCGAACTAGACTGGGAGGGTAAAGGTCCTCCTGCCCCGTACCGTGAGGAATCCACGGAATTTAGGGACTTACAGAGTTTTTTTGGAGCCAACCCGATTTACCCGAGAGGAATCCCCGAGTAGAGGTTGAAAACCATGAAGGGTGATCCTAGAATGTGAGGGGGGAGCTAGAAAAGGTGAGAAGAGTGACCCCCCTGGTGACTGAGGACCGTCAGTGACAAACATAAGTGAACAGAAAAGAAAATCAAAGCAAAACAATAAAAAAATAGTGAAAGCATGCTTCTGTGAAACTAAACAACATAGGGGTTGACGCAAAGTTCATCATAAACACATAAACGGCATGATCGACTGACGTTAACAATAAGTAGACGGCAACAAAACTGGACGCTAACAGAAACTAAACGACAGGAAAGGTGGACATTTACCTGGGTAAACGGCAAGATCGCTTGCCGTCTACCTGGCCGCAGTGAGACCATAGTGGCAGAAGTTGTCCCACCGTGATCGCCAGAAGAGAGCTGTGGATGATCCGTTTCCCGTGGCTCCTCGGACAACCGTGGGCGTCGGGAGTTCCTCTGGAAGTGACGAACGTCGCTGGCGTCCCTCGATGACGATGAGTGGATCTCTAGTTGACCCCGTTGACTAGTTTGACTGAAGAGAAAACAAGGAAAACCAGAAAGAAAGAGGGGGAGTTTTTGTGATCGCCAGGCCCTTACCTGTGCCCAAGGAATGACGGAATCGCGTCGGTGTAGTCGCCTCGCGCAGCGGATGGGACGGGGCTTCAACTTCTCCTCCTTCAGCCGGCCAAAGAGAAGAGCTCCGCGGTCTTCTGCAAGTTGTTCCTGCCCACAAAGACACTCTATAAGTCTAAAGGAAGAGTAATAATGCTCAAAATGGAAAGAGACAGCCCAAAGGTGAGTCCCGTACCGGTTACGGACTTGAGAAGAGGGGCCAAGTGCTATGACCACCCTTCTTACCTCCGTTTTTGGTTGGGAAACCCCTTTCTAGTGTGGTAGGGAGTGACCTACGTGCCTAGAGTGTATGGGAAGGTTTGTGCAACATGCAACTATTAAGGAAAGAAGAAGTGAAAGAGGGAAGAGGGGGAGTTGATCCTCGTTTACAGGCGATGTAGATTCCTTGCAAGGCTCCTCCGCTCCAAAGAAGCCTTCTAAACGTCCCCAGTGTTGAGAGAAGGAAGAAGATGAGTGTTTGAAGGTAGGTTTGATTTTCTCTCTCCTTCTCTCAAAGTGGCAATATGTGGACGTCCAGCCTCCCTCCCCTTTCTCAGAGGACTCAAGGAAGGTTATATAGACAGTGGAGCTCGGGGTTAGAATGCCTAGGATGCTAAGTGTGAGAAACACACTTGCACACATGGCAATCCATGTATTAAAGCTCCAACCAATGGGGGAGGCCAAGTAGGCTTTTTACTGAGTCAAGGGGGTGCCAAGGTGGCCCCATATGCCCGTTGGGAACGGCCCCATACGGTGCATGGGCGAGAGAAAGGCGCAAGTGGGCTATATTCTCGGGGTTGTTGCGCAGACCAGGTAAACCAGGTTAACGTCCAGAGATCCTGCCGTCAACCGCATATAGACGTCCAGGGATGTGGACGTCTGTATGGGTTAACATCAAGGGGGCTTGCCGCCAACCAGTAGTCGGCGGCCATCGATGTTGTCGTCTACATGGCATCCGAGGCAGGTCAACAAACGGTCAAACGAGGCTTAATGGGCCAAAGAACCACGCTGGGATGGGCCAAATCTCGCGTCTACACCAGGAAAGGCTAGCGTGACTTCAGGGGCTTCACCATCTTGAACTTCATCTTCTGTAAATGATCCTACAAGCTGGTTAAACAAGTTCTTTAGGGTTTACTCTATTGGCCCATTTGATATGGCAAGAAGACTAACCTAAAGGGGGGGGTGAATGGGTAATTAAAAACTGAAACAAAAATCACCATTTAAAATGTTTGGTTAGTAAAATAAGCATGTACAATGGAAATTAAAGGCGCGGAAGCAAGCACACAAGGAACACAGGATTATCTTGGTTTGGCCCTTCCAAATGGAAGTCCTACGTCTAGTCCCCAAGCAACACTTAAGATTTCACTAACCAATAGTACAGTTCCCCTCAAGGACATACAACACCCAACCCCTGCTGGTCTTCTTCTCTTTCTGGGCAAGAAGGTAGCCCACTTCTTTTACAGGCTTAGAAGCAAACCTGCTGGAACAAACCCCAGCATGGTTACATCACTAGACACAAGTTGTTCTTCTTCTCTTTCCGGGTAAGAAGACAACCCACTTCTCTTATAGTCAAGAAGTCAACCTCCTAGTACAAACTCCAGTGCGGTTCTTCCATGAACACAAGGGAATGCTTGCACTGCAAGCCTTCTCTTCCAAGAAGGAGGAATGCTTCTAACACAGAAGCTAGACCTGAAGCCCCTATATTAAGCTCAAGATAATAACAGAAAAGCTTGATCTGAGACTGAACCTAAGAAGGAAAGAGTTTACAAGACAAGACTCTCCTCAGGCTAAACCCCCAGCTCTCTCTCTCTCAAATACACAAAGACACACAGAGAGAGAATGAGCAAGAAGGAGGTCAGCTTGAATGGTTCGGCTTGAATAGGCTCAAGCTCTTTCTTTCTTACTATGAGTGTGTATGGAGTTGGATGTTCATTGGATGTACACTCCTTGAAAGATATTTAGGTTTGCACTTCTTTCTTCAGCCTTTGCTTCATCCTTTTATGGAGCAACTTGAAGAGATCTGTTGGAAAATGGCCGTTCCAGTTTCTTGTCTCTCTTCTTCTTCTTTGCTCTCCTTCTCTGTCTAACGGCTTCTTTCTTGTACCTAACGTGGACTTTAGGTGTTGACTACAAGTAGAAGTGAACCTGCAGACATTAAATGCAAGGCAAATGTTTAGACTCTAGAAGTCTTTTGTCAGATGACCCTTACCTCTTTTTCCTTCTGTTCATATTCCTGCTAATAGCTAGAAATAGTAGGTAGATGCTTTTCTTTCTTGCAGGAACGAAGAGATACTATGGATAGGCAAAAAAATCTTCAGTCAGAGAAATAATAAGTTAAACATATGAAATACATTTGAAATTTTATTTGGGCACCAAAGACATTTTGAAATGTTTGAAAGCCAATAGCAATCGATATGAATATAGAAGCAATCGAAGTTTGATTGAAGGCAATCGGTGTGACACTGTTCAGTAATCGATTTGGCAATCGATATTCAATCATAATAGCAATCGATGTTTAAATATGATCGTAATTGATGTAAGACTGGTCAGTAATCAATGTGAATAAAGAGCAATCAATGTTTAATGGTAATTGATCCATAAAGGCAATGGATGTGTAAAGCAATCGATGTAGCTCAAAGACAGTCGATGTTTAAAGACAATTGATGTTGCTCAAAGGCAGTCAATGTTTAAAGGCAATCGACGTTCTAAGGAAGTCGATGTTTAAGATAATCGATGTTCTAAGGCAATCAATGTTCTAATACAATCGATGTTTAAATGAAGCAATCGATGTTTGATTTAGAACAGTAATCGATGTTTTAGTGAAGCATGTTTTGTTGAGTGTGTATTTGAATTTTTTATGATGATTTTAATGATGATTAAAACATTTTTTTGTGGATGATATATAAACACTCATACTTTGATTTTTAATGATAACATTTTGTACATATTATAATGATGACTAAAAAATATATTTTTGATACTTCATATGTTATATTTTGATGATAATAACATGTTTTGATGGTTCACACTTTATATATATAGGTTTACACAATTTTGTCAAAGTTGTGTCGGCATACATTGGAAGTCAGGTCAACACACATAGTCTGCCCAGTAAGCTCCTAAAGAACAAAGTCACAGTTGTGTCGACACTAGTTGACAATCAGGTCGACACACATAGTCTGTCCAGTGAGCTATATCTCAGAAAAACACAAGAGGTTGACACTAGTTGTTAATTAGGTCAACACATGTTTCCTCCCAATAAGCGGGAACTGATACTTAGTCAGTTGCATCGACACACACGTAAACTTGTGTCAACACACATTGTGTGAAAAATCAGAAACGTAAAAGGTATGATTTCCAAAGGGTGTGATTTATCACTGAAGATTTTTAGGAGACTCTATTATTACCAAAATACCCTTTCATCCAAGTGGCAATGAGGAGAATTTGGACACGTGGCAACCTTGGGTAAACCCTAGGTTTCTGTGCACATGTTACCCATGTAAAAGGGATTTGCCCCAAGGCTACGTACAAAAGCTCATGTCTCATCTGGAGCAACATCCAACATAGAGGGCGTGGGGATCAAAGCCAAGCACAGAAAGAGAGTGTTGGAGTGCTGAAAAAGGAGCAGATCAAGGAGAAGAGCAGCAGAGGAAGAAGGAGCAATTGGAAAAAGCATAGATTTGAAACATAGCATCATGAATTGAAGGAGAACTCCATCTGATTTTATCAAGGGCCTTCAATTCAAGCTTCCTGTAGATCATCTTCAACAAAGAACATCCAATTCATCTCTCTTTTACTTATTTCTATTAGGAGTGTAAAAGAGCCGATACGTTCGACGAGTAACTCGAAACTCGAGTCGATAAAAGTTTAGTTTGGCTCGTTTATTAAATAAACGAGTCGAGTTTGAACAAGAAAAAAGCTCGGTTCATAAATGAACTGAGTTCGAACGCATGTGAGTTTGGCTCGATTGTACTCGTGAACAGTTCATTTAAGAGCTCCTTAAGAGTTTGATTAAATACTCGTTAAGAGCTCGTCTAAATACTCGTTAACAATTTAAGATATTTGATAAATTACTTGTTAATATACTTGAATTAATATTTATGTATTTGAAATTTTTTATAATAATATGAAGACATGAATATATTTACTTATTTTTATAGAGCTATTATTAAAGTATACAATATTATGAGGATTTAGATATAAAAGATTAAATTTGGGGGTGTGTATAAACATATCATACATATGGGGGTATATACATAAAATATTATTTTACATTGCATAAGGGTATGAACACAAAATAAAACTTTCTGAGGTTCATAGGCACCGCACCATCGTATTCTCCCCCCCCCCCTCCCGCGGCTGTTGATTGTGTAGGTGCCCACGATCCATCCCCAGTGCCGCCGAGGGACGTTGCGGTGGTCGCAGTGGGTCGTCGGAGTCTCCGGCGACCACCGAGGATCCCTGCCCTGCCGATGCCGGATGGAGCTACCATCGTGGCGGTAATGGCGGCGACAGCCGCAATGGAGGAGATGCATCATAGTGGCTTCTTCGGCGATTCCAGTGGCAGCCGTAGTGGAGGATGCCCACGCAACGGTGCTAGACGTTGTTCGAGCTTCCCATAGTGGCCTTCTCCGGCCTCTCCAACCCTTGCTCCTTTCACCCCATCTCGCCCTCCCCTACACTGGCCGTCGTGCCCCTAGTGTCGATTAATCCCATATCGGATACGAAAAACATACTGTTGCCTTGAGTTTCTACAAAAGGAGTCCACCACCCCCCTTCCCTGAACACGTCAAAAGGCTTCTGCCGTTTCTGTGGGCCTCGAGTTGGAGTCTCTAAACTCAGAGTTTCTAAACTCGGCGAGTAATAACTTTTGAGATCGTTTGAGCTCTAACGCGGTTGAAGTCGGAGTAAAATGTGGTTAAATATTTATAACTGAGTGTTTGAACTCGGGCTCAAATTTGAACTCGGTAATGTATTCGAGCAGTTGATCGAGCTGAGTTTGAATGCTATTAATAGTTATTGAGCCGAGTTCGAACAGTGGCTCTAACTACTCGGCGAGTATCGAGCCGAGTTCAAGCTCCATACAAAAGGTTCGAGCCAAGTCCAAGCAGAGTGATACTCGACTCGACTCGGATCTTTTATACCCCTAATTTCTATTGGAGTGTTCATCTTAATTTGTTTTTGAGTGCTCGTGAGATCTGTACATATGTTCTGTGCAGATTTCAGTGTGCATGCAAGTGTGTGAATCAGATCAATACTAGATGATCTGATTTCTTGTGAACATGATCTAGCTAGTGTGGTTTGAGTCGTCGTGCTTATGTGTGTGGTTTGAGCCATCAAGCTATTGTGTGTGTGTGGTTTGAGCCATCGACCTCGTGTGTGTGGTGTACTCAAGTTTTTGAGTAGTGTGTCCTTGTCACATCCCGAGAATTACGCAGCGGATATAATTAATTAATTCGAGTCGATATTTCGAGACGTGGATAGTCGGAAAATAAGCCTCTAGCTAGCACGCACTAAATGTGTATCAACACAACATCATAATAGGGCCCATATGTTGAACTCAATATAAATTGTATTCAAATCTCAACTCTTTGTATTCAAATGGAAACTAGTACAGGACTAAGACTCAATAAAAGGAAAAGTACATTTAATCCTCACTTCCTACTACATTGTACTATTACTCAAAGCAAACTACTATAACTGGACTCATAGTTGGAACGCTCTTCACTCGGACGCATTCCCATCCTCGACTTGCTCTTCCTCTTGAACTTCATAGTCACCTAGATGGGGTAAAAGTAGGAAATTAGCAAACTAGCCCAGTAGGATTTATATCTCAATGTGCGGGCAATGATATAAGTGGTTAACATTTTAGAACTAGGCAAGTACGATGAATGATATGCAAGTACGAATAAAACTCGTTAAAACATGATATATAAAACAAGCTAGAGAGAGTGATTATGATAGAACAAGATTGGTGAACAAGATGACAAGATAGAACTAGCAATAGATCACTTCATACAAGCACGCAAGATTGATGTCAAGAACGCAAGATATCAATAATTGCATTAAATGCAGGATGGTCATATCACGCAAGCAAGCAAGCAAGAATTTACGAGCACGTTCAAGTAACACTAATCAGGCACGTAGACACTAATGTACACCAAGAAAAGATCCATCAAGAATGTACACCAGGACACGTGTATGTGGTATTGTATCTATCATTCAACAAGCAAGCAGGACTCCCAGCGCAGATGCAACGCCAGTAATCATTATACCACATGGTTAACAGTATATCTATGACTCGCTGTCATTGGGGCTAGATTGGAGCCCTTGGACACACGTCGTGCCCTGTCAGCATCTCATGTAAATTTTTAAATGTAGATACCCACAATCATTAATAATGGTCAATGAGAGTTTCAATAAGTAAGCAATGTGTAATGTCATGTTCATGATGAAGATGGGAACAAGTAATAAGTAATTGAACATGATTTCATGATAACAATGGTCAAGAGATAAATTCGGCAGCATAATGGTACGATTTGTACTTTGGTTAAATCTTTACATTAATGGCTTTAGTCTAGATTGTCAAATCACACTCACGAGAACAAGAGGAGAAAGGAAGTGCACGCTATCTTCAGGGAACTTCAATGGTACAACCAACTCGTCGGCCATGTGGGAATCCATGGTCAGAGGAGATTTACGGAGGCCTTGGTAAAAAGGTCGCTAGTCTACCGATTCGGAATGACCGGTAGAGAGTTTCCAATTTCCCAAGAAAAGGCTGCCTAATAGTGCTAGTGTGTAGTACGGTACGCGTGTCTCAATTCACAAACCATCGGTCTCAAACTCGCAGGAAGCACTTGACAATATAACATGGAATAAAACTATGCACTTTAACTAATCATGGTTTGCAAGATTTTATGATAACCCTTATCATTTAAACATGGTAGAATCAGTAGGAAGATTAATCATAAGTAGCACGAATGGATCATAACATTTAAGGAGCACTTAGAATAGTATTCATGTAATTAAAGCTTTTAAATAGGTTAATTAATTTTAAGCCATTAAATAACAATCATGTAATGATCAGACCCAAGATATACAACTTACACATTAATTATCACGTTTAAACAGACCTTGGGTATATACGGTAAAATTTTCAAGAAAACACATGGTTTCAGGTAAAAATCCTGAGATCGCGACATGGGCATATAAGGAAGGCGACATGGGTGTCAGGCCCGGAGTCAGGTCGCGACAGGATCATGTAAGGAAGGCGACAGGGTGTTGTAAGGTCGGGGTCAGATCGCGACAGGCTCCTGTAAGGAAGGCGACGGGTCGGGACCAGAAGGCGACACAGGGGTGTGAGCATCGCGACGGGGATGTCAGATCAGGTACCTTATAGCGACGGAGCGCATGTCGCCTTGAGAAAGTGACAAGGGGTATATCGCAATCAAACCTCTGAACGTGACCTATCGGGCCGTCGCGTTCACAGGGTCCGTGCCTGACTCTGACAGAGCAAGGATAGTGCTTTGGATTGCGGACCAATCTTTCCTTCTTTTGACACAGGGTTCTTCTAAAATAGAGAACAAATTGTACATTGCATGAAAAATAATGAAACTAGTTTTGAAACAACCTAGACATACAAGGGTACTTCCAGTAAATCGGAATTGGACAATAAGGATGGTTTCGATAGGTTTTGATCAAGTTGAATACAAGGTCAGACCAAGTGTAACCTGAAGACGTAGTTTCACGCAGCAACCCTCTTACCACACTTATAACTCTCTAACTGATGACATTTAGACAAAACGTTCAACACAAAACCTGAATAGGATAACTAGTAGAATAACTTTCATGTTATGACTTTACTCTAATTCGGTCTTGAATCACATGAAACATATGAAGAACAAGAAAAGCCCTAACAGTGCACGACTTTGAGAAAACGCTTATAATTCAAAATCTACTCAATGAAATTCGATGAAACCAGAGGGCAATGAAAGCTAACTTGATGCTCTACACATTTGGTATAGGCGATGTTAAGATTTGGCCCGAGAAAACCTACCTTTTGAGTTGATGAAGTCTCATTCTTCAGAAATCCCGTGTTCAGACCACTATTTGTAGAACGCCTAATACTCCGTGTATACTACATGGAATTTGGGCATTCCACTTGGGTTAGGAAGTAGACTTGGCCCTCTTTCCAGGGGTATAAGCCTTGCACGATGGGATTTAGGTTTGGCCTACCTTTGATTGGCTTCAAGAAGGTGGTTTGTGCAGGTCGTAGCAGATGAACGGGGGAAGAAGATGAGCTTGGTATGCTTGATCTCCTACTCTCCAGCCACTAAGAGCTCCTCCACACGACCCCAGCAAGTTCTAAACTCATCCCTAGGGTTTGGGTGAAGAGTATTTAAGCATCCATAGTGTTTAAGAGTCCTATTGTAACTAGGAAAGAAGGGTTTCGGGATTGGCATGTTGGTTTCCTATTTTTGATGATTTCTTCCTCCATTAGAGAGTCTTGGCCATCAAGCAACTTCCATGGATGGGTAGGCACGAATTTGGGTTGCCATGAATGCATGTTTGTATCCCAATTCAACTCTAATTGCCTCTTTTTTTTAATTTCAGCTTATTTATGGTTACGAATTTCTATATATTTTCTTGCTTCATTTGATTTTGGGCCATATGTGGTCCATTGGCCCACTTATGATATTGGATCATTATTATATATTGTTAGAAGTATTTCTAACATTTTTATTTAATTTATGATTGCATCGTATTTCCGTGTTACTGGTTTTCCGACTTGTTTCCTAATTCGGATAATTGGTCACCCTGTGATGCTCACTTGGTTAGTCGGATTTTTCATTACACGAATTCTTTCGTGGAACCCCTAAGAATAATGTGTGGGGTTGATTTCCTATTTTTTAAGGATTTTTCCTATATATTTTAGCACATACGATAATGACACGTATGTTTAAATACTCCGATATTATGGAAATTATTTATTTCCATTTATTTTGAATTTTTATGTAATTAAAATTTCCGGGGTGCTACACCCTCCCCCACTTAAGAGAATTTGGTCCCCAAATTCATATATAGAAAGATTTTGTACAAGTGAGGTGTACTTACTTGTGAATAACTCTGGGTATCTTTTGCGCATTGCTTCCTCGGTTTCCCACGTGTCGTCTTCATCCATGCGTTGATTCCATCTAACCCTTACTAGTGGAATAACTTTGTTCCTTAGTTGGCGCAGTTCCCGGTCCACGATCTTAATCGGCTTCTCCTGATATGTTCCGTCTTTGTTGAATTCCAGAAGCTCATATTCTATGACATGCCATGGATCTCGTACATACTTTTTCAACATGGATATGTGGAACACATTGTGTATTCCATCCATTTGTGGTGGTAAAGCGAGACGATATGCCACCTCGCCGACTCTTTCGAGGATTTCGAAAGGCCCGACAAACCTTGGTGACAACTTGCCTTTAATGCCAAATCGCCTGATCCCACGGCCTGGAGACACTTTCAAGAATACATGTTCACCAACCTGAAACTCCAGGTCTCTTCTTCTATTATCTACATATGCCTTTTGTCTTTGCTGCGCCACTGCCATTCTTTCTTTAATAAGCTTTACCTTTTCTGTGGTTTCTCTTATCATCTCAGGTCCTAGCATTTGTTTTTCGCCAACTTCATACCAGCATATTGGAGATCGGAAACTCCTGCCATAGAGTGCTTCAAATGGTGCCATTTGAATGCTAGCTTGATAGCTATTATTGTAGGCGAACTCCACGAGGGATAAGTGTTCGTGCCAGCTTCCTCCAAAATCTAGGACACATGCTCTAAGCATGTCTTCAATCACCTGGTTGGTTCTCTCCGTCTGACCATCTGTCTGTGGATGGAAAGCCGTACTAAAGTTTAGTTTAGATCCCAAGGAGTAGTGTAGTCCTTTCCAAAAGTGGGATGTGAACCTGGGGTCTCTATCAGACACAATAGACACCGGTACTCCATGTAATCTGACTATTTCCTTTACGTACAATGCGGCCAGAACATCTACTGACCACTTATTCTTCACTGGCAAGAAGTGAGCCGACTTAGTTAAGCGGTCGACAATAACCCAGATACCATTGAATCCACCTCTAGATTTGGGTAGACCGAAAATAAAGTCCATCCCTATACCTTCCCATTTCCATGCCGGGATTTCTAGGGGTTTGAGTTTACCTGCGGGTCGCAAGTGCTCCGCCTTGACCTTTTGACATGTTAAGCATCGGGCGACATATTCCACCACTTCTCTCTTCATATTAGGCCACCAAAAGCTTCTTTTCAAATCTTGATACATCTTGGTAGTTCCAGGATGGATGGTATACCTGGTCTTGTGAGCCTCATCCATAATCATTTTCTTTGTCTCTGCATGGTCGGGTACACAGACTCGATCCCGAAACAATAGTCTTCCATCTTCAGTTAATGAGAAATCCGGCCTCTGGTCTAGATTAGCCTTAATCTCCACAAGTACAGGGTCATTATCTTGGAGTGTTGTGATGTCCTCCAATAGTGTAGGTTGTGCTCTAACACTAGCAACAAAGCATCCCTTCTCTTTGATGTCAGCATCAATATTTAACTTGGCGAAGTCTTCTAATAACTTCCATTCGTCCACCATTAAACTTGACAGTGTGATCATTGGCTTTCTACTTAGAGCATCTGCCACAGAATTTGCTTTTCCGGGATGATATTGGATCGTGAAATCGAAGTCTTTGAGATACTCCAACCACCTCCGCTGTCTCATATTCAAGTCCTGCTGAGAAAACAGATACTTCAAGCTTTTATGGTCAGAAAACACAATGAATTTCTCACCATATAGATAATGACGCCATATCTTCAAGGCGAAGACTACAGCCGCTAGCTCCAGATCATGTACAGGGTAATTGTCCTCGTGCTTCTTCAATTGTCTGGACGTGTAGCATATAACTTGCCCATTCTGCATCAGCACACAGCCAAGGCCGATCCTGGATGCGTTGGTGTATACTTCAAAACTACCCCCAGCAACTGGCAGTGTTAGTACGGGTGCTGAGGTAAGGTGCTCTTTCAATGCCTTGAAACTTTCTTCACATTCATCAGTCCATGCAAATGGATTCTCCTTCCTGGTAAGCCGGGTCAATGGTACAGCTATCTTCGAGAAATCCTTAATGAAGCGACGATAATAACCGGCTAAACCCAGCAAGCTTCTAATCTCCGACACAGTTGTCGGTCTTGCCCAGTTCTTTACCGCCTCCACCTTAGACGGATCTACTGAGATCCCCTCCTTGGATATGATGTGGCCAAGGAAAGACACCTCTTCCATCCAGAATTCACACTTACTAAGTTTGGCATAGAGTTGATTGTCCCTAAGCACTTGTAGAGCCATCTTCAGGTGTTCTTCGTGTTCTTCTTTGGATTTGGAGTAAATAAGGATGTCATCGATGAACACCACTATAAACTGGTCCAAGTATGGCCTATAAATATTATTCATAAGTTGCATGAAAGCCGCTGGAGCATTTGTTAAACCAAACGGCATAACTACGAACTCATAGTGACCATATCTACTTCGGAATGCAGACTTATGAATATCCTCCTCCTTTATTCTTAGTTGATGGTAGCCTGATCTTAGATCTATCTTAGAGAAATACTGTGCACCGGAGATCTGGTCAAACAACTCGTCGATGCGGGGCAGTGGATACTTATTCTTTATTGTCAACTGGTTTAACTGACGGTAATCAATGCATAGCCTCATTGTACCATCCTTCTTTCTGACAAATAGCACTGGAGCTCCCCACGAGGATGTGCTAGGCCTGATAAAACCTTGATCTAGTAATTCTTGGATCTGTCTCTTTAACTCCTGCAATTCAACAGGGGACATGCGGTACGGGGCCTTTGAAACAGGGGCTGCCCCAGGGAGTAACTCGATGGTGAAGTTTACCTCCCGCTCAGGTGGTATACCAGGTAATTCCTCTGGAAATACATCAGGATAGTCCCTGGCTATTGGAATGTCTTCTAGGGTCGGTTTCTTATTTTCAGTTGCCAAGACGGAAACTAGGAAAGCATCACAACCCTGGTTGATCAGCTTAGAAGCCTTTAAGGAGGATATCAAGATAGGGTGTTTGTGATAGCGGGTGCCAAGTAGTGATAAAGTTGGAAGGTTTGGTCTTTTAAAAGTGACCCTCCTATGGCGACAGTTTACATCAGCATCATATTCAATTAGCCAATCGACACCCAGAATGGCATCATAACCCTTCATGTCTAAACAGATAAGGTCAGCAGGGAGATTGTGTCCTCCAATTATAATTTCACATTTCGGAAAGTAGTGAGTGAGTTCAGATTCTGAGCCTAGTGGGGAGGCTACAGTGATCTTGGATTTCAAGGGTACAGGTTTGACAGGTAGAGTTGCAGCAAATGTGGTGGAAATAAATGAATAAGCAGCTCCAGTATCAATAAGCACAAATGCGGGTTGAGAGTGTATGGAAATGGTACCTTCCACCATACCCCATTCCTCGGGTAGGTCAGCTTCTATGACAGCATTAAGGCGTCCCTGACGCCGTGGTATATTCTGAGCTCTGCCTGGTTGGTCCTTCATCATTGGACAGTCAGGAATACGGTGGTCACGACCACCACATCTCAAGCATGCCCTGAGCTTCTTCTAGCATTCTTCAGCTCGGTGCCCCGGTTTATCACAGAATTTGCAGTTTTCCGCCAACTGCCTACCTTCCACCTTAGCTCTCTTATCTCCAGCAATATCCCTTCCGATATTCGGCCTCTTGTTGTTGTTGTTGACGTTGTTGTTACGAAAGGTTGGAGCAATATTAGGTGCTCCCTTCCTGACGAAGACCGGCTTGGAGTTGTCCTTGCCCCTCATGCCATCCACCTTGGCCATGGTGTCTTCTACCAGCTGAGCTCTTTGGACCATTTCAGTGTAAGTTTGAATATTATGTGGTCCGAGTCTTTCAATGAACATGGGCCTGAGCCCATCCATGAAATGGTTAGCCTTCAGTCTTTCAGTTCCCACCAAATGTGGGGCATACACAGCAAGACGAGTGAACTGAGCCTCATACTCAGCCACGGACATTCCCTTCTGCTTCAGTGCGGCAAATTCTGTCGCTTTCTTCTCCTTCACTCTCTCAGAGAAATATTTTCCCCGGAATATCTCCAGGAATTCAGCCCACTCCAGTTCAGTTATATTAGGCAGGTCGGCCGATGTGGCCTTCCACCACGCTCGGGCATCCTTGGTAAATTGAAAAGTGGCCAGTACCACCTTCTCCTCATTAGTGCATTGCATTACTTGGAAGATCATTTCTATTTCTTCCTTCCAGTTTTCTGCCTCGTTTGGGTCAGGGGATCCAGAGAAACGAGGAGGGTTTAAACTCCTAAAATTGCGGTGCAGGTCACTGGCTCCATTTCTTGCAGCTCCAGCTTGATTTCCAGCCTGAACTACATTTTGTAGTGCCTGGGTCAATCCAGCCACGGTTTCTTGCATATCTTGCCACTGATTACGAGCCATTGCGGTTGAGTGTAAGAGTTATGAGGTTCCTGAGAAAAGGATGGAAACCAATTAATGTCTCTAGATACATTATAAGAGTCAATGGGTAGCAGTGTTTAATTCTTTCTAACATATTCCCAGTCTCTACCCATTCTCACTAGGTATTGTATTTAATTTTCATGACCTAGGTTCCATAGGTATCTCCTATTCCTGAGACATATCCTATTTGGAAATCCTAGGCTCTGATACCACTAAACTGTCACGTCCCGAGAATTACGCAGCAGATATAATTAATTAATTCGAGTCGATATTTCGAGACGTGGACAGTCGGCAAATAAGCATCTAGCTAGCACGCACTAAATGTGTATCAACACAACATCATAATAGGGCCCATATGTTGAACTCAATATAAATTGTATTCAAATCTCAACTCTTTGTATTCAAATGGAAACTAGTACAGGACTAAGACTCAATAAAAGGAAAAGTACATTTAATCCTCACTTCCTACTACATTGTACTATTACTCAAAGCAAACTACTATAACTGGACTCATAGTTGGAACGCTCTTCACTCGGACGCATTCCCATCCTCGACTTGCTCTTCCTCTTGAACTTCATAGTCACCTAGATGGGGTAAAAGTAGGAATGAGCAAACTAGCCCAGTAGGATTTATATCTCAATGTGCGGGCAATGATATAAGTGGTTAACATTTTAGAACTAGGCAAGTACGATGAATGATATGCAAGTACGAATAAAACTCGTTAAAACATGATATATAAAACAAGCTAGAGAGAGTGATTATGATAGAACAAGATTGGTGAACAAGATGACAAGATAGAACTAGCAATAGATCACTTCATACAAGCACGCAAGATTGATGTCAAGAACGCAAGATATCAATAATTGCATTAAATGCAGGATGGCTATATCACGCAAGCAAGCAAGCAAGAATGTACGAGCACGTTCAAGTAACACTAATCAGGCACGTAGACACTAATGTACACCGAGAAAAGATCCATCAAGAATGTACACCAGGACACGTGTATGTGGTATTGTATTTATCATTCAACAAGCAAGCAGGACTCACAGCGCAGATGCAACGCCAGTAATCATTATACCCCATGGTTAACAGTATATCTATGACTCGCAGTCATTGGGACTAGATTGGAGCCCTTGGACACACGCTATGCCCTGTCAGCATCTCATGTAAATTTTTAAATGTAGATACCCACAATCATTAATAATGGCCAATGAGAGTTTCAATAAGTAAGCAATGTGTAATGTCATGTTCATGATGAAGATGGGAACAAGTAATAAGTAATTGAACATGATTTCATGATAACAATGGTCAAGAGATAAATTCGGCAGCATAATGGTACGATTTGTACTTTGGTTAAATCTTTACATTAATGGCTTTAGTCTAGATTGTCAAATCACACTCACGAGAACAACAGGAGAAAGGAAGTGCACGCTATCTTTAGGGAACTTCAATGGTATAACCAACTCGTCGGCCATGTGGGAATCCATGGTCAGAGGAGATTTACGGAGGCCTTGGTGAAAAGGTCGCTAGTCTATCGATTCGGAATGATCGGTAGAGGGTTTCCAATTTCCCAAGAAAAGGCTGCCTAATAGTGCTAGTGTGTAGTGCGGTACGCGTGTCTCAATTCACAAACCATCGGTCTCAAACTCGCAGGAAGCACTTGACAATATAACATGGAATAAAACTATGCACTTTAACTAATCATGGTTTGCAAGATTTTATGATAACCCTTATCATTTAAACATGGTAGAATCAGTAGGAAGATTAATCATAAGTAGCACGAATGGATCATAACATTTAAGGAGCACTTAGAATAGTATTCATGTAATTAAAGCTTTTAAATGGGTTAATCAATTTTAAGCCATTAAATAACAATCATGTAATGATCAGACCCAAGACATGCAACTTACACAGTAATTATCACGTTTAAACAGACCTTGGGTATATACGGTAAAATTTGCAAGAAAACACATGGTTTCAGGTAAAAATCCTGAGATCGCGACATGGGCATATAAGGAAGGCGACATGGGTGTCAGGCCCGGAGTCAGGTCGCGACAGGATCATGTAAGGAAGGCGACAGGGTGTTGTCAGGTCGGGGTCAGATCGCGACAGGCTCCTGTAAGGAAGGCGACGGGTCGGGACCAGAAGGCGACACAGGGGTGTGAGCATCGCGACGGGGATGTCAGATCAGGTAGCCTGATAGCGACGGAGCGCATGTCGCCTTGAGAAAGTGACAAGGGGTATGTCGCAATCAAACCTCTGAACGCGACCTATTGGGTCGTCGCGTTCACAGGGTCCGTGCCTGACTCTGACAGAGCAAGGATAGTGCTTTGGATTGCGGACCAGTCTTTCCTTCTTTTGACACAGGGTTGTTCTAAAATAGAGAAAAAATTGTACATTGCATGAAAAATAACGAAACCAGTTTTGAAACAACCTAGACATACAAGGGTACTTCCAGTAAATCGGAATTGGACAATAAAGATGGTTTCGATAGGTTTTGATCAAGTTGAATACAAGATCAGACCAAGTGTAACCTGAAGACGTAGTTTCATGCAGCAACCCTCTTACCACGCTTATAACTCTCTAACTGATGACATTTAGACAAAACGTTCAACACAAAACCTGAAAAGGATAACTAGTAGAATAACTTTCATGTTATGAGTTTACTCTAATTCGGTCTTGAATCACATGAAACATACGAAGTTGAGAAAATGCTTATAATTCAAAATCTACTCAATGAAATTCGATGAAACCAGAGGGCAATGAATGCTAACTTGATGCTCTACACATTTGGTATAGGAGATGTTAAGATTTGGCCCGAGAAAACCTACCTTTTGAGTTGATGAAGTCTCGTTCTTCAGAAATCCCGTGTTCAGACCACTGTTTGTAGAACGCCTAATACTCCGTGTATACTGCATGGAATTTGGGCATTCCACTTGGGTTAGGAAGTAGACTTGGCCCTCTTTCCAGGGGTATAAGCCTTGCACGATGGGATTTAGGTTTGGCCTACCTTTGATTGGCTTCAAGAAGGTGGTTTGTGCAGGTCGTAGCAGATGAACGGGGGAAGAAGATGAGCTTGGTATGCTTGATCTCCTACTCTCCATCCACCAAGAGCTCCTCCACACGACTCCAGCAAGTTCTAAACTCGTCCCTAGGGTTTGGGTGAAGAGTATTTAAGCATCCATGGTGTTTAGGAGTCCTATTGTAACTAGGAAAAAGGGTTTCGGGATTGGCATGTTGGTTTCCTATTTTTGATGATTTCTTCCTCCATTAGAGAGTCTTGGCCATCAAGCAACTTCCATGGATGGGTAGGCACGAATTTGGGTTGCCATGAATGCATGTTTGTATCCCAATTCAACTCTAATTGCCTCTTTTTTTTAATTTCAGCCTATTTATGGTTACGAATTTCTATGTATTTTCTTGCTTCATTTGATTTTGGGCCATATGTGGTCCATTGGCCCACTTATGATATTGGGTCATTATTATATATTGTTAGAAGCATTTCTAACATTTTTATTTAATTTATGATTGCGTCGTATTTTCGTATTACCGGTTTTCCGACTTGTTTCCTAATTCGGATAATTGGTCACCCTGTGATGCTCACTTGGTTAGTCGGATTTTTCATTACACGAATTCTTTCGTGGAACCCCTAAGAATAATGTGTGGGGTTGATTTCCTATTTTTTACGGATTTTTCCTATATATTTTAGCACATACGATAATGACACGTATGTTTAAATACTCTGATATTATGGAAATTATTTATTTCCATTTATTTTGAATTTTTATGTAATTAAAATTTCCGGGGTGCTACAGTCCTCACTGTGTCAAGGGTGGATGTAGGAATTACTGTTGTGATTTTCAAACCACCTAAAAATCTCCTGTGTAGTGACTTGATCTATTTGTCTACGCTAGATGCATGTATAGTGTTGAACCACTCTTATATTTTATCCTTTATTTTGGTGATAACAAAACTCATGATTAACTTAAATATCATGAATATATTTAATATCATGTTTTCCTCATAAACATTGTATTAATGCTATGAAAAGGATATCCTAGAGAGCAGACAGTGCGGACGTACTTTTGAAATTATATATGTGCCAGTAGTCCATTCTTTTAACTCTTTGTAGTCTTGCATACTATAAGGCCCTCGAACTTTGTTCTTTTATTTAGATTTTGTCATAAGGTGGTTAGTTGCTTTGTGTATATAATTATGTGTAGGGGGAGAGTCAGCCACTGCTAGAGGAAAGCTGGATGAGGGAGATTGAAAAGATCTTCCGAGCCATTAGGTGTGCTTAGGAGGACAAAGTTAGCTTGGCCTCCTATATGCTGCAGGTATTTATTAATTAGATATGCATGTACTTGTGTAGATTAAGAAGTTGCTTAGATTGGTTCTTATGGATGATGTCTTGCAGGAGAGAGCCGATGTGTGGTGGTCCTCTTTACTTCGCACTAGGTTTGAGGTTGGTGTTGTCGAGGTGTCTTGGGATGAGTTCACGAGGCTGTTTCAGGCCAAGTTCATCTCAGAGCATATCCAGGACAAGATGGAGCAGGAATTCCTTACTCTTACTCAGGGCTCCATGACGGTGCTTGAATATGAGGCCAGGTTTGCAGAATTGTCTAAATATGCACCTCACATAGTTGCTGATGAGCGCTTGAATGTGAAGAAGTTCGTGATGGGCCTTAAGCCATCACTGAGATCGAGGCTTGTGGTGTTTTACCATCCTACGTTAGATGAGGCTCTCAGTGCTGCATGCAGACAGGAGAGCGAGATGGAGCAGTATATGGAGGAGAAGAAGGCTTCCCAGAAGAGATCTGCGCCACCGTTCCAGCGGCAAGACAGGAAGAAGGCGGCGTACCAGTCACTGTAGCATCCAGTGGCAGCTAGGAGTCAGTAGGCAGTTGCACCGTGATCCCCCGGCGTTAGGCCCAGTGATAAGAAGATGTGCCCTCATTACGGAAGAGCACATGGTGTTACCGAGTGCTGGAAGCTAGCGGGGAAATGTCTCAAGTGCGGCAGTAGCGAGCATCAGATTAGATATTGTCCCAGGCTGCAACAGGGAGTTCAGCGTGGAGCACCAACCCCAGCAGCGGCAGCAGTAGTAGCTCCAGCCACAGGAAGACTAGGAAGGCCTCGAGCCCAAACTCGAGTGTTTGCTTTAGCGCGAGAAGATGCCGAGCAGGCAGAAAACGTCACGGAAGGTACGGTTCTATTCATGGGTGTGCACGTTCGGGATTTGTTTGATACGGGTGCCACTTACTCATTCATTTTTGAGCGGTTTGTGATGCAGGTATGTAACGACCCAGAATCTGCATTACCAGTTAGAACCAGTAACCCGAATTCTGACCCGCTAACCCACGAGACAAGCTCGGAAGGGTAGGAAGTGAATGTCCGAGGAGACTATATGTAAGAAGATACACACCATGCAAAGCTGTAAGATTCCACTATATGAACATAACATATACAACTCAGAGTCTGAGCAAGGTACAGAGTACAGAAGTACAACAAAAAGTTACTACTCACTGCAGCTAAGGAGCACCAACACCGGAGTGGCTAGACTCGCCTGGAACGGGAGTCGACGAAGACCCACCTGAAAGGGAAGGGAGTGAGTCTCAAGAAAAGAGACCCAGTAGGGAAAAGTAACCCCACCGGCTACAGAACTAAAGTGCGGAAAGTAAAAACTGAAAGTAAGTACACGTCGCACCACAACTCAAAACTGTAAACCACGCAGCACAGTAACACACACTCTCACACACACACAGTAAGTAGGACTCAGCTAGGGTCTGTGGCTCGGCGTCCCGTCACCACAGAGGCTCTTAACCCCAGCCACGTGTGCACACTACAGATGCTCTCTCTCGCGTCTGGTCCACGACCGGTTTTTCCCCTACTCTTGACCCTAGCGGTAGAGAAGGGGCTCCACGGAGACCGGCTCAAAACCACCACAAGGAGTACGCACAAGACAGAGTCGCACTCGGCGTCCTGGCTCACTAGCGGAGGACACCCAGACGCTAGTCGTCTAGACGGAGTCGCACCCACGCCTAGGTAACACAACAAAAACGGGTATGATGATCAGTCTGTCCCCATGCAATTTTAATTAATTAGATATATATACATATTTTGATGATTAACAAAACCAAACAAGAATTTATCAATTATATCTGCTGAATATTTCATAAGTCTTAAGTACAGGAAAATACCGAAGTCAAACAAGCCAATAAAGGTATGCATTACTACTCTGAAGCTTTAATCTTTTCAACATGAGATTTCTCCAAGTCCATATCGATTTCTGTTGAAGTTCATAATGATTTTCTTATAAGACTGAAAAGTCATGTTGTTTCAAACAAGTCGATGTCACAACGACTTCATAAGTTATCATAACGATTCCTTTAGAACTCGCAACGACTTGCTTGTTGTAACGACTTCATAAGTTATCATAACGATTTCTTTAGAACTCGCAACGACTTGCTTGTTGTAACGACTTCATAAGTTATCATAACGATTTCTTTAGAACTCGCAACGACTTGCTTGTTGTAACGACTTCATAAGTTATCATAACGATTTCTTTAGAACTCGCAACGACTTGCTTGTTGTAACGACTTCATAAGTTATCACAACGATTCCTTTGAAACTCGTAACGACTTGCTAGCCATAACGATTTCTTTAGTTCTCGTAACGATTCCTTTGAAACTCGTAACGACTTGCTAGCCATAACGATTTCTTTAGTTCTCGTAACGATTCCTTTGAAACTCGTAACGACTTGCTAGCCATAATGATTTCTTTAGTTCTAGTAACGATTCCTTTGAAACTTGTAACGACTTGCTAGCCATAACGATTTCTTTAGGATTCATAACGTCTTGCTTTGTGCAACGATTTGTTAAGAGTTTCATAACAATTTCTGTATTGTTGTAGAACGATTTGCTATGACTCATAACGATTTCATAAGTCATACAGCCTTCAATTTCATATCTTGATATCTTATTCATCTTAAAGCATTGACCTGTCAAAATCCACGTAGACATCTCTCTGACGCTTTTGCATTTATGAGATCTGAACGTATCTCTGCATGCATGCAGACCATATCATCCTTTATCATGCTTACTCTGATGACGTCCTTTAGACTTAAGCCAGTTGGCATTACTATTTTCTTAACTATTGCTACTGACGTTGACTGATATCAGAGACAGTCTATCTGTCTGCTATTTGAGTTTGACATCTGTGCAGACCTTTGATGAAGCTTCATGGTACAACGTTAGACAAATAGAAGCCAACGGATATCTGTGAAGATCTCATCTCTTTACGTGCTCAAGTGATCAAAAGACTGTGACAGGAAGCTTCCAAGACTCCAGATGTCATTCAGTCTAACGACTACTCAAAAGAGAGACAACGGTCTCTTCAACGACTAGATTTCAAATTGAAGATATATATACAAGACAGAAGAATAGAAGGATTGATCATATTCAAGAGACTATTTTCAAATTCTTCTGAAGAAAATCGAGAGCCAAGATCCTTCACTCCGTTTAGCCTTTTGCTCTCTTGCTCTCCACTAGTTTTGTGAAAATCTTGTGAGAGCCTGTACAGTTCTGAGAGTGTGAATTGTTCATAATCTCTTCGCTCTCAGTTCTTGTTGCTTCAGATCCTCACTTATCAAAAGCTGGATCTAGGGGCGTGAAAGTCATTTATTCTTCTCTGTGTTGTTCCCTTCGGGTGTGAAGGAAGACCTGGTGGTATCCAGGGTGTTGCTCCCTTCGGTTGTGAAGGAAGACCTGGTGGCATCCAGGGTGTTGTTCCCTTCGAGTGTGAAGGAAGACCAGCTGAGCTGGGTGTTGTAGCGTCCTTAGGGGGACTGTTCCCTAGTTAGTGAAATCCTGAGTTGTTGCTCAGGGACTGGACGTAGGACTCCTAAGGAAAGGAAGTCCGAACCAGGATAACTCTTGTGTTGTGTGATTGTCTCCTTGCGTGATTGTTATTTAAACTAACTGTGACTAACGTTGTTCGAAGATCGTTTGTGTGATTGTTTTTTGTTACAGGTATCTCCTAGATTAAATTTAAAAAGACCCATTCACCCCCCTCTGGGCTCGTCAACTGGGCAACAAGTGGTATCAGAGCAAGTCTCTTCGACAAAGAAAGGATCCAACGATCTGAAGAGTAAAGATCCATGGCAGCCCAAGGTAATTTTGAAGGTCAGTCCGTCAACCGACCCCCTCTCTTCGATGGTGAAGATTACCCTTACTGGAAGACCTGAATGGAATACTTTTTACAAGGACACGACTATCAAATTTGGTCCATAGTAGAAGAAGGTGATCTGTTAGTCACAAATGAGAAAGCACAATGGACAGATGATGACAGGAAGAAGATTTCCCTGAATTGCAAAGCAAAGAGTATCCTATGCTGTGCTCTAAGTAAGAAGGAATTCAACAGAGTTTCAGCCTGCAAATCATCAATGGAAATGTGGGAAAAGCTCAGGATTACTTATGAAGGCACAGACAAAGTGAAGGAAACAAGAATTGATATTCTTGTCACTCAATATGAAAGATTTCAGATGCAATCAAGTGAGTCCATAACCCAAATGTTCAGCCGGTTCACTGACATCACAAATGGACTGGCTAGCCTGGGGAAAGTCTATGAAATGGGAGATATGGTAAGAAAGATACTTAGATCCTTACCGTCCTCATGGACTCCAAAAGTCACAGCAATAGAAGAAGCTAATGATCTGAAGAGAATGTCTGTAGAAAAGCTCATTGGGTCCCTCATGGCCCATGAAATCAATATGGAAAGGCTAGGAGAGTCCTCTAGCAGAAAGAAGCACTCCAACGCCTTAAAAGCTGAAGAAGATTCACCAGAAGCAAGCTCAGCTGAAAGCGAAAGTAATGCAGACAGCGAAAATGAGGAAGCTATGTTATCCAGAAGGTTACAGCGAATCTTGGCTAAAAAGAAGAAATCTCAATCTGGTAGAAAGTATTTCAAAAGGAATAAGGATTTCAAGAAACCAGATGGAAAAGAAGTGAAGAAAGGAGAACCATTTGCTACGAATGTAAGAAGCCAGGACACATTAAGACTGAGTGTCCTAAGTTAAAGAAGTCAGAGTTCAGGAAGAAGGACAGTTCCAAGAAGTTTAGAAAGTTCAAAAAGAAAGCAATGGCAGCAGCATGGGAAAACAGCAGCGACTCAGATAGTGAGTCGAGCTCCTGCAGTGATGAAGAAAAAGCCCACTTGGCTTTCATGGCAAACACTGAAGAAAAGGTAACCTCTGACTCATCTTTTGATTCATGCAATGGTTCAGACTCCGATAGTTTAGAAGAGGCTTTCAATGAACTTTATGAAAAATATAAAGAAGTAACTAAACTATTAAAAGTAAGTAAGAAAAACATAGTCTGTATAGAAAATACAAACTCAGATCTAAAATCAGAAAATGAACAATTAGAAAGTCAAATAATTGAACTTAAACGAAGAAATGAACTGTTATGTGAAGACCTAAAAGTTAAAAATGAACAAATAACTAAACTAGAAAAACAGGAAAGTACTGATGAATTAAGGAAAGAAATTAAAAACTTAAATGAAGAAAATGATAAACTATCAAGCACACTAGAAAAATTTACTAATGGTAAAAACTCTCTAATATTAAAAGGTGCTAGGAGATCAGGAAAGAAGAAAAATGGGTTAGGATATACACCCCCAGATAATGAAGAAACCAAGGTCTATCCTAAAACATATCCAACACCAAAATTTGTACCCGAACAAGATATAGCATACAAAGTTGATTTTAAATACATAGAAAAGTGACTAAGTTATCCTGCTGTAGTCACTGCAATAAGTTAGGACATATTATAACTACATGCCCAACAAGACATAAAAAATGGATATTAAAAGATAAAGTTAATGATACTAACCAATCAGGACCCAAAAGAATTTGGGTACCTAAAGCTTGATGTCTTTATTTCAGGATAACCCTCGAGCATCCAAATGGTATTTGGATAGTGGGTGCTCAAGACACATGTCAGGAAACCAGAAGTTGTTTCTCATCTCCAAGCTGAAGATGGAACAGTTACCTATGGAGATAATGGGAAAGGAATCGTAATAGGCAGTGGCTCTGTGGAAAACAAAGGAAAAACAGTCATAGAAGATGTGCTACTAGTCAAGGGATTGAAGCACAATCTCATCAGCATTAGCCAGCTGTGCGACAGAGGCCATCAGATCAAGTTTCAAGAGTCAAAGTGCAGTATACTGAAGGATGGAACAGTCATCTTTGAAGCTAATAGAGAAAAGAATTTGTATGTGCTCTATCTTGAAGAACTCAAGGTTCAAAATGTTTGCCTGGCAGCAAATAAAAATAAATCCACAGAATTATGGCACAGACGACTTGGACACTGCAGCATAGATGGCATGAGAAATTGCTAAAGAAGAATCTTGTGCAAGGTCTACCTAAGGTCAGTACAAAGTTGGAAAGTGTATGTAAACCTTGTGCTAAGGGTAAGCACACCAAGGTCTCCTTCAAGTCAAAGACGGTGGTGACCACCTCAAAACCCTTGGAGCTCCTTCATATGGATCTATTTGGGCCAATGAGGACTACCAGTCTTGGAGGAAAGAATTTTGGATTTGTCATAGTTGATGACTACTCAAGATTTACATGGGTATCATTCCTAGAGCATAAAGATGATACCTTTGAAAGTTTCGTCAGCTTCAGTAAGAAAGTTCAGAAAGATCAGAAGTTCAGCATTGTGTCTATCAGATCAGATCATGGTGGTGAATTTCAAAATGAGAATTTTCTAGATTTTGTGATGATCAGGGAATTGAGCACAATTTCTCAGCACCAAGGACACCTCAACAGAATGGCATCGCTGAGAGGAAGAACAGAACCCTATTGGACATGGCAAGAACTATGCTCTCAGAATATGATCTGCCTAGATATTTTGGGCTGAAGCAGTCAATACAGCAAGCTATATTATCAACCGTGTAATGATCAGGCCAATCCTGAAGAAGACTGCATATGAACTATTCAAAGGAAAGAAGCCTCAGATCAGCCACTTCAGAACCTTTGGGTGCCCTTGCTTCATTCACAACAATGGAAAAAGGGACATCGGTAAGTTGGATGCCAAATCAGATGAAGGCATCTTCATGGGGTATACGTCTAAACCTAAAGGCTATAGAGTATTTAATAAACGTACCTTGTTGATTGAACAATCTGTGCACATTATTTTTGATGAAACTAACCCTTCCTTGAGAAAGGAAGTAGATAGTGACGATGATGATGCAGAAGAACTATCCAAGAAACTAAAAGATGCATCAATTGAGGACAAGGATGATCCACCTCTGGAAGAATTACAACAAGAAGAAGTTACTCATGAAAACCTTCCAAAGGAGTGGAGATACAAGAAAGATCACCCACTTGAAAATATCATTGGTGATCCATCTATTGGGGTAAGAACAAGAGGTAATGTTATTCCTTGTGATTATTTAGCCTTTGTTTCTCAGATAGAGCCTAGGACAGTCAATGAAGCTCTCTCTGATGAATCTTGGATAGTAGCCATGCAAGATGAATTAAATCAATTCAAGAGAAACCAAGTATGGTCCCTTGTTCCTAGACCATCAGACCATCCAGTCATTGGCACCAAATGGGTGTTCAGAAATAAACTGGATGAAACTGGTGCAATCTTAAGAAACAAGGCCAGGTTGGTAGCTCAAGGCTATTCTCAAGAGGAAGGCATAGATTTCGATGAAACCTATGCACCTGTAGCTAGACTTGAGGCCATTAGAATATTACTTGCATATGCATCTGCTTTGAACTTGACACTATTTCAAATGGATGTTAAATCCGCTTTCTTAAATGGTTTCATAAAAGAGGAAGTTTATGTGGAACAACCTCCGGGCTTTGATGACACAGAATTTCCTAATCATGTTTTCAAACTTCACAAGGCATTATATGGTTTAAAGCAAGCACCTAGAGCCTGGTATGAAAGGCTTAGCTCTTTCCTTCTAAATCATGGTTTCAGCAGAGGTCAGGTAGATAGTACACTTTTTATAAAGTCAAAAGTCAAACACATCCTATTGGTTCAAATCTATGTAGATGATATCATTTTTGTTCTACTGATGAGTCTCTTTGCAAGTATTTTGAAAAGTTAATGCAGGGAGAATTTGAAATGAGTATGATGGGAGAACTCAACTATTTCCTTGGACTTCAAATCAAACAAGGAAAGGAAGGAACTCACATCAGTCAAGCTAAGTACACAAAAGAACTATTGAAGAAATTCGGATTCGAAAATACCAAGCCACTATCGACACCAATGAGTACATCAACAAGAATGGACAGTGACAAAGATGGTAAGAAAGTAGATCAAAAGATCTACAGAGGTATGATAGGTTCACTCCTTTATTTAACAGCTAGTAGACCTGATATTCTATTTAGTGTATGCATGTGTGCTCGATATCAGGCAGATCCTAAAGAATCACATTTAATTTCTGTGAAAAGAATATTTAGATATCTAGCAGGATCTCATAACTTAGGTCTATGGTATCCAAAACAATGTGAAATTAGCCTAGTAGGTTACTCTGATGCTGACTATGCTGGATGTAAATTAGATAGAAAGAGCACCAGTGGTTGTTGCCAGTTCCTTGCAGGGTGTTTGATATCTTGGTCCTCAAAGAAACAAAATTCAGTAGCACTCTCTACAGCTGAAGCTGAGTACGTGGCTGCTGGAAGTTGCTGCACACAACTCTTATGGATAAAGCAACAGCTTGAGGACTTTGGATTAAATATCAAATCGATCCCGTTGCTATGTGACAACACCAGTGCCATTAATCTCACCAAGAATCCAGTTCAGCACTCAAGGACCAAACATATTGAGGTTAGATATCATTTTATTCGTGATCATGTTGCAAATGGAAATATTGAAATATCTTTTATTGATACAAATGGCCAATTAGCAGACATTTTCACAAAAGCCTTACCTGAAGAGAGATTTACATCTCTTAGAAGGGATTAGGCATGTGCAATTTGTGATAAAAGTTTGCTTACAAGTGGCACATTAAATTCTTAGAATTAAAGTAATTTTTCCCTCCTTGGCGATAAGCAAAAGAAATTCAAATTGTATTGTAGTAAACTCTCTCTCATTGAAGTCCAGTTGAATAGTCAAAACCTCTTGTCGTTTTCTCCGCCGCTTGGCGCCTCACTTTCCACGTAGCATTAATTTATTCATAAAATCGATGACAGAACGATTCGTGCCTCATCGTCTACCTTTTTTCCCCTCTTTTATCCTGCCGCTCGAGCCGATGCCCTAACAACTCCATCTCAATCCTCTGCAAATTTGAATCTTCCTCCTACTTCCCGCAAAATTTCTGAGGATTTTTCTCCTCACCTTCCGTCTCCACCCTCGTTGTCTTTCCCACCTGAATCTATGGCCGCTCCTATCATCGCCGGCAGTTTGGGTGGCTACAGCGCCGAGTTCCTCACTCCTGAGCAGCAGGAGAGGTTTACCTTTGTGAAGACGAAGCTCTGTGGCAACAAAGAAGTAGATGTAGCTAATCTGCGGAAAAGTGGAATGAACAGCATAGTAGATTTGAACAATCAGATGCAGTGGACAAAATTTCCACCTTTTCAGAGGTCAGTTATCCGGACTTGGTAAAAGCCTTTTTTGTGTGTATGAGAACAGAGGAAGATGGGTCTCTAGTCTCTTCAGTAAAGGGAACATTGATTAGAATAGACCCTGAGTTGCTGAAAGTTTTGTTCAATGTAAAGACTTCCGGATTTAGTGGGATTCACTTTGAGGATGCCCAAGTGAAAGGTCTGGGAATTATCGGGCCAAGATTCAAGCTGAGAGACGGCAAGATCGACATAAATCAACTATTCGCCTTCAATCGTCTTCTTCATTTTATTGTCTGTCAAATCCTAGTTCCCAAAAGTGCAACGTTTTCATCTTGCACAAAGGCCGATTCGGACATGATGTACTGGGCCATTCAGAATAAGGAGATAAATATGGCCGCAGTGATAATGGAAAGAATGAAGTTTGCAAGAGATCAGATTTGGGACACCAAGAGTAAGTTAAATGTGTCCCTGCCTTATGCCCACCTACTCACCAAGATCTTCAAACACTTCGGTGTTGATCTCTCTGGGGCAGTTGTAGAGAAAATGGGCCAAGCAATCAGGTCCAGGAACCTGAAGAAAGTGGCTTCTCTGTGGAAAATGGTGTCTGGTTCAAGGCTTCAGTGGCCGAAGGCGAGGCCATCATTATCGACACCTCAGTTGTTCATCCGGAGATGGGATCAGCAAATATGGCTCCAGAATTGCCAGTAGAGTCAATTTTAGCTCCAGCAGTTGAAGCAGCAGAATCTTCAGGACCCTCCATTGCAGAAGTTCAGTCTGAAAGCGCAGTAGAAGAAGAAAGGGTGTTTGTAGAAGCTTCAGGATTTCCAGAAGAACCAGTTCAAACCTTTGCAGAAAGGCGAATTGAGGATCTCCTCCCAGAGGACATTATTCCTGTTGAGGACCCCCATCCCTCAATTGTAGTTGCATCAATTCTGGCAGACATCATAGATTCCATTCCTCTTATTTCCAGTGCTCCAGAATCAAGTAGCAGTGTTGTCAAAGAGACTGTGGCATCAGGCCACATTGATGATCAAATGGAAGATGTTCCAGTCGAGGTAGAGCACCAAGCTGCCCAAGGTGACTCTGTGCTGGAATCTGCTCCCAGTCAGGGGGAGCAAGTATCAGATGAAGAAAATGCTCCTATTGAGGGGGAGCTATCAAAAGAAGGTCCTGAAGACGCAATTCCAGATGTTAATAGGGTTGAAGAGCATAGAGATTTTTCAAATTTGGATGACAGAGAAGGGGCGACTGCAAGCTCTTCGAGCTCAGATGATGATCTCCCTCCTCCAGAAAATAAAAGTAAGAAGAAAGGAAAAGAGGTTGCCTCTGGAGTTCCTCTCCTGGCTGATTCTCCATTTCAGAGGCAGGCTAAGAAGAAAATTGTCATACAATTGAAGCCAGTAATTGAAAGGCTGAATGTTCAAGGTGAACTACTATGTTCTCTCCAGTCAGATGTCAACTCTATCTTTCTGAGTCAAGCTTCGGCTAACAAAGAGTTGGCCCAAATCAGAATGCTATGAAATGGTTCAACCAGGAAATGAGCAGCATGAAAGGCATGCTCTCAGATATTATCAAAGCAGTTGGAGCTCACGCTCCTCCTCCTCCAGAAGCAGCACCAGGAGCAGCAGCAGCATCAGAAGAGGTAGGGCCAACAGGGCCAGCTGATCAGGATGTAGGGCCAACAGGGCCAGCTGTTCAGGATGCAGGGCCAACAGGGCCATCTGAGGAAGAATCCAGACCATTGGAGAGTGAGTCTGTGCAGATAGAGGCAGAAGAGATCTTGGCACCCAAGCCCCCAGCTCCCTCTTCCCCTCTCACACACCTATTCCTCCAACTCCACCATCAGCTCCTACAGCACCTCCTGCTCCTCAAACATTCAAGAAGCCTCAATCTAGACCAATTTCATCTCCTACCCCATTTCAGTCCACCATTCCTTCTCCTTCTCCTACATTTGAGGCCCCTCCAGGATCCTCAGCTGGAGCATCATCCTCCTCCTCCTCCGGTCCCTCCTTGGACCCACTGATGATCTTCACACTACTTCACATTCTTTTCTTCATCCTACTCCTCCACCCTCTTTCATCACTATCATACCTGAACATGCTCAACTCAGTTCTCCCTTTATTGAAAAGATAAAGGATGAATTTGAGGAAGGGATCCTCAGGTCTGTGTTGAAAGTGGGAGACCATGTTCACAGGGCAGATCCTTCTATTCCTGCTTCCAAGAAGAGGAAACTTACTTCTACCTCTTCCTCTTCCTCTGAACCCAAATACCCTCCTTTGTGGTTCTCTCTCACAGTGGACAACCATCATAACCCACTGTATAGGGAATACCTTTCTAAAGTTGCCTTTGCCACTATCATCAACCTTCCTTTTCAAAACCTTACAGATCATCTGCTCACCATTTTCCCCTATACTTCTCTTTCCAAAACTGAAAAATCCAAAATTTTCTCTCTTGCTCACTCCAAATCTGAAGAGCAGTGGGGCAAAGGTCACAAGGATCTTTTCAAGAAGTTCACTTTTGCCAAATCTGCCAGATTTCCTCCAAGGGACCACTCCTTGACTCTCTCTGAATGGTTCAGGATGTACCACAAAGAACTCTGGGCACCCTTCATTCAATCGAAAATAAAGATGATCAGGCATTTCATGCTCTTCAACAACTACAGATATATTCATAAACTTCCAGAAGTTCAGCTCTGTCAGTTCAGGAAGGCCATTTCAGCTTTGTCTCCAGTTATAGCTCTCTTCAGATATTCAAGTAGATTTTGCTACACTTCAAATACCTGAGGAGATAGCCCTGCCTCAAATTCACTTTCCAGTTCTAGAATCCTCTGTAGGATCCATCATCTTTGAGCGTTTTGCTAGGGTTTTGGGCAGAATTAAAGTGCAGAAAGGATACCTGGTTTCCTTTTCTAGATTCCTGTTCAGGGAATATCACCAGGGCCATGTCAAGGCTGAAGTTCTCTCCCCTATCTTGTCTGAATGTGAAAGGCTCACATCTTCTGATTGGTCAAAGTTCTACCCCTTGTCAGCTCAACAGTTGTCAGCACTCAATGAAGCTCAGGCCAGGGAAGGCAAACCAGCTATTTCTCCAGCCACCTTCCTAGATATGAACTCCATCAATCTTGTTCATGACCCCTTCAAGGTCTGGGAAGAAAGATATAAAGTGTATGTGGCTTTGCACCAAGCTCTCCGAGCTACCCACAATCACTACCCTGTCACCATGGACCAGTTCCTCTCCTGTGCCAGCTTTGGCACTTCTCGGTTTCTCAAGATGAACATGGACAAAGATGCCTATGCTGATCTTCTCTATAAGCATTTAGATCTTCATCTCAAACGGATGGCTCCCACCATGGGACCATCTTACTCTGTGTCGTTTGGAGCTTTTAAAAATCTTTTTGAAGAGCAGGAAGTTCAGGCATGGGAAACCATCTCCCATTTTGCCTCTCTGTTGTCTCTTGCCTTCTATTTACCTGTACCTCCGCAATAAATACATGACCCTCTGTGTATTCTCTCTTTTTCTTTCTCTCTTCTTTCTTTGTCAAAGTTTTTCTTTTTGCTTAATGACAAAAAGGGGGAGAACAGTACAAAAAAATTCAGATATATTTTTTTTTCCATGCTTATTGTTCAGTTTTGTCATCACCAAAAAGGGGGAGATTGATGATCAGTCTGTCCCCATGCAATTTTAATTAATTAATTATATATATATATATATTGATGATTAACAAAACCAAACAAGAATTTATCAATTATATCTGCTAAATATTTCATAAGTCTTAAGTACAGGAAAAATACCGAAGTCAAACAAGCCAATAAAGATATGCATTACTACTCTGAAGCTTTAATCTTTTCAACATAAGATTTCTCCAAGTCCATATCGATTTCTGTTGAAGTTCATAACGATTTTCTTATAAGACTGAAAAGTCATGTTGTTTCAAACAAGTCGATGTCACAACGACTTCATAAGTTATCATAACGATTCCTTTAGAACTCGCAACGACTTGCTTGTTGTAACGACTTCATAAGTTATCATAACGATTTCTTTAGAACTCGCAACGACTTGCTTGTTGTAACGACTTCATAAGTTATCATAACGATTTCTTTAGAACTCGCAACGACTTGCTTGTTGTAACGACTTCATAAGTTATCATAACGATTTCTTTAGAACTCGCAACGACTTGCTTGTTGTAACGACTTCATAAGTTATCACAACGATTCCTTTGAAACTTGTAACGACTTGCTAGCCATAACGATTTCTTTAGTTCTCGTAACGATTCCTTTGAAACTCATAACGACTTGCTAGCCATAACGATTTCTTTAGTTCTCGTAACGATTCCTTTGAAACTCGTAACGACTTGCTAGCCATAACGATTTCTTTAGGATTCATAACGTCTTGCTTTGTGCAACGATTTGCTATGACTCATAACGATTTCATAAGTCATACACCCTTCAATTTCATATCTTGATATCTTATTCATCTTAAAGCATTGACCAGTCAAAATCCACATAGACATCTCTCTGACGCTTTTGCATTTATGAGATCTGAACGTATCTCTGCATGCATGCAGACCATATCATAATTTATTATGCTTACTCTGATAACGTCCCTTAGACTTAAGCCGGTTGGCATTACTATTTTCTTAACTATTGCTACTGACGTTGACTGATATCAGAGACAGTCTATCTGTCTGCTATTTGAGTTTGACATCTGTGCAGACCTTTGATGAAGCTTCATGGTACAACGTTAGACAAATAGAAGCCAACGGATATCTGTGAAGATCTCATCTCTTTACGTGCTCAAGTGATCAAAAGACTGTGACAGGAAGCTTCCAAGACTCCAGATGTCATTCAGTCTAACGACTACTCAAAAGAGAGACAACGGTCTCTCCAACGACTAGATTTCAAATTGAAGATATATATACAAGACAGAAGAATAGAAGGATTGATCATATTCAAGAGACTATTTTCAAATTCTTCTGAAGAAAATCGAGAGCCAAGATCCTTCACTCCGTTTAGCCTTTTGCTCTCTTGCTCTCCACTAGTTTTTGTGAAAATCTTGTGAGAGCCTGTACAGTTCTGAGAGTGTGAATTGTTCATAATCTCTTCGCTCTCAGTTCTTGTTGCTTCAGATCCTCACTTATCAAAAGCTGGATCTAGGGGCGTGAAAGTCATTTATTCTTCTCTGTGTTGTTCCCTTCGGGTGTGAAGGAAGACCTGGTGGTATCCAGGGTGTTGCTCCCTTCGGTTGTAAAGGAAGACCTGGTGGCATCCAGGGTGTTGTTCCCTTCGAGTGTGAAGGAAGACCAGCTGAGCTGGGTGTTGTAGCGTCCTTAGGGGGATTGTTCCCTAGTTAGTGAAATCCTGAGTTGTTGCTCAGGGACTGGACGTAGGACTCCTAAGGAAAGGAAGTCCGAACCAGGATAACTCTTGAGTTGTGTGATTGTCCTCCTTGCGTGATTGTTATTTAAACTAACTGTGACTAACGTTGTTCGAAGATCGTTTATGTGATTGTTTTTGGTTACAGGTATCTCCTAGATTAAATTTAAAAAAAGACCCATTCACCCCCCCTCTGGGCTCGTCAACTGGGCAACAGGGTACACGGTAACGCAACGCGCGTACAACAGACGGAACACACTCAACGCTTGAACTCCGTACAGTAAGTAAACACCTCGTGCCACAATCAACTACTCCTATGCACAGGCGGAATCACACTCTAAGCCTGGCCCACATATGTAAATAGGGCGGACATCACATGTTGATCGCCTTGAAACACAACCCTTAAGCCTGCTGGGACACAGGATATTAACGGCCATATCGATTGCCGCCAATATGAAGTAAACGGCACTCATCATGTCGTTTACCCTGACTTAACGGCCATCGACCATGTCGTCAATATCACCCCTGAAGATCTCAACGTCAACGGATATGGACGTTAAGCTCTTCAGTTCCCTAAACCCAGAACTGAACTGAATCGGTTCAATTGGGCAGAATCACCCAACAGAACTTCGACTGATGGAGGGAAACACTTCCTTACATCAATCTAAACTACCAGAATATCAAAATTAGACAGTCTAACGCCTAGATTGTCCAAATCACCCTCAAATCTGGCATGATACAACCCAACCCTAAACCACAATTCACACACTGATTCACACAAATTAGCATGCTGAATTGCTAAGGAGGGTTGTAGGAGTTAAGTCCCTACCTCAGAACGCTTTATAAACCCCCAAACAGCCACTAATCGCGCCGGAACCCCCCGAAGACTCTGCGCGAATCGCACCAAAACCTCGCGTTTCCCGCCCGATCAAGCACCGCCACACGATCCAGGGCCTTCCCATGAGCTCAGATCAACCAACAGAAGCTAAGGAAATGGAGAAAAGCAAAGGTGGAGGAAAGGAGAGGAAATAAGAAGAATAGGTTCTGCTCTCGGGCTGCCCTATTTCAACAGATCCGACCAGTTGACGTCAACATCACTGGTCGCCTACTGAACCGCCAAAGCCCTGACGTCCACATCGCTTGCCGTTGAGTTCAACCTCAAACGTCCACATCGCTGGACGCTGACATCAAGTCAACGGCTAGCCCTGGCCGTCAACCCCAAGTCAACGACAATGGTCTTGTCGTCAACCACACAGAACCTCTAAAAGACCCAATAAGGATCCGCAAAGACCCGAGACCTTACAGCCCTCCCCCCTTAAGAAATTTTGCCCTCAAAAATCAAACAACATAAGGAAAGAAAACTCACCAAAGAGGTACGAAAACTGCTCGCGCATTTCGTCCTCCCGCTCCCATGTTGACTCACCACCGGAGTGCCGCTGCCACGCAACACGAACTAACGGGATAGCCTTGTTCCTCAACCTCTGAACTCGGAGATCCTCAATGTGCAACGGAAACTCTGGTACAGTCAACACTGGAGTCACCTCAGACCACTCTGCACTCTGCAGAACGTGAGACTCGTCAGAAAGATATCTCCGAAGCATCGACACGTGGAACACATCGTGGACTGCTGCCAACTCTGACGGAAGCTCAAGTCTGTACGCCAAACCTCCGACAAGCTCAGAAATGGTGAAAGGTCCAATAAAGCGAGGACTCAACTTCCCACGCTTACCAAACCTCACCACTCCCTTCATAGGAGACACACGGACAAACACCTGGTCCCCTACCTGAAACTCGAGCGGTCATCTACGCTGATCTGCATAACTCTTCTGCCGACTCTGAGCTGACTGAAGCCTCTGTCTCACAAGCTGAACCACCTCAACTGCCTGCTGTACCAACTCTGGTCCCGTGACAACCCGTTCGCCAACCTCGAACCAGTCAAGAGGAGTGCGACACGGTCGTCCGTACAAAGCCTCATATGGTGCCAAACCGATACTGGAGTGATAGCTATTATTATATGCAAACTCGACCAACGGCAAGTGAGCTGTCCACGACCCCTGCCACTCCAGACAGCAAGCTCTAAGCATGTCCTCCAAAGTCTGGATAGTCCGCTCTGACTGACCGTCTGACTGAGGGTGGTAGGCGGAAATAATAGCCAACTCTGACCCCAAAGCTCTCTGGAAACTGCGCCAGAACCCAGAAGTGAAGCGAGGATCCCTGTCTGACACAATAGAGATCGGCACTCCATGCAAAGGAACAATCCGCTCTACGTACAACGCGGCTAACCTATTCACACCCCAACTAGTCCTGACAGGCAAGAATCTGGCAGTCTTCGTCAATCTGTCCACAAGAACCCAAATGCTGTCAAAACCTCCAGCTGTCCTCGGCAAACCACAAACAAAGTCAGTCGTCACATGGTCCCACTTCCACATCGAAATCTCTAACGGCTGCACAAGTCCTCCTGGACGCTGATGTTCGGCCTTCACCTGCTGACAGACCAAACACCTAGCAACAAAAGCCGCTATGTCTCTCTTCATCCCAGGCCACCAAAACTGACGTCTCAACCTGTGATACATCTTGGTCGACCCTGGATGAATCGAGTACCTGGAACCATGTGCCTCTTGCAACACGACTCTCCTGATAGACTCCTCAACAGGTACATAGAGTCTATCTCAGAACCTAACAGTCCCGTCCTCACAAAGCTCAACCTCTGGGAGAAGCAACACACTGTGCAACTCGGGATCTGCCTGCTGAGCCTCAGCAACCTGTCTCACAACGGCGGGAGCTGCTAACAAACTGCTCAACACAAACTGTCGACGACTGGATGAAACTCTGAAAGACCCCTCTGTCGCAGACTGCCACAACTGCCATTCTCTAAGCATCAGATGACTCATCTGTGCTTTCCTACTCAAGGCATCTGCAACCACATTCGCCTTTCCAGGCTTATACTCAATGCTGAAATCATAGTCTTTCAGATATTCCATCCATCGACGCTGCCTCATATTCAGATCCCTCTGAGAAAACACATATCTCAAGCTCTGGTGGTCGGTACGGACTACAAAACTCACTCCGTATAGGTAAAGACGCCAAATCCGCAAAGCAAACACCACAGCTGCAAGCTCTAGGTCATGAGTCGGGTAACTCTCCTCGTGGGGCTTAAGCTGACGAGACGCATAAGCCACCACCCGGCCTTGCTGCATCCAAACCGCACCCAAACCAACACCTGAAGCATCTGTGCAAACCTCAAAACCCTCCTCACCTGAAGGTAAGGCAAGAATTGGCGCCGACATAAGCAGTCGCTTCAATTCTATGAAGCTCTGCTCACACTGCTCCGACCACACAAACGGAACTCCCTTTCTCGTCAACCGAGTCAAGGGTGCAGCAACCTAAGAAAAGTCTCGAACAAACCTGCGGTAGTAACCTGCCAAACCCAGAAAGCTACGAATCTCAGACACAGATCTGGGACTCTTCCACTGTAAAACTGCCTCAACCTTCGCTGGATCCACAGAAACTCCCTCACCTGAGATCACGTGCCCCAAAAAGTGAACCTGTTGTAGCCAAAACTCACACTTACTAAGTTTGGCATACAACTGGTGCTCTCGCAAAGTCTGCAACACGATCCTCAGGTGCTCGGCGTGCTCCTCCTCCGAAACGGAGTACACCAGAATGTCGTCAACAAACACTACGACAAATCGGTCCAAGAACTGGTGGAACACCCGGTGCATCAGATCCATGAAGGCCGATGGAGCATTGGTGAGCCCAAACAGCATCACCAAAAACTCAAAATGTCCATATCTGGTCCGAAAAGTAGTCCTCTCAATATCAGAATCTCTAATCCGCAACTGATAGTAGCCCGACCTCATGTCAATCTTCGAGAAGACACGAGCAGACTGAAGCTGATCAAAGAGATCATCAATCCTAGGCAAAGGATACCTATTCTTGATGGTCACTTGATTTAGCTTCCTATAATCGATACACAATCTCAGGCTACCATCCTTCTTCCGGACAAACAAAACAGGTGACCCCCACAGAGAAAAGCTAGGACGAATATAGCCCTTCTCCAACAACTCCTCAAGCTGCCTCTTCAACTCCCTCAACTCTGCTGGTACCATACGGTACGGTGCCTGTGCAAAAGGTACAGTGCCAGGAACCAACTCCACAGTAAACTCAATCTCTCTCTCTGGTGGTAGACCAGGCAACTCTTCTGGAAAAACATCCGGAAACTCACACACTACGGGAATGTCCCCCACTCCCGAGACAATCTGGTCAAGAGTCACTGCAGAAACTAGGAAACCCTGACAACCAGAAGCAAGTAACCTCCCTGCCCTCAAAGCAGAAACTAAAAAGCGAGAAGTAAGAGGTACGATACCCTGGAAGTAGAACGCCGCTTCCCCAGGTATCCGCAAGTGCACCCTCTTCTTCTGGAAATCCATCACTGCACCATACCGCTCTAACCAGTCCATACCCAAAATCACATCATAGTCATGTAACTGCAAGGCAAACAGACGGGCTGACAACCACTGATCCTGCAACTGCACAGGTACCTCCTCAAGACAGTAGGACGTAAGGACAAAGTCCCCTGTCGGCAACTCTACTGCTAGCTCAACAGACTCTCCCAAACTCAGCTCTCCAAGGGAGTCTAAAAACTCCTCAGACACAAAAGAGTGAGAGGCACCGGAATCAAACAAAACTCTAGCTGTACAACCAAAAACTGTAACAGTACCTTCCACCAGGTGAGCTGCCTCCGCGTCTGCACGGGTCAAGTGAGTAACACGACCTCTACCTCTCGACCCACCGGAACCTCCGGTCTGCTGACGCTGCTGCACAGGTGCCTGCTGCTGCTGCTGCTGCACTCGGGGCTGTGACTGGGTCTGCTGCTGCGGCACACGAGGTAACAAAGGACAATCTCGCGCCATGTGACCCATCTGGTCACACCGGTAACACTGACCAGCAAAAGTACGTTGTACCTGCTGCGAAGGCTGACCTGTCGGCTGCTGAACACTCCCAACCGACTGCTGCCTCTGCTCTGCCTACCTCCTATCACGCCGAAACTTCCTCCGAGATCCTGACTTCGCCGTCGTCCCAGTAGAAGTGGACGCGTAGGAAGTCGCAGTCCTCGGGGTCGTCTGCACACTACCCTGCTGCTGTCGAGGCTGAGAAGGAACTACCTGCGTCTGAACCTCTGCACTCCGAGCAAGAGTCCGTAAGGTGTCTGCCTCCAACGCTGCCGCTGTCTGATAGGCCGCATCCAAGTCTGTGACACGAGCAACTATCAGCGCCTGCCTGAGCTCTGGCCTCAAGCCCCTCACGAACTGCTGAGTCCTCAGACCCTCATCTCCCATAATCTGCGGAGCATAACGCCCTAGCTCTACAAATCTGGCCCTGTACTGCACCACAGTAAAGTCCCTCTGCTGCAAGTCCAGAAATTGGTACAACCTCTCCGTTCGGACGTAAGTAGGACAGAAAGCTCTCTCAAAAGAAACGACAAACTCCTGCCACGGAATCTGCCTAAGTGGATGAGACTGAAAAGTAGTCTCCCACTCAAAGGACCACCAAGTCAACGCCTGCGCCTGCAACTGGTAACTGGCTAGCAGCACTCGCTCCTCGGGAACACACTCCATGGAACGAAAAGTCCGTTCCACTGCATCTAACCACGCCCGCGCTGCATCTGGATCAGGCTGGCCCAAAAACTGAGGAGGCTGAAACTGCAAGAACTCCCTCAACACCTTCCCAGTACCACCCTGGGGTACCGGCGCGTCACGGTGCTGAGCAACAAACTGAGCCATCCCCTCAAGAAATTGAGTCATGTCCAATCCCTGAGCTACCTGAGGTGGAGGTGGCGGCGGAGCAATACCACTATGTGTGTCCTGTGGCAAAGGCTGCATCTGCTGTGGTGGCGGAGCGTCTCCAACCTCCTGACGAGTTGCCTGCTCAGCCACTCCCTCTCTAGGACGTCGCCTAGGAGCCATAGTACTATACACAGAGCAAAAATACACACATAAATACACTAACTAACTCCGGGCTAAGTAGATAGCTGCAGCTGTACTCTTTGTACTCTGAGTCTACATGATGGGTATTTTCTTATATATATCTCATCAGACCAGGCTCTGATACCAAACTGTAACGACCCAGAATTCGCATTACCAGTTAGAACCAGTAACCCGAAATCTGACCCGCTAACCCACGAGACAAGCTCGGAAGGGTAGGAAGTGAACGTCCGAGGAGTCTATATGTAAGAAGATACACACCATGCAAAGCTGTAAGATTCCACTATATGAACATAACATATACAACTCAGAGTCTGAGCAAGGTACAGAGTACAGAAGTACAACAAAAAGGTACTACTCACTGCAGCTAAGGAGCACCAACACCGGAGTGGCTAGACTCGCCTGGAACGGGAGTCGACGAAGACCCACCTGAAAGGGAAGGGAGTGAGTCTCAAGAAAAGAGACCCAGTAGGGAAAAGTAACCCCACCGGCTACAGAACTAAAGTGCGGAAAGTAAAAACTGAAAGTAAGTACACGTCGCACCACAACACAAAACTGTAAACCACGCAGCACAGTAACACACACTCTCACACACACATAGTAAGTAGGACTCAGCTAGGGTCTGTGGCTCGGCGTCCCGTCACCACAGAGGCTCTCAACCCCAGCCACGTGTGCACACTACAGACGCTCTCTCTCGCGTCTGGTCCACGACCGGTTTTTCCCCTACGCTTGACCCTAGCGGTAGAGAAGGGGCTCCACGGAGACCGGCTCAAAACCACCACAAGGAGTACGCACAGGACAGAGTCGCACTCGGCGTCCTGGCTCACTAGCGGAGGAGAACCACACGCTAGTCGTCTAGACGGAGTCGCACCCACGCCTAGGTAACACAACAAAAACGAGTACACGGTAACGCAACGCGCGTACAACAGACGGAACACACTCAACGCCTGAACTCCATACAGTATGTAAACACCTCGTGCCACAATCAACTACTCCTATGCACAGGCGGAATCACACTCTAAGCCTGGCCCACATATGTAAATAGGGCGGACATCACATGTCAATAGCCTTGAAACACAACCCTTAAGCCTGCTGGGACACAGGATATTAACGGCCATATCGATTGCCGCCAATATGAAGTAAACGGCACTCATCATGTCGTTTACCCTGACTTAACGTCCATCGACCATGTCGTCAATATCACCCCTGAAGATCTCAACGTCAACAGATATGGACGTTAAGCTCTTCAGTTCCCTAAACCCAGAACTGAACCGAATCAGTTCAATTGGGCAGAATCACCCAACAGAACTTCGACTGATGGAGGGAAACACTTCCTCTCATCAATCTAAACTACCAGAATATCAAAATTAGACAGTCTAACGAAGATTGTCCAAATCACCCTCAAATCCGGCATGATACAACCCAACCCTAAACCACAATTCACACACTGATTCACACAAATTAGCATGCTGAATTGCTAAGGAGGGTTGTAGGAGTTAAGTCCCTACCTTAGAACGCTTTATAAACCCCCAAACAGCCACTAATCGTGCCGGAACCCCCCGAAGACTCTGCGCGAATCGCACCAAAACCTCGCGTTTCCCGCCCGATCAAGCACCGCCACACGATCCAGGGCCTTCCCACGAGCTCAGATCAACCAACAGAAGCTAAGGAAATGGCGAAAAGCAAAGGTGGAGGAAAGGAGAGGAAATAAGAAGAATAGGTTCTGCTCTCGGGCTGCCCTATTTCAACAGATCCGACCAATTGACGTCAACATCACTGGTCGCCTACTGAACCGCCAAAGCCCTGACGTCCACATCGCTTGCCGTTGAGTTCAACCTCAAACGTCCACATCGCTGGACGCTGACATCAAGTCAACGGCTAGCCCTGGCCGTCAACCCCAAGTCAACGACAATGGTCTTGTCGTCAACCACACAGAACCTCTAAAAGACCCAATAAGGATCCGCAACGACCCGAGACCTTACAAGGTAGCTGTAGAGTCAGAAGTAGAGGCTGAGGAGTTAGAGGTTCCTTTGTCTGCGCACACACCAGCAAGAACGGTATCGACTAGGAAGTGTATTCTGTCTTTACCGGTGCGCATTGAGGACCGAGGTTTAGATGGGTGCTTCTTTTTGCTTAAGATGAAGGACTATGATGCAATTCTAGGTCTGCATTGGCTTGAGGAGCACTATGCTTTGGTAGATTGTCGTGGGAAGAAGAGTACTTTCCGTATTCCTGGTGAGGATGAGTTCTCGCATCCATTGCCAAGGACCTTAGCAGGAAGGTTTGTGATCTCCGCCATGAAGGCAATGAGAATGGTGAACAAGGGGTGTGACGCTTTTCTTGCCAGCGTGGTATTAGTACCGAAGGATGATCAGTCACCGACCTTGAGGAGATTGATGTTGTTTAGGAGTTTCAAGACGTATTTCTTGATGATTTGTCTAGTTTGCCACCAGTTAGAGGGATAGATTTTACTATAGAGTTGCTTCCAGACACCTCTCCTATCTCAAAGGCTCCATATCGGATGACACCTGCGGAGTTAGCGGAGTTAAGGAAGCAGTTGCAAGATTTGCTGGACAAGAGATTTATTCGCCCTAGTGTGTCACCTTAGGGCGCACCTGTATTATTCGTGAAGAAGAAGGATGGTTCCCTTAGGTTGTGCATTGATTATATAAAGCTCAACCAGGTGACTGTGAAGAATAGGTATCCCTTACTGCGGATTGATGATTTATTCGATCAGCTGCAGAATGCATCGGTGTTTTCTAAGATTGATCTATGGTCCGGCTATTATCAGTTGAGGATTAGGAGTGAAGATGTGTCCAAGATGGCCTTTAGGACTCGTTATGGACATTATGACTTTTTGGTGCTTCCATTTGGTATGACCAACGCCCCTGCAGCGTTCATGGATCTCATGAACTGGGTGTTTAGACCTTATTTACATAGTTTTGTAGTAGTGTTTATCGACGATGTGGTAGTCTATTCTCCGGATGAGGCTACACACCATGATCATTTGAGGGCTGTTCTGGAGGTTCTCCAAGCTGTATGCAAAGTTCAGCAAGTGCGATTTCTGGATGTGCGAGGTTCATTTCCTTGGGCATGTTATCTCAGGCGCTAGAGTTGCAGTTGATCCGGGGAAGGTCTAGGTTGTATTAGATTAGGAGATTCCAAGGACCCCATCGGAGATTCGAAGTTTTCTTGGTTTAGCGGGCTATTACCGGCGATTCATTGACAGATTTGCATCTATCGCTGCACCTTTGACTAAGCTAAACAGGAAGGGTGTGAAGTTTGTCTGGTCTGATGATTGCGAGAGTAGTTTCCAGTTGCTGAAGGCAAACCTTACTTCTGCACCCGTGTTGATTTTGTCGAGTGGTGTAGAGGGTTTTGCCATCTATTCGGATGCATCTCAGATCGGTCTCTACTGTGTATTGATGCAGCATGGTAGGGTAGTGGCATATGCTTCTCGTCAATTGAAGGAGCATAAGTGTAACTATTCGACTCATGATTTGGAGCTTGCGGCAGTGGTTCATGCACTGAAGATCTGGAGACACTATCTTTATGGTGTCAAGTTCGAGGTGTTCATTGACCACAAGAGTTTGAGATATCTTTTTTCTCAGAAGGAGTTGAACCTACGGCAGAGGAGATGGATTGAGTTCCTCAAGGACTACGACTTCGATCTTCAGTATCATCCAGGGAAGGCGAATGTCATGGCAGATGCTCTTAGAAGGAAGAGATCTTTGCTCCAGCAGGATTGGAAGATGTTGGAGGATGCGGCCTGTGCGATGACTGAGTTAGAGCCACAGTTATGTCAGGCTTTCGTGGCTCAGTCTTCCATTCGGTCCACTATTCTAGATGAGGTGATTGAGCAGCAAAAGGCCGACCCTCGACTCCAGGAGTTGGTGGGCAAGGCGGGAAGTGCTCGAGATGAGAATGGTGTGATTAGATTTCATCACCGAGTTTGTGTTCCCGATATCGTGGATGTCCGTGAGCATGTTCTAGCAGAAGCTCATAGGTCGAGGTTCTCTATTCATCCAGATAACACCAAGATGTACCAGGATTTGAAGAGATCTTTCTGGTGGTCTAGAATGAAGAAGGATGTGGCTGAGTTCGTATCCAGGTGTTTAGTGTGTCAGCAAGTGAAGGCTGAGCGTCAGCGACCATCTAGTCTTATGCAGAAGATGGAGATCCCAGAATGAAAGTGGGAGGCTGTCACTATGAATTTTGTGATGAGTTTGCCCAGATCAGCAAGGGACAATGACTCGATTTGGGTGATTGTAGACTGATTCTCCAAGACAGCGCATTTCTTGCCTATGAAGAAGAAGCAGTCCATGGAGAGTTTGACTAGGCTTTATGTTAGTAGCATTGTGAGGTTGCATGGCGTGCCGAAGTCCATTATTTTGGATCGAGATCCGAGGTTTACTTTGAGACTATGGAAGGGTCTTCAGTAGGCTTTAGGTTCCGAGTTGAAGCTTAGTTCGGCGTTCCATCCCCAGACAGATGGGCAGTCTGAGAGGACTATCCAGACGCTCGAGGATATGTTGAGAGCGTGTGTATTGGATTGGAAGGGTGATTGGGAGCGTCATTTGCCTCTTGTGGAGTTCGCCTATAACAACAGCTTTCATGCGAGCATTGGTATGGCTCTGTTTGAGGCTTTGTATGGGCGGCCCTGTAGGTCTCCTTTGTGTTGGGAGGAGACAGGTGATAGGCAGTTGATAGGTCCAGAGTTAGTGCAGGAGACTTCGGATAAGATTCATCTTATTAGGCAGAGGCTTGTTGCGGCGCAAGATAGGCAGAAGAGCTGCGCCGACAACAGAAGGAAGGATTTAGAGTTCGAGGTTGGTGAGCATGTTTTTCTGAAGGTTTCGCCTACCCAAGGTGTTGTCAGGTTTGGCAGACATAGCAAGTTGAGTCCTAGATTCATTGGCCTATATGAGATTCTTAGGCGGATGGGCAACGTGGCATATGAGCTAGCTTTACCCTCAGCGTTAGCTAGTGTCCATCCTATTTTCCACGTATCTATGCTCAGAAGGTATGTGCGAGATCCATCTCATGTGATTAGTCACGAGCCAGTGGAGTTTCAACTAGATCTATTATATGTTGAGCAACCTGTAGCTATCCTTGACTGGAAGGTTCAACACCTTAGGAACAAGAGTATTGCGTCTGTAAAGGTGCTTTAGCGGAACTTCTCACGGGAGGAGGCTACGTGGGAGCTTGAGGATGCTATGATGAAGAAGTATCCCCATTTGTTTGATTAGATTCAGTTTAACTTCGTGGACGAAGTTTCTTTTAAGGGGGAGAGGGTGTAAGGCCCTCGAACTTTGTTCTTTTATTTAGATTTTGTCATAAGGTGGTTAGTTGCTTTGTGTATATAATTATGTGTATATGTATATATATATATTTATTTATTTATTTCTGTACATACTATATTCAAATGATGTTGTACATATGTATATATGTGTTTATTTATGTATATATTATTTTATTTATATTGTACATATTGTATTTAAATAATATGATGTATGGAGTATGTAAATTATAAGGTGAATGCATGTTTATCTGTTTTCTGTGTTCTGGCCGAAATGCCAATTAACGTCAACATCCCTTGACGTTGAGGGCAGGTCGACGGAAACCACAGTGTCGTTTACTCTGAGATGACGTCTAGATTGATGGACGCCAATTCCCAGTGAACGACAACAATATGGCCGTTTATTTCCCAGAAATTGTTGTGGTTTCAGATCTAGAAACGGCCACATTTCCTTCGGTTCTGGTTTTAGAAACTATCTTACAACGGCAGGATTCTAACCTAAATGCGTATCTCGACCCCCTTAACTTATATAAACATCCAATTTCGGTCGGATTAAGTCTTTTTAGGCCTTTGAGAAACCCTAGAACTTTCTGTGCGAAAACTAATCTTTGGCGACTTCGATCCGGCGATTGGAGAGTTCTCTTGGCGATCTGCATCGACTGGGAGAGGCTCTGGACTTTAGTGAGGCTTCCCCGACTCCGATGTGCAACCTGCATCGACACAGAAACCGGTTCGGGAGGAGATTTGGGCGCTTCTTGGCTTGGCTGAGGAGAGCATCTTTGGCAAATTTAATCCCCTTTGACAATTTTTCTGAGGCAAGTAATTGAGGGATATCATCCCTATCTATGTCCTCTAGGTCCTAGGATTTTATGGGATTTTTCCTCGTGTCCTGGAACCCCCATTCGTCAAGTTTTATACATTCAGTCTGCACTTTTACAGACAGGAACTTGACGGCAAGCTTGCTGTCGTTAAGATCCTAAGTTGGCGGCAACATCGTGTGCCGTTAACCCTGTTGGCGGCAACCCCCTTGCCGCCAAGTTCGTCTATTTTTCACAGAACCCTAATTTTCACATCTGTGTGATTGTATTCAGACTTGTGGTTGTCTGTGCATGCTGTGAGATTTATGTTGGGTCAGGTACAGTCAGTAGGTCATGTCATGAGGAGGTGTCAAATTTGTATAATTAGTTTTATTTATTAAAATTTCTATAATGGGATAATGAGCTTGACTTGACCATGATAATTCCTGATTAATTATATCCATTGTATATTAGGGTTCATAAATTTTCCATGATGGTATGATGACTGATTTCAGATTTCTGCACTGTTAGAATCGACTGTATTGATATGAACCAGGTTTAATTAGTTTCTTGATGGATATGTTTGAAATCTCTTTTAAATTGTAAATTTTGATTTACTATTCCAAAAAATATGAAAAATTAGGTATGTGTTATATGAACTGTATGAAGCCTGTGGTAAACGTTTCATGCTATTTTGATAACAGTACGTATGGTTATTAGTTTAATAGTGATAATTAACCATGATGAGCATGTTTAAATTTAATCTTCTAGAATTCAGTGACTAGCAGCATGATTAGGGCTTTGTTATGATCATTTATCAATGTGAAATAGTAAGATTGAATTTTGTAAACTGAAGTATGTGTGTGTTAAGTGGATGAGAATGATGTGAATAGTGTATGTAAATAATGTAAGTGAATGTGATAAAGTGCTTAATGTGTAATTGTGCCGATAGTGACACTACTACCATAGAGGGCTGTGGAACCATACTGCAGCAAAGTCCCTACAGAAAGGTTCAATGTGTGTGATATCCTATGGGCATTAGGATGAAATCCTGGAGGTAGACAAGTACCACTTGTTAGGGTGGAGAGTGCTTCTCCCGGTTCTGCGTAGTTAACCAAGATCCGACACTGTGTTGCCTAGGTGATGGGTATGTGTATATGAATATATGTGTCCTTCTAGTGGTGGTTTGGACTATGTGTCACAGCAACTAAGTGTAAAAAGTGTAAATATGTGAATGTGAATATGTGAATTGTGCAATGTGAAATATGAGCATGTTATAGTGTAATATGAAAGTGTTAGCATGTGAAAATGTGATACCATGTGTAATTGTGATTTATTTCCTTTAAAACAGCAAGCTAAATGTGTAAATAAATATGATAATTGCATGTGAAAATGGTTAGATATCATGCTAGGTATGTTATTTACCTTGTATATTGTTCCATCCTCTAATAGTGTACAATTGTGAAGTAAATTAAGTAAGATTTGAACCTTTGAATCATGTTGGTTACAATGTGTAGAAAACATGCTATAGGTTTTTATATTTAGTTGTTAAGTAACATGAAGCATGTACCATGATTATTCCTAAATGTTTAAAAAGGCTAGCAGGTGTAGATGATATGTGTAAGGTTGTGTCCTTAGATTGCTTGCTGGGTCTTTTAGAAGACTCATCCTTGCTTCGGCGTACAGGTGTGACAGGTACCTTCATTCCTGAGGAGGACATTGAGAGGAGCGACTCCGAGCGCGAGGAGTAGCCGCACTCTATTGGACTTTACTTCATTGTACTTTTCTTTCACTAGTATGTAAACAATGGAATTATGTAATTCATGTGGACAGTGTACTTTACTTGGAATTGTAATTAATATGGACATTAGTATTTTCTTTACTTGCTATACAAACTGTGGATATGATGATGATGATGGAATAAGATTAGTTCTTTTATTTCCGATGTAATCTTTTGTTATTCATGTGCATATCAACCTATCATTTAGTGTTGGGTCAATATCCCACTGTAATGACGTCCTTTGTACCGACGTGGATTGGTATAATCATACCGGTATAAAGAGAGTTGTTACACATACATTGGAAATGTACTAACACTCCTACAAAAATGCTTTATGAAGACTTTTCAATGTAGTTCTATTATCCAGTGAACAAAACTATTTCCTCTAATCCAAGATAGCGTATTGGAAAGAAATCTTTCTTTGTGTCTATTTTTGCATGCAGGTCATTAATTTAATGCGACTAGACTACAATAGCATATAAGAAACCAACAATAGGAAGAACACGATTATTACACTGAAATTTGAAGACATTACACACAAGAATAATCCAACGTCTGCTTTCAAATGATCAAGTTGATCAACGATTAGAAGACTAAGCTTAAGCTATATATAGAGTCAACGCTAATTGAAGATAGATATATAGAAAGACACTTCATTGAAAACTTTTGATGCTCTGAACCTTTGAAGTTTTCCGACTTCCACTCAAGCCCTACATCTCCAAGCTGCAGTGGACTTAAGCATCTTCTGAAGATCTTGAGAGTCCACCCATAGAGAGAGATAGGCTATGTTTGATAACACTTATTGAACATCTTATATCTAAAACATTCATATTTTAAAAATTCAGATTGTTTGATAAATTCTCTTAATAAATGTCTATAATTATATCTACTATCTTAAAATGTCTCTTAAAAAAAAAGTGGAGAGAATGCCACTTTTTCTGTTTCAGATCCTCCCGCCGCATCAACCCCCGGGTGCCCCTCATGGTGGAGGTTGTGGAGCTCTTCCTCCCTCCCCTCGACGGCGAGGATGAGGAGATCGACGACGGCGTCGCCGTCGCCGCCCCCTATTGGGATCTCCCCATTGCCCCCGCGCCATCCTCCTCCGACAGCGACATCCGCCTCCGCCGCGGAGGCCGCTACGTCGCCTGCCATATCTCGTCGGACTTCGACTCCGAGGCCGGCTGCCTGGACGAACACATGGAGCTCGCTCTCGATCTGTGCAACCGGGGGTTGATGCTGCGGGAGGGAGGTGCGGGCGCTAGGGCGGGGATGGATCCCTTCCCCGATGCTGTGGATCCGTTCGGTTTTGACGTTTTCGATGGGGTGGAGGAGATGGGGTCAGATTATCTCGAGATGGGGATGGGGTTGGGGTTGCGGTTCGGGGTGGAGAAGGTGGACGAGGTGGAGGGGGGCAGCGGTGCGGTGGTGAATTTGGAGGGGGAGGAAGGGTCGGAATGGGGCGGGGATGGGTTCTTACCCATCCAGTGCCCTGTTTGGATGTATTTGATGTTAGTGGGAATCTGTTGTCAGGTTCTCTTCCAACACCTGTCGTGCTCCCAAGTTCGTCCCCGGTGATCTTTCATCTGCATATTCTGCTTTCTTTACATACAAAACTCTTGGTGAAAGCCCCTTGCCTCCGTTTACATCCAGTGATTTCATAGTTGTTCACAGTTTCAGATTGATCAAGTTCACAGGTGCACTGCCACCTTTGCCGATTTTTGCAGGCAGATTGAAGAAGGCAAAAAATTATGCATTTTTTGCCGATGGGAACAATATTACCGAGCCATTTTCACATATTCTATTGACCTTATCTCGCAAGTGTAATGATCTCAATGTGTTGGTCATTAAAATCAGCAACAATTTCATTTATGGTGAAATTCCAAAAAATATTGCAACTGTGTGTAGATCACTTAGATTTTTGGATGTGGCTGGAAATCAGATTACTGGAAATATTCCCCTCGATCTGGGGCTTTTGGATTCTCTTTTTGGACTTGACTTCAGCGGGAACATGTTGCAGGGTCAGATTCCAGTAGCTTTGGCCGGTTGAAGAGATTAATTCAGATGTAGTTATCAAACAACTCTTAATAGAAGTCTAATATATTTTAAGTACTTATTAAATTATAGATTTAATTAGACAATAAATAGCAAATTAGACTTTAGACATTTTAATTAAGTGTTATCAAACGCCACCATAGTCTAGCTTAGTTAGAATATTCTTGTGTCTCTCTCTGAGTGCTTAGTTGAAATCAAACTTAGTGTGTATTGTCATTTTGTTGTCTAATTCTATTGATCTTTAGAGCACTCTTTCTTCTGTAAATCAGGGCTTATAAGTAGAACTTATAGGGGATTGGTACCCTAGGTTTATGTACCTTTTTAGAAAAGGGAAGGTTTATTGAAAGTAAACATGTGTATGCCTCTCTGGTGGAGGGAAGACCAAATAAGTTTGGTGGTAGTTAGGTTAGTGTAAATCTTAATTTTTTAGGGACTGGACGTAGGATTTCTATTGAAGGGAAGATCTGAATTAAGATAAAATCTCTAGTATTCTTTGATTGTGTGATTGTTTCTGCGTATTTAATTTCTTATACATGATTTAGCCACTAACTAAACAATTTTAGTGTTTGCTATCATCTGATTTATTATTTCAGAATACCCTATTCACCCTCGCTTCCAAGGTGATTAGTTGTCATCTGATCCAACAACGTCGATGGCACTATCCATTTCTTTTTCACATTTCATATCATATCATACATATATCTCACGGAGCACGACATAAGTAGGTTCACAACATATATAAACCCATTCAAAACGTGCTATTACATAAAGTTTTAACGGAGTTATTTATACTTGAAGGGAATACCTCTTCTCCTCCTGATGGCACTATCCATTTCTTTTTCACAGTTCATATCATATCATATGCATCACAGATCTTATGGAGCACGACATGAGCAGGTCCACAACATACGGTGTTATTTATACTCATAAGACCAATGTAAAACCCATGTTAAACATAAACATGCATGTCTACCATACGTACGTACTTAAGATGAAATAGAATCAGTATGTTCACGTACATAAGACTCATCATAAAACCCACATAAGCTTGACGTACAGAACGAATGAAACAGTGGATAATAGACATGCAGACGTACTGAAAGCTCACATGTTCCACTCTATAGACTCCCATACAGTACCAGATAAAGCACACGTATAAGAAAGAACAAGCATATGCAGACAATATGTTTCAAGATTTACAAATTGTCCTACCTTACTCCTTAGCAAAACTTCTAAACATCCAACCCAACTTCTCTACATCAAAGTCACCACTTATGTTTTTAAACTTTCTATAATTCCATTATGAGAAAATTTTAATGTATTTGAGAATTACATTTTTCATACACTTCTTATTTTTTATTAGACAGACACAATGTACCCCTAATATATTAACCAATAAAAAAACTAAACTATATGAAAAAATACAATTCTCAAATACACTTCATAATACAACCATCATTATAAAGAATGCAACCCCCAGAGTCGGTTTTAAAGCCTCATCAACACTTTGGTTATCTAAATGAGCTACACATGGCATAATCTTGGAACTTGAGGACAGATTCGCCTATTCCCAACCATGACACCTGTCAAATCTATGCAAACCTACCTGTTCTAAACCCAACATGGCTCAAACTTCCGTTCATAAAACTCCCGTTAACCCATTTACTTACTCGAGGCTTAACCCATGAACTACTCAATTCGATGGACAATTCTGGAATTAAATAATGGTTCGACTTATAAAAAAACTAAACAATTTTATCAACGCATAATATTTTATTCAGGAATAATCATATAACAAATTCAACTTGCTAATTATATATTGTTGATCGCTACAACATCCCATCTACAACATCCCATCTTTATCTCGTGCAAGGTGTCACCACAAGAAATGAAGGATACTACATATAATCAAAAACCGTCACGTTTTGTAGATGGCTATACAACTGCTGAGGGAACCATCAACGTATATACCGTCTACATATTATATGGAGACGGATATATAAAACCGTCTGCTAAAATCACAAACACAAACAGCTGTCTGCCGTCTACAATTTTAAGTAGATGACTGATCAACGTCATCTACATAGATTTATGTAGATAGATGAAAGCCGTCTACTTTAATACTTAGCAGATGGCTAGTAGAGCCATCTACTAATATTTAATTTGACAGTTAGAAGCCGTCTAAGTAAGTTTTTATTGACGGCTCAAGAAGCCGTCAACATAAACGTATGTAGATGGAGTTATAGCCGTCTACATAAGCTATGTAGATGGAGTCATAGCCGTCTACATAAATTTATGTAGACAGTTATACCAGCTGTCTACATAAGTTTATGTAGATGGATGTAGCCGTCTACATATGTACTTTTTTAAAATATATATATTTTTTAAATTTTACATTTACCACTTGTTAAGTACAACTATTTTTTTTTACAAACCATCTAAAATAAAATCATACTATCCATGCACACACAAATTATCTGAAAATAAACATAAACATCGTAAACAAATCATTCAAAGGAAAAACAAAGTATGTCACAAACTATAACAATATAATCATCATCATCATAATCATCGACAGACTCATCAGCCCCCTCATGCGCAGGAGGAGGCACATGTAATGGCTGACTAGCCAATTGTTGCATGAGGGCACGCATCTCTGACATGTGACTGCCCATATCCTCTATCTTCTAGCGATTCCTACTCCTCTCCTTGCGTAGATCCTGCACCCGCTACTGCATCTGCTACACCTAAATGTGGTAGCTGCCTAAGGAGCTCGATCTCTTCTCTCTCTCGTACCAACTGTCGAGCGTCTCAGCCATACCCGCGCAATGAACATGGCCAGCCCTATCTCGTCCCATGACAGTTATGAAGGCATCCTCGACTGAAACGGAGCGACATCATCACTCTGGAGGGCAGGAGTCGTCATCTGGGTCATCCTCTCCTACATAAAAAAATTATTTCATTAATAAAATTTTTTATTATAAATCAATTTATTAAGAATATTTTATGTAAGACAGATACACTTACAAAATGTGAGCTGCTTTCATCATCAACCCACTGCTGGGTACCGTCAAAGAGGTCTTTACATCTCCCCATCTAAAAAATCTCCATACGGTCGGACTCACGCTGATGAGTCTCCACCTGTTAAACTTAATTGTATAATCATGAAGTAAGATAAAATAGTCAATAGAGATTATTAAAATTACATTTAGTAAAATGAAAAACTTACAAAGTCATCTCTCAATTGATATATACTTGTTCGCCCCCGCCGATATGTCATATTCTGATGGCCGTGATTATGCCTGTTACTCTCGACAATATCCTAGTAAGAGGAAGACAATACATATATTTGATGAAATATCAAATAGAAAATCATAAATACTATATGCAATTAAATCATATTATTTTACCTACTCCTCCCTTGTGTTCCATTTTTCACACATTATCTGCCAATTTGACGAATCAACACCAGGTGGAACTGATTTAACAGGATCCTCAAACGTTTTGCACTTATAATGCTATAAAATGATAATTACAAAGTTAACAAATTGCTCATTATCAAGATACAAAAAAAGAAATTTCAATCACACATTACTTTTGAAAAATGACTTACTTTCGACTTCAACATCCCACACCAAGCTTTCTGCATTGCTGTCATATGCTGTAACATCTCCTTATCCATCTGTGGAGTCTGGTCCCATCGGTAGGTCATCTACATATATATATATTACAAATCTAATTTAAATATCTCACAAATACACAATATCCACTTTAAGTATTAATCTATTTACCTCAAGATCTCAAAATATTCCATAATTTGTCTTTTCAGACAGTTTTAAAAAAAACATTCTGCCATACTTTGCAATACAGTCTGATGACAATGCTCATACGGCTTATAGTGTTTGTCCCTTGTTCACCTACGTTGTATCCACCGATCACTCTCACATTCCACTTATGCACAGGCTCTATCCTCCTCTCCGTGGCACCTCTAGAGGGACCCTAGCGATCGGTCCCCCAACCCTACGACGGTGTCTCTATGTAAAAATATATACATCAAGAAAAAGATTAAATTTTATGAAAATAAAATAAATATAAATTACAGTGTTACTTAATGTGAAAACATACCAACTAATGAAGAATATGCAGATGCAGCAGAAGATGCCCCCTGAGTGATAGGAACAAGGGCCTGAGCAGGAACAGAATGATGTCTAGCAACAGTCTTGAGATGAAAGATCTGACACATCATCTACAGTCTGTGATCTCTGAACTTGTGATCCACTGCGTGAATTCATATCTAAAAAGAATGATATTAATAAACAGTGTATAATTTATATAAAAAAAATCGACAGCATCTCCCCTAAATCAATAGAATATCCACACTTATAAAAAAAATAACTTGTAAAAAAATAACTTTATAAGTCTCTACACAACCTGTAAAAAAATAACATGTACACAACCTGTAAAAAAAAATAACATATGCATATTCACATCGTGTAAAGAAAATATTTATATCTGTACATTCACATTATGTAAAAAAAAAATCTAAATCAACACATTGACATCTTGCAAAAAAATTAAGTTTCCATATATTCTCCAACTCTCACATTGATTCTTTTAGTTACATCCACATCAAATCCGCACTTGTTCCAAACAAAATTTGTCATCATATGTTACAAAAAATATATTAATAAAAAGATGGGTGAATCAAATCCGCACTTGTTCCAAACAAAATCTGTCATCATATGTTACAAAAAATATATTAATAAAAGGATGGGTGAATCAAAATAATTTATTCAGTACATTACACGGTATGACATGAATATCAACAATTAATATCAACTAACATCGACGACATCAACTAAAAAATACATTATGTTGTCTACTGTTCAGCTATTTGTAGCTTAATTCTTGTTGGATGGTGGGCAAGTTGAAGGGTCCCATCTCTTGTTCTGTCTACAATGCTAAGTGGCTAGGTGCGATATTTGTTATGACATATATTGCCTTATCATAAGTCTTGCCTTTTTAAAGACCACATACAGTGTCAGTCTTCATCATGGACCCCAACTTCCTTCAAACATCTTCTAGCCTTCTATTTATTTCAATGGTCTATCCTTGATGTCCTTCCCAGAATCTCAGGAGGGATTTTAGATGCATATAGGCCCCTATTAAAAAAAATTACATGATAGTATGCCCTAGATTTTCATTTGCATGTGCACCCTTTATATGTTAATAAAAGTATCATTTATATCTTTATCATCACTTTGCCTTAATAAATCATTGAAATCATTCAATAATATAATCAGGGAGGATAGGTTCTCACTAGTCGAATACCCTCGGCTTGTAAGTGGTTGTCAGTGTTCTGTTCCCAATGTGAATGCTACCCATCTACATATACAGTCGGCATTTCTCTTACAATAATTCCAAGGATCCGTGAGGATTTGTACCCAAGAGCATTGCTAAGTGCACAAGCACCCGAAATATTTAGATATGAGTACTTGTGGTGGAACCCACCCAAATGATATTAGATGACAGATGATGTGAATCCCATCTACTTTGTGTCTAACATCTTGATATTTGATATGTAGACGTCCCAGATAGTTAGCATTTCTTCATATCCAAATGCTCACTAAACTAGCAAGAGATACATATAGAAGATTTATTCTATACAGTGTAACATAAATTTAAAGTTGTGATCCATGTGAGTGCATTTAGTGAATGTTTAATTGATGATAACAACAGTGATCCACCCCACTCATATAGAAATCCAACGATCTGAATTCCAGTTTGTTTGTTGGTAAGTTAATAACTGAGAGAACCATCAAGTACCTTGGCTATTCTGAACACCATTGCTCCCTTCATCATAGTATTTGCTCCTGTAACATGTTTAGCCTATGATTGCAAATATATACGAAACTATGACATTATTTATATATGTTGGGATCGACGTCAGGGCTAGATACTCCCTTCACGCAACAAGCAACCCTTGGCTATATATATTATACATATTAATCAGAGCCCCACCCCCACTGAACCCCCCCACTCGATCGCCAGAGCCCCACCCCCACCTCGTCGCCCCACCCCCACCCCGTCGCCCCACCCCAACCCCATTGCCGGAGCCCCACCCCCACTGCCCCCTCCCCACTAAACCCCCCCCCCCCCCCACCCCATTGCCCCACCCCAACCCCATCGTCGGAGCCCCACCCCCACTGCCCCCTCCCCACTGAACCCCCACCTCATCGCCAAAGTCCCACCCCCACTAAACCCCCCCCCCCCACCCCAATGCCAGAGACCCACCCCCACTACCCTCCCCACTGAATCCCCCAACCCATTACCAGAGTCCCACCCCCCCTGAACCCTCCCCACCCCATCACCCCACCCCATTGCCCAACCCACGTTGCACCCTCCCCACTGTTGCCTGCCGACCCCAACAATGAAGGGGGCCAGCAAGGGGAGGCGGTGGTTCCGGACACCTCCCCCTCCACCCAACGACCACCACCCTCCCCTCACCAACCTCCCAACCTAGAGAGAGAGAGAGAGAGAGAGAGAACCTGCGAGCGGTGCTTGCGGTGGCCGACAGTGGCAACATCCCTGGTTGGGCGGTCATTGCGGCGGCCAGCCAGTAACGGCGGTGGCGTCGGACTAGCAGATCAAGAGGGGAGAGAGGGGCTGGGTGGGGGGGGGGGGGGGGGTGGATTCTTCATGAGAGGGGAGAAAGGGGTTGGGCGGGGGGGGATTTTTCACCGCCCGCTAGTTTTAGTAGATGGCGGGTATTTGTAGACGGCTATATAGTCGTCTACATATGTAATTTATGTAGACAGCTTTTTAAGCCGTCTACATAATATATGTAGATGTCTAGATGTAGCCATCTACATATGTGATATATGTAGACGGTTTTGACAAACCATCTACAAAGATTACGTATGTAGACGACTTCTTCCAGCCGTCTACATATGTTGATTTTTGTAGACGGCCACGATTTACAGCCGTCTACATATACTATATTCCCTGTAGTATGTGGGCTCACATGCCCCTGAGTGAAGCCAGAGTTGTGGGGGTTTCTTCAATCTCATCCACGACGATCGGTGGCAACCAACCTCCCCACGGAAAGAGCACTAGCCAGACACCATCGCCAACTCTCCGTAGGCAGATCTAGCATAAATTTAGTGGGGTTTTGCGACTCCACTGGATTTTTAAGACTCTATCAGTGAGTGTAAAATTTTTTATTAAATTAATATGGTTAAAAAATTTCTAAAGAGAGGGACCCTAATGAATTAATAGAGTGATCTCATTAGATGAAATCTTACATCTATCACTACAACTCCCATTTATCCTAGAGAAGAAGATGATGATAAAAGTGATCCTCAACTGCAACTTGCGCGCATGGATACGTTGAAACATTAGACTTCTCTCTAGCAGCTCCCACAGGCCAGATCACAGTGTAGGTAGACGAACTCATAGAGGATGATGGAGGAGGGGGAGGCACCACCATGGCTGATGGAGCAGTGGCACTTCCTATCGTGTCGCGGGGGACGAGCACTCTTGTCTGCGATGGAGGGACTAGGTCGGTGGTCTTGTCGAAGGGCATAAAGGTGAGGAAGCAAGCTGTCTCCATTGATCTAGATAACGGATTACAACAGTGACGATACTGCTGAAGGTGAAGAGAAGAAGACACCACCATTGCATAGAGATCGAATATAAGCAACGGAGGGATCAAAGCTTGGCCACAAATTTAAACAGCAACCCTCTCTCTATTTCTCTATTATTGCTCTCTCACACATGCGATGAGAGAGAGAGAGAGAGAGAGAGAGAGAGAGAGAGAGAGAGAGAGAGAGAGAGAGAGAGAGAGAGAGAGAGAGAGAGAGAGAGAGAGAGAGAGGATGCACAATAGGCATGGGAAGAGGTATTTTAGTCTCTAAATTTATTAATAGTGTTTTCAAATTGAATATTGTCTTTATTGATGCCTTTTTGGATGTCAACTAATTCTATGGAGTATTTTCAAACGGCGGTAGATTATAGGGGAATTTTAGGCAATATGAAGATTACTGGGTGGTATTTGGAATATCAGACGATTTCCGGAGGTGATTTATAAAAAAACGCCAAAAAATCTTACACATTAAACGGGTAAAAATTTTAAAAAATTGATGACTAAGATTAACATAGCCCAAAGCCAATACTATCCCGGGAATGTAGAATTGCAAATCAAGAAACATACACGGTCATTACTAGCAAAGACGTAGACATACACAAGTATTTCTTATTCCTTTTTTTGGTTATTTGTCTTCACCAATCTTATCTTCCCTGCTACATGGGCTGTTTTCAGCTGGCAATTGGGTTGGATTTGACTGTTTGACTGTAAAACATTGAAAAATAATAATTATTTTATCTGGATTTTTTTTTATTGTTTGCTTGTTTGTAAGTACGAATCATGTTAACCCCTGTGACACTAATATACTCTTATTTTGATTTATAATCATAAATAAAATAGATTGAAATTACAAGAAAACCAACGAAATACCCTGTTTCGTTTTATGGCCATCTAAATAAAAACTGTGGATGATAACATATAGAAATATATTGGTTTTGAAGTAGGAAACGTTAAAACTATATAATTATATCCTTCTATTTCTAACCTTATTTGTGTAGCCAAGTTAGTGAATGCTATATGGATCAGGAACCATTTAGCATTCGAAGAGTCTAAATTAGGCTTGATTGTTACACATGATGAACTTAGATAATTATCATTTGATACAAAAAAAAATAATCGACTTCGACGAAGGTTCAAGTGTATAAAAGAGGAGCCAAATTTTGAGCATAAGTAAACCCCGACCCAACATGCCTGGTCTGGACTTGTGCTACTAACAGTGGTCAGAACTTGGTCTAAGGTCCAACCATGATTTATTTATTGTAGCCAAGGCTCGACCGGAAATAGGCCCATAAGGTCCAAACCGGCCCAGTTACTTCCTTTCCTGGCCGAGAGTAAGACGGTGGCCAAAAGGGTATGATTTTTTTTTTTACTTTTTGGTACACCTCGGCGTGCTGGTTTAAACCACCACCTTAATCAACGAAACATCTAAATAAAAACTTGCTGCACGGTCTGAGGATGGATCTATACGCTCTATATGACATTAAATAATCATTTATAATCCAAATTTTAAGGAATGCTTCATTCTACGACTTTTTATGGTGTTGTATGACAAGCTTTAGGAAACCTAATTACACTTTAATTGGGATTCCTTCGACACTGAACTGAGAAAACCCCCCGAGACCCATCTAATAAGTCATTTGAAGAACACAAAAAAATGACCCCACAAGCCATCCACTTTGTCTCTTCATCCTTAAAATAAAGAATGTCCATATGCATATCCCTATGGCTATGGGATCACGATATAAACTCCAATTGGACCCTTCTTAGAGGACGGACTGTACACCTATGTGATACAACAGCCGGGTGGGTCTAAAAAGGAATAAGTGAGGAAGGGGGAAGGAAGCTTCGCTCATGGGGATGACTGATGAGAAGACAACACTTGGCCTTCATGAAGGTCCCATGTGCCATACTCCAATGGTTTCCGTCGTCCTTCGCATCCACTCGATGTGGCATACGGCTACATGGAGCCGCATGTTATCGAGTTTTCAATTTTTAAATTAAATCTGTTGTAGAAGCACTTGTGTCCATTTTGATGATGTCCGGTCGAGTTGATATGGATATATAGTTGTTATTGTTTTATACATTAATTAACGATATCATGTTTAATATGCAGTTAGGTGTGTCGAAAGAACGTTTGAACTTAAGAAACGTCGGATGGGATAAATTCGGGCCTTTTATCTTGCTAAATGTGATTCTCCTACATCCATAGAATTTTGAGAAACCACGTATTTAAATTGAGAAACTACCTATTTTAATTGAACAAAATCTAGTTGCGGAACCAACGCATCACAAAGGGGGTCGCACGCAGGGAAGGAACCTCGCCACACACACACACGCACAGAGAGATAGAGACAGAGATGAAGGGCGACAGAACGATCGGGGTCGCGGTGGACTACTCCGCGAGCAGCAAGAACGCCCTGCGCTGGGCCATCGACAACCTGCTCGACCATGGCGAGACCCTCATCGTCCTCCACGTCCTCTCCGACGAGGGCGACGAATCCAAGAACCAGCTCTGGTCTTCCTCCGGATCCCGTGAGCTACGCCCCCCCCCCCCTCCGCCTCGTCTCCCGCCGTGTATACAAGTTCTTCCTTCTTCTGTCGTTTGATGGCGTAATGACCTTTTCTTCTTCCTTTTTCCGGTTACCAGCTCTGATCCCGCTGGTCGAGTTCCGGGATCCGGAGGTGCTGAAGGGCTACGGCCTGGAACCGGACGCGGAGGTGCTCGACGCGCTCGATACGGCCGCCCGCCAGAAAGAGGTGAAGCGCCGTCTGTGGACAATGCGCCCGCCCCCATCCGCCCCTTTCGCGTCTCCTCTGCAAGATCGCGTGTTCCTTATCATTCCTCCTCCTCCTCCTCTATTTTTCTGGTTCTGATTGGGATCTCCTTGTTTGGGGCAAAATCCACCAGGCGAAGATCGTGGCGAAGCTGTACTGGGGGGACGCCCGCGAGAAGCTCTGCGACGCCGTGGAGGACCTGAAGCCGGACTCCCTGGTGATGGGAAACAGGGGCCTCACCACCCTCCAGAGGTAACCTCCCCACGCCAAGAACCCGAATTTTGCCTCTGTTCTACGGATTTAATTGGAATTACCGTCAGATAGATTAAAAAAAGACAAAAACTGGATCGGGCAATACACGTCAAGAATCGACGAAAAGATGAACGATCTGCTCTAACAAAAGCAGCACTTGATTCCGTCGCATTTTACTCCGCTTTTTTTTTTATTATTTGGTTTGCCTGACATGCATTCCCATTAATCTGTGTGGTTTCCGGGCGGCGAGTTCTGTGCAGGATATTTCTTGGCAGCGTCACGAACTACGTCGTCTCGCATGCTTCCTGCCCGGTCACCATCGTCAAGCATCCCGACTTCACGCCCTAGCTGTAGCGGCGACGGCGATGGCGACGGCCGCGGAGATGGTTACATCGTTAATAAGAACAGTACGTTGTTCAACTTTTCTCTCTCTTCGTTGTGACAGCGGCTGATCAGATAATCTAGATTATAGGCCTGGTAACCATGTCAGGATGTATGCTTGTTATAACAAAATAATGTCTATAAAAAAGACCCTACACTATAATATTGCATGGGGCAATTGTTTTCTTTTGACAGGCCTTTCTTTATTTTCACACTCCGCGGCTGGTTTCTGATTTCTATCGCAAACCAATATTATGATAATTTAGTATTTCCCATTATGCTTGCTTATTGCAGAGTCAATCTTATACAAAAAATAATAATTTTGTTGGTTGAAGAAATGAGAGAAGGGTCTCGTCAGGTTCTTTTAACTAATAAGATTAAGTTTGGTGCAATCCATCTCAACCACATTGCAAAATTGTTCTTGGAACGAATTTATCATATTACTGCGTTCAGTTTTGATCTCGAAAGCGTCCAATTTAGATTTCAACTTTCTTCATGCTTCCGAGTGAGTCGAGCCATTCAATCGTCGGTTCTTCTGACAGCCCAAGTGAGAGCAACAAATAAGACGGTATGGAGTGCACCAATTCCTCTGCTTTCACCTATTTATTTGTTCATAATTCTGTCGTTTGCACTCTGTTGGGACAACCATGCATGCATGGTTCACACTGCTCTCTCCCCGATCATGTCCATTTTTCATCTTTAATGAGTGAAACATTACGCATATTGTTTGTTTCGCCGTGTATGATTTTTTTTTTGGTTGGATGACCATAAAATCAAAAACAAGATATCTTATTGATTATGTTGTAGTATCAAGTCATTTTTTCTAAGATTTTCATTTGTTGCGGATATAAGCAGTAAATCGAAAGAGGGAAAAGTTTAGGCTGTTTTTTTTTTGTAAGGAAGAGCATTTACAGAAAAAAATAAAATTATAATTATTCGTTTGATATCCCATGTAAATGATTGTTTTGAAAAGATTTTTTTATGTTTGCTTTCAAAAAAATATTTTCTATAAATAATTTTTAAAAAATAGTTAGAAAGCAAAAAATATGTTCGGGGTGTCGATCGCCCGGCACTGGTCGCCGAGTGTCGATCATTGGCTACTGACAATAATCAACAGTCTTAAAAGACTATAGTTGACAATGTAGAAGAGAAGTTAGGAATGAGGGCAGAGATTGTAATCTCGCTCATGAAAAATTTATATAAAGGAGAAATCAAGGAAAAATAGTTTACAGGGTCTCGTCAGTGATGCCAAAATCTATGAATTTTAGGTAAAATATTTTCATGGATTAGTATTTTAGGGGACTAAATAAATCATTGTATGAAGTTTTCTATGAAAATATTTTCTTACATAAAATTTTATGTTGAAACAAATAGACCCTTAATGTCACAAGTATGTTGTTCTACGGGTGAAAAAATGACTAAAAATTATAACAAATACATATTTATCAATGTTGTTGTAATCAAACAACCATGTTCTAAGAAACTTTAGATTCTTTGATATGCAGTTGCTCTCTACTATTTACTATGAGAAATATTTATTGTGAGAGGGGACACAGTCTTCCAGCGGCCCACGTGCCACACGGCCAAGGCGCCCTTGTGGCGCTCGCCACAAGCCCTTATTGTACAAGAGTCCCCTTGTGCAATAAGGGTCTATTTGGTTGTATATAAAATAGTTTAATGGGAAAATAGTTTTCTATAGAATAACTTTTACATGAAAATAAAAATTGTAATTATCTATTTGATTGTCAGGTAAATATTTTCATTAGTTATTTGTGTAAATAGAGGGAAAAAAAGGTGAAATATCAATAGCATTAAATGCAAGATTTTACTACAAAGTTGCATAGAGGGGCATGTGATTAGGGCTGTAAACGGAGCGGATATGACTTTTTCGCGTCCGCTCCAAATACGTAATCGGATAATTCGTATTCGCTCCGAATAAAATTTAGATACGGAGCGGATATTTTAATCGGATAATATTTGGATTCGGAGCGGATACGGATATTATCCGCTTCGAAAATATGAGACCTGATAAGAGGTATAAAATGACCTAAAAATCAGAAAATAAAAATAAAAAAATCTATAAAATTCTAAAACACATATTGTGGTGGTGTAATCTTGTTTGGGCCTGAGCCAAACGGGCCTCCACTAGAGAGAGTAGGAAAGACGATCGCTGGTGAGGACGAGTGCCTGCAAAACCAGAAGAGGATCAGGGGGCCCGGTGAAGACCTGGGAAACACTCCGATGCCTAAGTCAGTGGAGAGCTTGAAAGGCAGGGGGTTTTGGAATGCGAGAATGTGTTCACGTGAGGAAGAGAACGTACCATTGCATGGTACTGTACCTGTATTTTTATAGGCGTCGGTGCCAGGGCCAACGTGCGTAACGTTGGTAAATCGTGCCTGAAAGGCGCCGTGATGGGCGCGCATAACGGGAGGCGTTATGCGCTCAGGTGTCCGTTGGACTGCCAGGCAGTTAGTGCCTCTTGATGGTGGAGGACGTGGTCTAGGACGGTTACGACCGCTCCGTGAGCCAGAGAGCTTGCTCGGTACCTTTGGGCACACCTTCCGAGCAGGTGACCCACATGGGGGTCGAACATGCTGTTCGGTGATATTGAGGGTTGTTCCGCACAGCAGGGTTACTGTTCCTGTTCGGAAGCCTTCCGCGGTTGTTCGGTCGTGGAAGGACAGATGACCTGCTCGGGGTCATGCCGCCACGAGGCTTAACAGCATCCGATCAAGGTGGCGGTATCTTGGAGATCTTCACATCGTCTTGGAAGGGACGTGGCCCGTTGGGATGGGGCCACGTCAGCTGACAGGACACGCGAGGGCCGTAGTGGGCCATCATGGGCCTAGGTGGCCAGATTTGGCCACCACACTTGCCCCCCACGCTCTCGAGTGGCTCGGTGAGACAAGCGCTTCGAGGGCGTCACTTCTGCATTTAATGCGATGACCCGCTGCGGGGTGCCGCCGTTTGGAGCCTGTCAAACGGCTAACCCATCATGATGGGTGCAAATCCGTGTCGAGCCCGGAGCGTCGTCGTGGTGCTCGAACGGCCGTCGGCGCTGTACCCGAGGGGGAATTTTCAAAACTGGAGGGAGTGGCGTTTCGGGGCCCGCCTCGAATTTCGCACCCTTCCCCTTCCTTATAAGGAGGAGAAGGGGCGAAGGCGGGAGCTACGCCTCTCAGAAACCCTCCAACCTTGCACCTCTCGCGTTTCCTTGCCTTCCTCTCTTTCCATCTTCCTCCTTCGTCCCCTTGCGCCGTCACCGCTTCCTGCGATCTTTCCAACGATGGCGAGCAGAGGGAAGGCAGCTGCCGGAGCGAGCGGAGTGACAGTCGCGGCGTCGAGCGGACCACGGTGCCGCCACTTCAGCGGGCTCCGCGAGCGCTTCCGGATCGGGGACGAGTACGAAATCATCGACGCCAAGGAAAGTGACTCGATCCTGGTGAACAAACCAGGCTGTCTGCTCCTCTCCGTGGACCACCTGGAGGCAGGCTTCCGGCTGTCGTTGCCGGAGGTGGCGAAGGCGCTCCTGAACATTTAGGGCGTTTCGCCGATACAGCTGACGCCCAACACCTGGAGATACATCTGTATCTTCGGTGTTATCTGCAAGCTCAAAGAGATCCGAGGCTCGGCGGACGTTTTCCGAGCTCACTTCAAGCTGTCTGCTTCGCGGGCGTCGGGAGCAGACATCTACTATGCCAAGCACCGAACAGACCGGATGTGATGACCAAACTGTCCCCATAATAAATATTTCCATTTATTTATATATTAATTTTGATGATTAACAAAATAACACTAATGGATTTCTTGAGCCTTGAGAACAGGAAATAAAAGAAAAATGAAAGATCAAGACAATCTGGTAAGTCTCATCACTTCTATCCAAGTCTTTGTATCGACTTCTTTGATAAGCAGAACGATTTCCTCTTTGACCGGAAAACTCAAAACAAATCGATATCGTAACGATTTCTTTAGAAACTCGCAACGACTCTCTAGCCGTAACGATTTCTTTAGACCTCGTAACGATTTCTTTAGAACTCGCAACGACTCTCTAGCCGTAACGATTTCTTTAGACCTCGTAACGTTTCTTTAGAATTCGCAACGACTCTATAGTCATAACGATTTCTTTAGACTTCATAACGATTTCTTCACTGATCATAACGCCTTGCTTTGTATAACGATTTCGTATAACGATTTCCTTACAACTTGACAGTCATAACGATTTCGTGTAACGATTTCCTTACAACTCGATAGTCATAACGATTTCTTGTAACGATTTCTTCAGAACTCACAACGACCTGCTTGTTGTAACGACTTCATAAGTTATCACATCGATTTCCTTACAGTTCATAACAACTTGCTATAATTCATAACGATTTCATAAGTCAGCAAGATTCTTTTTATCGAATTTCTTGATGCATCAGTATAATGCCTTTAATAGCGTTGAAAAGTCAAAGTCATATCTTGTCCGTTGACTGCTATGCATTAAATGCTCTCTGATCGTATCTCCCATGCATGCAGACAATATCTTCCATTTCTATGCTACTCTGTCTACGTACTTTTTTAGACAGAAAGGAGCTTTGCTATATACTGCAATATCTGTTCCATCTCAACTAACAATAGACAGCAGTCTTAGCTGTCTTCTATTTATTGATGATATGCCTACAGATATCTGACAAGACTCATCTGGACAACGTTGGACACATTCTATGACATCTTCTTGGCGTGTACACAAGGATAAAAGACTGACGATCAGAAGCTTCCTTTGTGACCAGTCTAACGTACACAAGGATAAGAGACAACGGACACTTCAACGTTCGAATTTGAATCAGCAGTTTAAATAGAAGACTCAAGATGGAAAACAAGAGATAGTCAGAAACAACGTTGATTTCTGAAGTAGAAAGAAATCCATCTCTTAGAGTCCTCAGAAGATTGAAACAAGAGCGAAGCTTCCACTCCAACCTTGTTCTCAGCTCTTAGCTCTCTGTGATCAAAAATAGTTTTTATTTGTGAGAGCTTGTGTAGTCCTTGGAGAGAAAAACCTTGTAAAATCTCTTTCTCTCTCGGGGGCTTAGGAGCTTCAGTGTGTAGCTGGTCAAGCTAGAGTCTGAAGCCTGTTTCCACACTCTTTTCTTATTAGATTGTGTTCCCTTCTGGACGAAGGAAGACCTGGTGGTATCCAGGGTGGTTGTTGTTCCCTTCAGGCTGAAGGAAGACCAGTTGAGGCTGGGTGTAAGGATCCTTAAGGGGGATTGTACCCTTGGTAGTAAAATCCTGAGGTATTGCTCAGGGACTGGACGTAGGTCTCCTGTGGAGAGGAGTTCCGAACCAGGATAAAAATCCTTGTGTCTTGTGGATGTGTTTTGTGTGATTGTTGTCTTGTTTGCTCTAACTCTAACCTTGTTATTAAGTTGTGCAATCCTTTCAGTAAACAGGTTTTAATCAGAGATCGAAGTTTTAATAACCCATTCACCCCCCCTCTGGGCTAGCTAGCTGGGCAACAAGTGGTATCAGAGCTCGTCTCTTCGACAAAGAAGAAGATCCAACGATCTGAAGAGCAAAGATCAATGGCAGCCCAAAGTAACTTCGAAGGTCAGTCAGTCAACAGGCCTCCCTTGTTCGATGGAGAAGATTACACATACTGGAAGACTAGAATGGAATATTTTCTACAAGGTCATGATTACACAATCTGGTCCATTGTAGAAGAAGGTGATCTTTTGGTCACAAACGCTAAGGCTCAGTGGACAGATGATGATAGGAAAAGAATATCCTTAAACTGCAAAGCCAAGAGCATATTATGCTGTGCCCTAAGCAAGAAAGAGTTCAATAGAGTCTCAGCCTGCAAGTCCGCAATGGAGATGTGGGAAAAGCTCAAAATTACCTATGAAGGGACAGACAAGGTAAAGGAGACAAGAATTGATATTCTAGTAGCTCAATATGAAAGATTTCAGATGCAGACAGGTGAATCAATAACTCAAATGTTCAGCAGATTCACTGACATCACAAATGGATTAGCCGGTTTGGGAAAGGTCTATAATGCACCAGATATGGTTAGAAAAGTCCTCAGATCTTTACCATCTTCTTGGACTCCGAAGGTAACAGCCATTGAAGAAGCCAATGATTTAAAATTAATGTCATTGGAAAAGCTAATAGGATCTCTCATGGCTCACGAGATAAACATGGAGAGATTAGGAGAATCCTCCAGCAGAAGGAAACAATCAAATGCTCTCAAAGCAAGTGAAGATAATTCGGAAGAATCTTTGGATAATAGTGAGAGTAGTAAAGACAGTGATGATGAAGAAGCGATGCTGTCTCGAAGGCTTCAAAGGATTCTAGCAAAGAAAAAGAAGTATCAGTCAGGAAGAAATTTTTTAAGAAAAACAAAGACTTCAGAAAACCAGAAGTAAAGGATCAAAAGAAAGGAGAAGTGATCTGTTATGAATGCAAAAAGCCTGGACACATCAAGGCAGATTGTCCCATGATCAAAAAGAGTGATCACAAGAAGAAGGACAACTTCAGAAGATTTAAGAAGTACAAAAAGAAAGCAATGGCAGCTGCTTGGGAAAACAGCAGTGACTCAGACAGTGAGTCAAGCTCGAGCAGTGAAGGTGAAGAAGCCAACTTGGCTCTAATGGCCAACACCGAGGACAAAGTAACTTCTGACTCTTCTTTTGATTCATGCAATGATTCAGATTCTGACAATTTGGAAAATGCTTTTAATGAACTTTATGAAAAATACAAAGAAGTATGCAAATTACTTAAAACTAGTAAGAAAAATATAATCTGTCTAGAAAATACAAATTCAGACCTAAGAACAGAAAATGAAGAACTTGAAAAACAAATTACTGAACATAAAAGAAGAAATGAATTATTATGTGAAGATTTAAAAGAGAAAAATAAGAAAATAAATCTTCTAGAAAAACAAGAAGACTTAGGTGAATTTAAAATAGAAATAGAAAGACTAAATAAAGAAAATGATAATCTATCAAGTACACTAGAGAAATTCACCAATGGTAAAAACTCTTTAATATTAAAAGGTGCTAGGAGATCGGGTAAAAAGAAAAATGGATTAGGATATACACCCCCAGACAATGAAGAAACCATAATATACCCTAAAACATATCCAACACCAAAATTTGTACCCGAACAAGATATAGCATACAAAGCTGATTTCAAATATATAGAAAAAGTGACTAAGTTATCCTGCTGCAGTCACTGCAACAAGTTAGGACATATTAAAATTACATGCCCAACAAGACATAAAAAATGGATATTAAAAGGTAAAGTTGATGATACTAACCAATCAGGACCCAAAAGAATTTGGGTACCTAAAGCTTGATGTTCTCATTTCAGGTTAACCCTCGAGCATCCAAATGGTATTTGGATAGTGGGTGCTCAAGGCATATGTCAGGCAACAAGAAGATATTTGTTGATCTCCAAGCTGAAGAAGGTACAGTCACCTATGGAGATAATGGAAAAGGGACTGTGATAGGAAGCGGGTCTGTGAACATCAAAGGAAAATCAGTTATAGAAGATGTAATGCTGGTCAAAGGGTTAAAGCACAATCTCATCAGCATCAGCCAGTTGTGTGACAAAGGCCATCAAATTCAGTTTCAAGAATCAAAATGCAGTATCTTAAAGGATGGTGCAGTCATATTTGAAGCCTACAGAGAAAGAAATTTGTATGTTCTATATCTCGAGAAACTCAAGGATCAAGATGTGTGTTTGGCAGCTAGTAAAGATCAATCAACTGAGTTGTGGCACAGAAGATTGGGCCACTGCAGCTTGGATGGGTTGAACAAGCTCAGAAAGAGAAAACTAGTTGAAGGACTGCCAAAGGTAAATTTCAGATTGGATAGCATTTGCAGACCTTGTGCAAGAGGAAAGCACACCAAGAGCTCCTTCAAATCAAAGACTGTAGTAACCTCCTCAAAGCCCTTAGAACTACTTCACATGGATTTATTTGGGCCAATGAGAACTACCAGTTTGGGAGGAAAGAATTTTGGATTTGTAATAGTTGATGATTATTCAAGATTCACTTGGGTATCCTTTTTAGAGCACAAAGATGACACATTTGAAAATTTTGTCAGCTTCAGTAAGAAAGTTCAGAAAGATCAGAAATTCTCAATTGTCTCTATTCGATCAGATCATGGTGGTGAGTTTCAGAATGAAAAGTTTACGAAGTTCTGTGATGATCAAGGAATTGAGCACAACTTCTCAGCTCCAAGGACACCTCAACAGAATGGAATTGCTGAGAGGAAAAACAGAACTCTTTTGGATATGGCAAGAACCATGTTGTCAGAATATGATCTGCCAAGATATTTCTGGGCCGAAGCTATCAACACTGCATGTTATATCATAAATAGAGTGATGATCAGGCCAATTCTGAAAAAGACGTCTTATGAACTCTACAAAGAAAAGAAGCCAAAGATTAGCCATTTCAGAATATTTGGATGTCCTTGCTTCATCCATAACAATGGAAAAAGGGACATTGGTAAGTTGGATGCCAAATCAGATGAAGGCATCTTCATGGGGTACTCTTCTAAACCCAAAGGTTATAGAGTTTTCAATAAACGTTCCTTATTGATTGAACAATCAGTACATGTTATTTTTGATGAATCTAACCCTTCCTTGAAAAAGGAAGAAATTAGTGACATTGATGATGCAGATGACTTGTCCGAAAAATTAAAGAATACTTCAATTAAGGACAAAGAGGATCCAACTCTGGAAGAACTGCAGCAAACAGAAATCCAACATGAAGATCTTCCAAAGGAATGGAGATATCAGAAAGATCACCCTCCTGAAAACATCATTGGTGATCCATCTGTAGGGGTAAGAACTAGAGGTAATGTAATTCCATGCGACTATTTAGCATTTGTTTCTCAAGTAGAGCCTAAGACAGTCAATGAAGCTTTATCTGATGAATCTTGGATATTAGCCATGCAAGATGAACTAAATCAGTTCAAGAGAAACCAAGTATGGTCACTTGTTCCTAGACCATCCAATCATTCAGTTATTGGCACCAAGTGGGTGTTCAGAAATAAACTGGATGAGTCTGGAATAATCTTAAGGAACAAAGCCAGATTGGTGGCTCAAGGCTACTCCCAAGAGGAAGGCATAGATTTCGATGAAACTTATGCACCTGTAGCTAGACTTGAGGCCATTAGGATTTTACTTGCTTATGCATCTGCACTTGATTTAAAACTTTTTCAAATGGATGTCAAATCAGCCTTTTTAAATGGTTTCATCAAGGAGGAAGTTTATGTTGAACAACCTCCAGGTTTTGACGACACTGAATTTCCAAATCATGTATTTAAACTACATAAGGCTTTATATGGTTTAAAGCAAGCTCCTAGAGCCTGGTATGAAAGGCTCAGTACTTTCTTATTAAATCATGGTTTCACTAGAGGTAAAGTAGATAGTACATTATTTATAAAATCTAAGGTTAAACATATACTTCTTGTACAAATCTATGTAGATGATATTATTTTTGGATCTACTGATGAATCTCTTTGCAAGTACTTTGAAAAGCTTATGCAGGGAGAATTCGAAATGAGCTTGATGGGGGAGTTAAGCTACTTCCTTGGATTGCAAATCAAGCAAGGGAAGGATGGCACTCATATCTGTCAAGCAAAGTACACCAAAGAGCTGTTGAAGAAATTTGGATTTGAAGATGCAAAGCCATTATCAACTCCAATGAGCACATCAACCAGAATGGACAGTGATCAAAAAGGTAAAAGGTAGATCAAAAGAATTATCGAGGTATGATAGGATCATTACTTTACTTAACTGCCAGTAGACCAGACATTTTGTTCAGTGTATGCATGTGTGCTAGATATCAGGCAGACCCTAGAGAGTCTCACTTAATTTCTGTAAAAAGAATATTTAGATATTTAGCTAGAACTCATGACTTAGGTCTCTGGTATCCTAGATCTTGTGAGATAAATCTAATAGGATATTCAGATGCTGATTATGCTGGTTGCAAAGTAGATAGAAAGAGCACCAGTGGATGTTGTCAGTTTCTTGCAGGATGCCTAATATCATGGACATCCAAGAAACAAAATTCAGTAGCTCTATCAACAGCTGAGGCGGAATATGTTGCTGCTGGAAGTTGCTGTACACAACTTCTTTGGATAAAGCAACAACTTGAAGATTTCGGCATTCACATCAAATCAATTCCTCTATTGTGTGATAATACAAGTGCCATCAACCTCACCAAAAATCCAGTTCAACACTCAAGGACGAAGCACATTGAGGTAAGATATCATTTTATTCGAGACCATGTAGCTAGTGGTAATTTAGAAATTTCGTTTATAGATACAAATGGTCAATTGGCAGATATCTTCACAAAAGCCCTACCTGAAGAGAGATTTACATCTCTTAGAAGGGAACTAGGGATGTGCAATTTGTGAAAGAATTTCTGTGATTTTATTGACATATAAATTTTTCAGATTAAATGAAAGTTCTCTCTCCGTTAAAGTTAAGCAAAACTCAGTTATCTATATGCTTTGACCGCTTCTGTGTGGAAAGTTGTTTGACTTGTCAAATCTTTTTGTCGCTTTCTATCTTTACCGCCTTTGGCGCTCCTCCGTTCAATAAAGTAATATTATTTTATCCAAATCGCTTTGAGATCGACTCGTCTTTACCTTTACCCTTTTTATCCTCTATCTGTTCACCCAAAGCCGATGCCCTAACGATTTTGGGATCGACTCTCTGCAACTTTCGAAGCCTTCTTCTCTTCCCGCGAAGAATTCCTTCGAGAACTTCCGTCCCTTCCATCATCCTCCCTTCCAGAATCTTTTCTTCTCTGCACCCATGGCCGCTCCGTTGATCTCCGGAAGTGTTGGGGGCTACAGTGCTGAGTATTTATCCCCAAGGGAGCAAGAAAGATTTACGTTTGTGAAGACGAAGATTTGCGGAAATAAGGCAGTGGATGTTCAGAATCTTGAGAAGAATGGCATGGCCAGGCTAGTTGATACTCTAAGAAGATTGCAGTGGATGGATGTGGTCACCTTCAGTGAGGTAAGCTACCCGGACTTGGTAAAAGCCTTCTACATTTGTCTGAAGTCAGAAGCAGATGGGTCCCTGGTTTCCTCTGTCAAGGGCATCCAAATCAGAATAACCCATGAGCTTTTGCGTGATTTGTTGGAGTGAAGACCTCTGGATTTAGTGGCATTCACTCTGTGAATGATGAAGTCAAAGGTCTCGGGATTATCGGTCCAGGATTTAAGTTGAAGGATGGGAAGCTTGATATTAATCAGATGTCCGCATTCAATAGATTGCTTCACTTTATAGTCTGCCAAATCTTAGTACCTCGTAGTGCTACCTTTTCTTCATGCACTAGGGCAGATTCGGACATAATGTTCTGGGCAATCCAGAACAAAGAAATAAACCTGGCCGCAGTGATGATTGAGCGAATGATGTTTGCACATGCTCAGTTATGGGAAACAAAGAGCAAGTTGAATGTTTCCCTTCCGTATGCTCATCTACTGACCAAGATTTTCAAGCACTTTGGAGTAGATTTGTCAGGTGCGGTAGCTGAAAAGATGGGCCAGTCTATAAGGTCCAGAAACCTGAAGAAAAGTGGTTTTTCAGTGCAAGAAGGAGTTTGGTCAAAATCCTCTGTGGCTGAAGGAGAAGCAGTTATTGCAGATATTCCAGAAGCAGCAGCAGAGCAAGAAGCAGTAGAAGTAGAGCAAGCAGATCCAGCAGAGCAAGCAGCAGCAAGTCAAGCAGAGCAAGAACCAGTAGAGTCAGCTGTGGGATGCCAATCCGAAGCTCAATTGGAAGAGGGTGCAGCTGGTGTGGCAGATTCCTTGCCCACCACCTTAGTCGCCTCTATTTTAAGAGAGGTATTGGATTCCATTCCCTCCATCTCAGTCTCTTCTAAGGCAGGTGGACCTGATGAAGAAGTTATGGAATCAGTGGCAGGCCACTTGGAGAAAGTTGTCTTGGAAGAAGCTCCTGCTCAGGGGGAGCAAGAAAGTATTGAAGTCCCTGCTCCCATTCAGGGGGAGCAAGCTGAGATTGAAAAGCCAGAGAATGAAGCTTTTCCTGAGAAAGCTGCACCTACTCAGGAAATTCCAGCTCCAGCCATGGTTGATGTTAGTGAAGGCCCAAGTACAACTATAAATCTTGAGGAGCCTGTCACTCATCAAGGTAAGCAGAAGAGAATTGTTCACAGAAGGTCAAGGAAGGGCCCTAGAAAAGTGAACTTGAAGCCTGTTATGGCTATGTTAAAGGCCCAAGGAGTGATCTTGGCATCAGTCCAGTCTAGCATACAAGGCATTGTTTCTAATCAAGCTTCAACTTCCTCAGACGTATCTTCAATAAGAAATGCAATGAGGTATTTCAATAAAGAGATGTCTGATATGAAGAATTTGCTGGCTAATCTTTCAAGGTCTAGTGGTGTCCCTCCTGCACCCACTCAGAGCAGTCCAGCTGAAGTTCCTAGGCCACCAGGGCCTCCAGCAGAAGTCTCTCGGCCATCAGGGCCATCAGTCGTGAGGTTACCCGGACCAGTGGCAGCCTCAGGGTCTTCAGGACCCTCTCCAGCAGTCAGAGAGAGTCAGGCCAAAGGGAAAGAGCCAGTGTCAGTCTCCAAGGCCCCTGATACTTCATCTCTTGCCACTCCAACCCTCTCCACACCTTCATCTCCTTCTACTGCACCTCCTGCTCCACCAACCATAAAACATCCCATGCCTCGCACCCAACCTTCCTCATCCTCTACTTCATCTCAACCCTCCTTCTCTCCTACTCCAGCTCACATCTCAGCTCCATCCTCATTAACTCCTAAACCTTCACCTATTAAAATTCAAACATCTCCTCTTCAACCAACCTCTTCCTTTAATCCTAAACATTTTTTCTATCCTCCTACTCCTCCTAATTCTGTTATCTTTCCTCCAGATAAACCTCTGCCTCTTGGTGTCTTTGACACCAATGTTCCAGACAATTTTGAAAGGAACACCCTCCTCACCATTCTTTCCACAGCCTCTCACATTCACAGGACTGACCCTCCCAGTCCTGCCTTGAAAAAGAGAAAAACCTCCTCATCTCTAAGCACTCCTTCTGTTCCTCTATACCCTCCTTTATGGTACTCTCTTACCCTTGATCCTAAGAGAAGACCTATCTACAAAGAATACCTCCAGAAATGCATTCTTTCTACCATTTATGGTATTCCTTTTCTCAACCTATCCGAACACCTGGACATTGTTCTTCCTTTTACTCAGATATCTCAAGCTTTCAAATCCAAAATCCTTGAGGGCACTGAGTTCAAGACTGAAGATCAGTGGGCAGCTATCAAAGGAAATAAGGCTCAGTATGCAAAATACCTGACTGCAAGGGCCGAATCCCTCACTCACAGAGCTCACCCACTCACCTTCTCTGAGTGGTTTATCATCCAGCACAAAACTCTTGGGGATCCTTCATTTTGAAGGAAATTCGCATTGCCAGAGCCTTTCAGCTGTACAGTGACTTCTGTTACTTGAACAAAATTCCAGAAGTTCAGTTTTGCCAGTTCCATTCGCAGATTACTGTGCTGAAATCAGAAACCCCTCTCAACCTTCCTCTTAAAGTAGACTTTGTCTCTTTCAAGGTTGATTTTCCAGTTCTTCTGCCGAAGCTGCACTCTTTAGTGTTTGATTCAGATGCTGGGTCTCATGCTCTAGATATGTTTGCAAGACAGATGGGCAGGATGTCAGCCAAGCAGGGCAGATCTCCTTCCTTTTTGCGGTTCATCTTCAGAGAATATCACTCTGGCCGCATGTCTTCTCAGACCTTAGCTCCACTCATTTCTGAGTGTGAAAGACTCACCTCATCAGAATGGAAGCTTCTCTATCAGGCCTCTTATCAGCAATTGGAAGCCATCAATCAAGATCTTGTTAGTCAGAGGAAGCCTGCTCTTTCTGCAGAAGCTTTTATGGATCTAAACTCCATCGCACCCATACCAGAGATCTATGCTGTATGGGCATCTAGATATTCTGCTTTCTATGCCTTAAAGCAGGATTTGTTAAATCAACAAATTCACTATCCAATTTCCTTGGACAGATTTCTCCATAGGGCCAGTTTTGGTAAGAGTACTTACTTCAGATTCATTTTGGACAAAACTCAGTATGGAGAATTCTTAGAGCAGCAAAGGCAACTCTACATTCAGAGGAACATCCCTTCCATGGGACCCTCCTTCTCAGTTGCCTCTGGCGTTTTTCTGCAAATTTTTGAGGATCTTGAGATCAAGGCATGGGCTGTTGTCTCACAGCATGCCTCCTTGTTATCTCCTCTGTATTATCTTTCTCCATCTAATATAAATCTTTCTCTCTTCTTTGTCTCACAGCTTATCTTTTTGCTTAATGACAAAATGGGGGAGACAACTAACGTAAATCTGAAAAACATATTTCATTTTTTGTATGATGTTTAGTATATTTTGTCATCATCAAAAAGGGGGAGATTGATGACCAAACTGTCCCCATAATAAATATTTCCATTTATTTATATATTAATTTGATGATTAACAAAATAACACTAATGGATTTCTTGAGCCTTGAGAACAGGAAATAAAAGAAAAATGAAAGTTCAAGACAATCTGGTAAGTCTCATCACTTCTATCCAAGTCTTTGTATCGACTTCTTTGATAAGCAGAACGATTTCCTCTTTGACCGGAAAACTCAAAACAAATCGATATCGTAACGATTTCTTTAGAAACTCGCAACGACTCTCTAGCCGTAACGATTTCTTTAGACCTCGTAACGATTTCTTTAGAACTCGCAACGACTCTCTAGCCGTAACGATTTCTTTAGACCTCGTAACGATTTCTTTAGAATTCGCAACGACTCTATAGTCATAACGATTTCTTTAGACTTCATAACGATTTCTTCACTGATCATAACGCCTTGCTTTGTATAACGATTTCGTATAACGATTTCCTTACAACTTGACAGTCATAACGATTTCGTGTAACGATTTCCTTACAACTCGATAGTCATAACGATTTCTTGTAACGATTTCTTCAGAACTCACAACGACCTGCTTGTTGTAACGACTTCATAAGTTATCACATCGATTTCCTTACAGTTCATAACAACTTGCTATAATTCATAACGATTTCATAAGTCAGCAAGATTCTTTTTATCGAATTTCTTGATGCATCAGTATAATGCCTTTTAATAGCGTTGAAAAGTCAAAGTCATATCTTGTCCGTTGACTGCTATGCATTAAATGCTCTCTGATCGTATCTCCCATGCATGCAGACAATATCTTCCATTTCTATGCTACTCTGTCTACGTACTTTTTTAGACAGAAAGGAGCTTTGCTATATACTGCAATATCTGTTCCATCTCAACTAACAATAGACAGCAGTCTTAGCTGTCTTCTATTTATTGATGATATGCTTACAGATATCTGACAAGACTCATCTGGACAACGTTGGACACAAGTTCTATGACATCTCTTGGCGTGTACACAAGGATAAAAGACTGACGATCAGAAGCTTCCTTTGTGACCAGTCTAACGTACACAAGGATAAGAGACAACGGACACTTCAACGTTCGAATTTGAATCAGCAGTTTAAATAGAAGACTCAAGACGGAAAACAAGAGATAGTCAGAAACAACGTTTGATTTTGAAGAAGAAAGAAATCCATCTCTTAGAGTCCTCAGAAGATTGAAACAAGAGCGAAGCTTCCACTCCAACCTTGTTCTCAGCTCTTAGCTCTCTGTGCTCAAAAATATTTTATTTGTGAGAGCTTGTGTAGTCCTTGGAGAGAAAAACCTTGTAAAATCTCTTTCTCTCTCGGGGGCTTAGGAGCTTCAGTGTGTAGCTGGTCAAGCTAGAGTCTGAAGCCTGTTTCCACACCTTTTTCTTATTAGATTGTGTTCCCTTCTGGACGAAGGAAGACCTGGTGGTATCCAGGGTGGTTGTTGTTCCCTTCAGGCTGAAGGAAGACCAGTTGAGGCTGGGTGTAAGGATCCTTAAGGGGGATTGTACCCTTGGTAGTAAAATCCTGAGGTATTGCTCAGGGACTGGACGTAGGTCTCCTGTGGAGAGGAGTTCCGAACCAGGATAAAAATCCTTGTGTCTTGTGGATGTGTTTTGTGTGATTGTTGTCTTGTTTGCTCTAACTCTAACCTTGTTATTAAGTTGTGCAATCCTTTCAGTAAACAGGTTTTAATCAGAGATCGAAGTTTTCATGATGCACATCGGCCTGTCCAACAAGTACTCCAAGAACAAGGGTTGGATGGACCGGCTACTTTTTGTGCGCCACCGGAGTGGTGCTGAGTGGGGATTCCCCACTGTCATTCGCCCGGCGCGGAAGGATAGCTTTCCGCAGCTAATCCAGGATGAGGCGAGGGCATCAGACAAACTTCTCCGAGTAGGTGTTCGGAACGGAGAAGGATATGTGACCGAGTTCATGCTCGTTAAGTACGGGCTCAGCAAACCATGGAGTAAGTATACTACCTCTTGGTTGTTTACTCTTAGGTTTGGTGACCTCATACTAACTTTTCTTCTTCTTGTCTTCTTGTGCGCAGCGGCCGCAGAGCTGGAGGCTGGAAGGGATCAAGAGGCGAATGACGAATTTGCCGAACAGATTCCTATCCTGGCGCACATGGTGTATGAAGACGACGACGTCGCCGCTGTTGTTCGGGTTCCCTCTACAGTGAGGGTTGGCGCCGCGGTGACAACGGCGCTTGTTGCTCCGTCACATGACGAGGGGCGCCCCAGCAAGGCACAGGCTCCTGAAAAGGGGCCTGGAAGAATCTGGCTGAAGAAGAAGGCCACCAAAGAGGTGGTTCTGGCTGGAGCTCGGGCCTCTCCAGCGGAGGGTGACAAAGCGAGCCGGCCTTCCGTTTCCGCGAAGAAAAGGCCGGTCCTGTTTGAGGAAGGCGCGGAGGAGGCGGAAGAACTCCATGCTCAGAAGAGGAAGAAGACCGTCCCCGCTACCCCTCCACATGATGAGGAGGGGACCGAAGAGGAAGAGGAAGCGCAGTTGCTGCTGCGTAGAGGAAGTAGGGCCGTGAAATCGGCTGATCAGGGAGTGCCACCAATGGTCTCCACGACGCGCCCTGAGGTCGCCCAGAAGATGGCGACCGAGCTGGGGCTTATTTTTGTAAGTGAGGGGTCCGGAAGCCCCGTTGGAGGAGAGGCCAGGGGCTCCTTCTGCTCGAGGGTTAGGGAGCTCTCCGGTGCTTTCAATGTTGGCGGTGCCGAGCACGGTGCCGCCAGCAACACCGCGGAGGTTTCTTCCAGGAGGAGCGGAGAAGATGCGGTGTCTCCGGCTCGGCGGGAAGAGGTCGTCGGTGCGACGGAGGTTTCCGCCCCTGCTGGGGTGGTCACGAGCGGCGTGGTGGCAACAGCGCCAACCACGACTCTATCTGCGGGTCAAGAAGTGGTTCTTGCAGCAGGGGCCACTGAAAAGGCGGCCGCGACGACGAGGGCGTCCGAAGAGGTTTCCACTTCCACCGGGGGAATCCTGCCCCCCATGCCCCCCTCCGAGGTGGTTGCTATTGTAAATGCAACCTCCAAGGTAGTCGAGGATTCTGGGGCGGATGCTGCGGGTGCTGGGGACGGTGTTCGGGCTGAAGAGTCCGAAGACGACCAGAGACCCCTTAGCGAGGCGCTGCAGAAGAAGCTTCCTGCAGACCCTTCGGTGGCGGCTCTGGAGGCGACCCTTCGTCTCATGGAGAGCACGCCCAGGGAGCTGCCTCCGAGCCCTACTGCTTCCCACCTTGACCAGCTGGCGAGGTGCCTGGACCTTCCTGCCGAGCAGACCCCGGAGAGGTCAGCGGAAGGTTACCTCCCAGAGGTCCAGGGGGGAGATGGCTTGAGCGATGTTGACGTCGAAGCACTCGCGGATGGAATGTCCAAGTCGTTGGGCATTCTGAAGGTTCTGGCTGTTCGGGGCCAGAGACAAAAATACCTCCAAGAGGCGCAGACAGCTTTCTGCGAGGACCTCACCGCGAGGCATAAGGCTCGCGAAGCAGCTCTGGAGGAGGAGGTCAAGGACCTCAAAGCTGCCCTCCAAGCTTCGAAGCTGGACGCTACCTTGGCGCGGGCCGAAAAAGACGCCCTGGCCAAGGTAGTAGTAGATGCTGGGGCCCGCGCGGTTGCTGAGTACAGGGCCGGTTCAGAATATAAGGAGGACCTGAAGCAGTATGGAGCCCGCTGCTACATGGTGGGTCTCAATGCTGGGAAGGACCTCGGAGAACGGCTTTCCTGGGTTGACCACACCCGGGAAGCCTTCGAGGCTGCTGTTCGGGAGTGCCGGCGTCGTACTCAGGATGCTCGTCTGGATGGTGTGCGGTTCGCACAATTCCAGTCTGGGCGGATGCCCCCTTCGGATGACGACGCCGGTCCTTCACAGCAGGCCCCTTGATCTTTATGCTCCTTGTTCTTCTTGTACTCTCCTTTTTGTAACCGCGGCCGAAAAGGGCTTACTTGTAAAAAAAAAAAGAAACTTTTTGTGAATGAAGTCTTCTGTTTCATGAAATGGTTTTTGTAGCTTCACTTTCTCTATCTTCTTCCCTTTATGATTGTTCCTGCTCGGATTGGAATCTGCAAGGCTTCATAAGCATCGTGTGTAAAACGCGGATCGTTGGGATCTGAAAAAGGAGATTCTGATCAGGTGTATATGCTAAACGCTTGTGTAGCAACAGGAGTTGGGAGAAGAGAGGTAGGATGCTGGAAAGAGAAGGCTTTTATAAATAATAAGCCTTAAGGTTAGAAACATGCCAAGTCCTGGGTATGGCTTCGCCACTAGGAGTAGTTAGCTTATATGAGCCTTTTCCGAGGACATGGGTGACCTGATAAGGTCCTTCCCATTTGATGGCAAGTTTGCCTACTGCTCTTCGGGGGTCCGAAGCCGAACAGCGGCGCAGAACCAAATCTCCCACATTGAACCGCCTTTCCCGAACTCCCGCATTATAGTATTGTGCGAGTCGTTGCTGATAAGAAACGAGGCGAATGTTGGCGTCGCTTTGTCGTTCGCCCAGCATGTCCAAGTTTTCTCGAAGAGCACGGTTATTGACGGCTTCATCGAAGTGGGTTGTTCGGATGGTTGGAAGGGCCACCTCCAAGGGTACAACTGCTTCCGAGCCGTAGGCCAAGTGGAAAGGTGTTTCCCCTGTAGCCACCCGAGCAGTCGTTCGGTGACACCAAAGGACGTTTGGGAGCTCATCGATCCACGATCCGCCCGCGGCTTCCACTCTCGTTCGGATCCCGTGCAGCAGTGTTCGGTTGGCGTTTTCGACCAAACCATTAGCCTGGGGATGAGCCACGGAGGTGAAGTGGTTGTAGATCCCGAGCTCGGCGCACTTCTGCTTGAAGAAGATGCTGTCAAACTGTTTCCCGTTGTCAGACGTAATCACCCTTGGGACGCCAAACCTGCAGAGAAGGTTCTTCCATACGAACTTCCATGCGGCTTGTTTGGTGATTGTGGCAACAGGTTCGGCCTCGATCCACTTAGTGAAGTAATCAATGGCTACGAACAGGAACTTCTTCCGCCCTTGGGCCTCTAGAAAGGGACCCAAGATATCAATGCCCCACCTGGCGAAAGGGCGCGGCTCGAACAGGCTGTGAAGCTGTTCGATAGGCTGTTTGATAAGTTCTCCGAACTTTTGGCATTCTGGACATTTCCTGACAAAGGACATGCAGTCCTTCTGAAGAGAAGGCCACCAGAACCCTGCTCGGATGATGTTGCGCGCTAGCGTTCTGCCCCCCAGGTGGCTTCCGCATAGCCCCTCGTGAACTTCTTCTGTGGCCGCGAGGGCCTCCTCAGGATTGAGGCAACGCAGAAGAGGTCTAGTAAGGGACCGTCGGTACAGTTTGCCTTCTACGATGGTGAAGTGTTGAGCGCGCATTCTGACTTTCCGAGCTTCGCCCTGTTCGGGCGGCAGCTCGCCCCGGAGTAAGTACGCTAAGAGAGGGTCCACCCAACTCGGAGTTGGTGGGCCCATTTCTATGGCCGCTACTTCAGCCTCCGTGCTCGGTAAGACGAGCTCTTCAATAAACACAGAGCGGGAAGGGGCGATGTCACCTGAAGACGCCAATTTGGCCAGTGCATCAGCTCGCGCGTTCTGCTCCCGTGGAACATGTATAACTTTGAAGTATACGAGGCCCTCTGTCTGGCTCTTGACCTGTTGGAGGTATTGAGCCATGCGGGGTTCCCTTACTCCGAACTGTCCTCCTACTTGGCTGGCAACCAGCTGAGAGTCACTAAAGACTCTAAGCCGAATGGCTCCAAGATGCCTAGCCATGCGGATACCGGACAACAAAGCTTCATATTCGGCTACGTTGTTGGAGGCCGGAAAGCGGAAACGGAGGGCGTACTGGAACTCTAACCCCTCAGGGGAGGTGAGGACCAAACCTGCCCCGCTTCCGGTGACACAAGAGGATCCGTCAACATAAAGCTCCCATGGGGGCTCGTCTGCCAACGGTGGATCCTGCTCGGTCGGAAGGGTACATTCCGCCACGAAGTCCGCCAGCGCCTGCGCTTTGATCGCCGTGCTCGGTCGAAAGCTAATGTCAAACTCACCAAGCTCTATCGCCCACTTAACCAACCTGCCGGAAGCCTCCGGCCGCTGAAGGATGGATTTCAGCGGTTGATCGGTTAGAACTGTAACGGAATGGGCCTGAAAATAGGGCCTAAGCTTCCGCGCAGCTGTGACGAGAGCAAGGGCGAGTTTTTCTGCCCTGGGGTACCTCCTTTTAGCTTCTTGGAGGACCCTGCTGATGTAGTATACAGGATGTTGTGCCGCTCCTACTTCTCTGATCAATACCGCACTGATGGAGTGTTCGGTGACCGAAAGGTACACGAACAGAGGTTCTCCGAGCACAGGCTTTGAGAGAACAGGAGGGGCTGCCAAATATGCCTTCAGCTCAGTGAAGGCAACTTCGAATTCGTTAGTCCACCGTACTTGCCCCCCTTGCTTCGAGGAGCTTTTAGGGCCTCGGAGCAACTTGAAGAAGTTAAAACTCCTTTCTGCTGCTCGGGACATGAACCGATTCAGTGCCGCGAGACGCCCCGTCAAGCGCTGGACGTCGCGCACTGTCTTTGGACTGCTCATCTCAAGCACAGCTTGTATTTTTTCCGGGTTCGCCTCTATTCCTCTGTTTGACACGAGGAACCCGAGGAACTTACCCGACCGAACACCAAATGCGCACTTGGCAGGATTGAGCTTCATATTATACCTTCGCAGAGTTGCGAAGGTTTCCTGGAGGTCGACAATGTGGTCATTACTCGGAAGTGTCTTGACCAGCATGTCATCAACATAGACCTCCATGTTGCGCCCGATCTGCTACTCGAACATCTTGTTGACCAGCCATTGGTAAGTCGCGCCTGCATTCTTCAGACCAAAAGGCATTCTGGTGAAACAATATAAGCCTAGGTCTGTAACGAATGTCGTGGCGTCTTGATCCGGGGGATGCATGCTGATCTGGTGGTAACCAGAGTAGGCATCCAAAAAGCTGAGAAGCTCGTGCCCGGAAGTAGCATCCACCAGCTGATCAATGCGCGGCAGAGGGAAGTTGTCCTTGGGCATTGCCTTATTGAGATCTTTGTAATCCACACACACACGCCACTTGCCGTTGGCCTTGCGTACGAGGACCACGTTGGAGATCCATCTTGGATATTGGGCTTCTCGGAGGAGCCCAACAGCTCGGCTTTTGACCACGTGATCCTGAATCACGGTCTGTCGTTCTCAGTTCACGGGTCGCCTCCTTTGCTGAACTGGCGGGATCCGGGGATCCAGCCGGAGGCGATGCACCATGACTTCTGGGGGAATGCCTGGAAGCCCGTCATCAGACCAAGCGAACACGTCCAAATTGGCCAGCAGGAAGGCTGTGTAGCGTTGCTGCTCGGCCTCTGTCAACAAGGCGCCAATGTACAAGACGTGTTCGGGGTCGTCGTCCACTTGAATGGGGATTAGGTCTTCAGCAGGCGTCCCTCAGCTGGTTGAAGGCTGATCGGAAGCTGGAGGCGCCGGATCAGCGAGTGGTTGCTTGTCCCTTAAGGAGAGGACATAGCAACGACGAGACTCGCGCTGACACCCGAGCACTTCGCCAACTCCGCTCGGAGTAGGAAACTTCATCTTCTGATGGAGCAACGAAGGTACTGCTTTGATTCGCCCGATCAGACCTCTGCCAAGGATAGCATTGTATCCAGGCATGTTGTTGATGACCAGGAAGTCAACGATCTTGGTCACGACCCTTGGGGCCGTCCCCAAGGTGATCGGAAGGCGAATCCTTCCCATGGGCTGGACCGAAACTCCCGAAAAGCCGAACAATGGCGAATTTACAGGGGTGAGTTGATCGGCTCGCAGACCCATGAGGACAAAACAGTCGTAAGCCAAGACATCGTGGGCGCTTCCATTATCTACCAGAATCCGGCGCACATTACAGTGGTTGATGGTGGCCGAAATGACCAACGCATCAGTGTGTGGGGTCGTAACCCCTACAAGATCTTCGTCCGAGAAGGTTATAGCCTCCTCGGGCGGTGCGCGTGCAGGACTGGCAGGATATGGGGCCGACCGAACAGCCAAAGGCCTGTCTACGACATGCACTCGCCTTGCGTAATCGCGTCGGCTTCGAGTGCTTTCTCCGCCCGCGCCGAAGCCTCCCGCGATCACGTTGATCTCCTGCCCATTGGGCTCGTTGTTGATCGGCTGCTCGGGAGTGCGGTCTCGGCGTCGGGGGCGCTCTTCGTTCCGGCGCACGAACCGTCCAAGATAGCCGCGCTTGATAAGGTCTTCAATTTCGTCCTTAAGCTGGCGGCACTCGAAGGTGTCGTGGCCGTGGTCGCGATGAAAGTGACAGTATTTATTTTGATCGCGCTTCCGGGGGTCGGAGCACATTCTTTGTGGCCACCGAACAAACGCTTCGCTCCTGATCTCTGCCAGGATCTGTTCGGGTGCCACGGTGAGGGGGGTGTAGTTGGTGAAGGGGCGCGGACGGCGCGGAGAATCGCCATTGCGCCGTCCCTTCTTCCGATCTCGGTCGGAACCGTTGTCGGAAGGTTGCTTCTTGTCCGACTGCTCCCCCTGCTCGGCCCTGCTCGCCGCCAGGCTCTCCTCGCAAGCTGCGTGGCGCTGTGCGATGGAGAGTAGTTCGGCGAGGGTGGTGGGCTGCTGGACGCCGAGAGTCCTCTGCAGAAAACCGTCGCGAGTGCCCTGGATGAGGGCACTGGTTGCCAGAGGGACGTCCAGGCGCGAGATGCGAAGCGCCTCTGTTCGGAACCTCTTGACGAAGTCCCAGAGTGCCTCGCTTTTCTTCTGGCGCACAGCCAGAAGAGAAGCCGCCGTTCGCGGCTGCGACCTTCCGCCAAGGAAGTTGTCCTTGAAGGACTTCTTCAGTTGGCGGAAGGAGGTGATGGAGCCCGCAGGGAGGGTTTCAAACCAGGCCCTGGCGCTCTCCTTGAGCGTTGCAGGGAAAGCCCTGCACTTAGCCGCGTCTGATGCTCCGTGGAACACCATGTGCGACTCGAAGCCGTGGATGTGGTCGGCCGGGTCGGTTGTGCCGTCGTAGGGCGCGATGGTGGGTAGAGGGAGCTTGGAGGAGACCTGGGCCTCCAGGATCTCCCTGCTGAATGGGGAGCGGAAGTCCAAGTCATCCTCCGCTGGAGCCTTCCCCTCTGCACGCTGAACCATCGCGTCCATGCGGCGCTCGAGGTCGACCACACGCCTTAGGCGCCTGGCGAGCTCCTGCTCGGAGTTGGCGGGGCCCCCTCGTCCAGAGGCGTGGGAGTTGCCTCCCACGACTGATCGTGGCGGACGGGGGGAGATGATAGAGCGTCGGGGCGAGCGCCCGCGGCGCTCTGGTGCCCGCTCCTCCGACGGGGCCCGGTGAGACCGGCGCGGCGACTCCGCCTACTGCTCCTGAGGCGCCGGGGGGACGCGGGAGCGGCGATGCGACGATTCCGCCTGCCGCTCGCGTGGCAGGGAAACCGCCGGAGCCGCTGCTCCCGCCAACTGGGCCTGCAGGGCGAGGCAGACGCCCGTCAACTGCTGCATTTGCCCCCGAAGCTCGCTACTTCGAGGGCAGTTGCGGGTGCGGCAGTCGATGGCGCTGGGACGTCGTGATTTGCGCCAACGGGGGCGATGGCGACGTCACCAGGGGGGATCGGCGACGGGAGTCCCCTCGCGACTGGCGGGATCTCGTCGCCCTGCTTCCTACGTTCTGGTATGAGGATCGTCCTCGAGCCATGGAAGAGTCGTTCCCACAGACGGCGCCAAATGTGGTGGTGTAATCCTGTTTGGGCCTGATCCAAACGGGCCTCGTAGGGAAGACGATCGCTGGTGAGGACGAGCGCCTGCAAAACCAGAAGAGGATCAGGGGGCCCGGTGAAGACCGGGGAAACCCTCTGATGCCTATGTCAGTGGAGAGCTTGAAAGGCAGGGGGTTTTGGAATGCGAGAATGTGTTCGCGTGAGGAAGAGAACGTACCATTGCATGGTACTGTACCTGTATTTTTATAGGCGTCGGTGCCAGGGCCAATGTGCGTAACGTTGGTAAATCGTGCCTGAAAAGGCGTCGTGATGGGCGCGCATAACGGGAGGCGTTATGCGCTCAGGTGCCCGTTGGACTGCCAGGCAGTTCGTGCCTCTTGATGGTGGAGGACGTGGTCTAGGACGGTTACGACCGCTCCGTGAGCCAGAGAGCCTGCTCAGTACCTTTGGGCACACCTTCCGAGCAGGTGACCCACATGGGGGTCGAACATGCTGTTCGGTGATATTGAGGGTTGTTCCGCGCAGCAGGGTTACTGTTCCTATTTGGAAGCCTTCCGCGGTTGTTCGATCGCGGAAGGACAGATGACCTGCTCGAGGTCATGCCGCCACGAGGCTTAACAGCATCTGATCAAGGTGGCGGTATCTTGGAGATCTTCACATCGTCTTGGAAGGGACGTGGCCCGTTGAGATGGGGCCACGTCAGCTGACAGGACACGCGAGGGCCGTAGTGGGCCATCATGGGCCTAGGTGGCCAGATTTGGCCACCACACATATAAATACCACAAATAATCTCTAAATATTCATACAAATAGCATAGAATGAAAGTTCAACTACTACTTGACAATTAAGGAACCACTAAAGTTTCCAATGTAGTTCAATAAATCACACAACAATAATCTCTAAATGCATAATAAAAGATAATTCAGGACAATGGATTATGGAGACTCACATGATTTGATGCTACACTACTAATTTAGCAAGCTCGGATCTATCAAACCAGTTCTTGTCCTGCTTTCAAAATAAGCACAATTCAGTGTATTAGAATGGTAGGGATGTATACGGGCTTCTATTAGATGAGTGTCTGCAGCCGGAGGGGGGGAGCACAGAAGGGGAAGGTCGGAGGGGGGGAGGGCCGGAGCCGGAGGGGGGGGGGGGGCGCAGAAGGGGAAGGTCGGAGGGGGGGAGGGCCAGAGGCTAGAGCCAAAGGGGGGGGGGGGGCACAGCAGAAGGGGAAGGTCGGAGGGGGGAGGGTCGGAGGGGAGGAGGCTGGAGCCGGAGGGGGAGAGGGTCGGAGGGGAGGAGCCGGAGGGGGGGAGGGCCGGAGGGTGGGGAGGACCGGACGCTTACCGCCACCGCCGCGCAGAGGAGCAACCGCCGCCGCCGCAGCAGGTCGCCGCCTCGCCGACGCTGGGAGGTCGCTGCCTCGCTGGCCGCACTGTTGGCCGGCCGAGATGACGACGGAGGGAGGAACAGGGCCGCGCCGCAGGAGGGGATTTGGGGTTTTCGATTTTGGCTGAGAAGATATGGGGGGAACGGGGGAGAGGGGGGAGTCGCCGGGTCGGGTAGGGTTTTTAGGATATTTTTTTATATGTTAGGTATGGACCATTAGATGGAAGATCTAATGGTCAGAATTAATCTAGTTTCGGATCGGATCTTAAACGGAGCGGATCTCCTATTTCTGCGTCCGCTCCGTTTAATATTCGGATAATATCCGTATCCGAATTCGCTTCGTCGGATATCTGTTAAACGAATACGGATATGCTTAATCGGATACGGATTTGGATCGGATCCGGATATTATCCGAGCCCTACATGTGATCTTATGATCCACTCAAATGAGAGAGAGTCGGATATTCCTTGTGCACTATTTAACTTTATTTATCAAAATTTTTATTTTATTTTTAATATTTTTTTAAAAAAAGATAACTAATGAAAAATAGAAACTTTGACAAGGACAATTTAAAGTAGGAGAAATAAAATAAAAATACAACTTGAATGAATAGTATTAGGGGTGTCAATTGGGTCGGGCCGGCTCGGAGGCCCGGAAGCCCGGCCCGGTTTTAACCGGGGTTGGGCCGAAAAAATGAGCCCGTTACAAATTTTTGGCCCGGCCCGGCCCGGAAAAAAATAGGGCCGGGCTTGGGCTTTGTGTGGCCCGGCCCGGTCGGCCCGCCGGCCCAAAAAAAATAAATATAATTTATATTAAATATAAATTTTATATTTAGAAAGAGAGTTATATGTATTTTTTCTACAATAAATCTACTCAAAAATATAAACTTTTACAAGTTAAATGTTAATATAGATATAAGTAAAATATATATTATTTTTTTATAGATATATTATAGTAGATGTATTAAAATTATATATTATATAAATAAAATATAATACTTTTTTATTTTTCGGGCCGGGTCGGGTTTTTCGGGCTTTTTCTAGGCCGGGCTGGGCCGGGCCTTACTGGGCCTACCCCCGGGCCTGGGCTGGGCCCGGGCCGACTTTTATAAAATCGGGCCTGGGCCGGGCCTAACAAGGCCCGGTCCAGGTCTGGTCCATTGACACCCCTAAATAGTATTCTACATATATTTTAATAAAAAATTAAAAATCAAGTTAACTAATAAAAAATAATTGAATTTAAGAAAGACTATTTAAATGAGCGGAAAGAAAATAAAAATATAACTTAAATGAATAATACCTAAAAAAACTAAATAAACACGGAATGAAGAAGGAGACTGGGCGCCCAGCATATGGGAAAATGGCCTCCGCGTTTTTAGCGTGGATGCCAAGTTTTTTAAATTTTATTTTTCAAAAATATCAAATGATCTACAAAAAAAAAAAAAGGTTTCCCTGAAAAACCTTTTCCTAATGGGATTTTATGTTAAAACAAACGTACCATAAGTGTTTCTCATTTACTATAAACTCCACATGTATCATTGGGAAAAGGGTGAATTTGTGTTAGGTAGGACATGGGACAAATTGGTTCGGGGGGATGCAAAAAAATTAATATGAAGAAAGTTGTTATTAATTTAGATATAAAAAGGACAATATAAACAAAAATAGCTCCACAGAGACCTACATAAATCACTTAGACAAGTATTAGTTTTGATGTAACAAGGAAGTAGCCCAACCACAATCAGCCGAAATGGTAGCCCAATATCCAAAATTTTGGATTTCGGCTTGGTCCATACAGTCCAAGACTTGCCATCGCTCAACCCACCGTCTTAAATGTGATTAGAATTTCGGAAGATAACAACACTATGTTCAGGGAGAAAGACTTGTTACCAGCCTAGTTTAGTAATAAGTTGTATGTGAATTGTTTGTCAAATAATTTTATTGGCCGGGAAAGAGAGAGAAAGAAGGGTGACAAGACCCTTACATGGTCATATTATATGGTTTTTAGAAAATGTGAAGCTTGATATACAGTACCATCCACCTGGGTAGCCCTTTATCATGTTTAGTGGATTGGGCTGAATCGGGCCCACTGATATGGGTAAGGGGAACGTACTCGGTCAGATCTTAAATTCTGAGCCAAGTCAATATTACTGGGACCTTGCTTACAGAGATTGATAGAGGCACGTTGGCTTGTGGGCTCACTGATGACCCAGCTCAAATTGGCATCTCATCTCTCTCTGCTGGTAACTTGATTATTGTTATTTTGAAGTTTAAGATCACATAAAAGAGAGAACCATGCAATTTTTTGGGTACAATATTTCACTAAACGCTGTAAAATGAATTCTATGGTATTTTTAACATTTATATGCCAAACAAAACGACTCAATTAGGGCTTAATAAAGTCTAAGTCTAAGGTGATGTTTGATAACATTTAAGTCTTCAGTTTCAATTCTTATTTGCATCTATTTTTTAAATTTAAAATTAAAAAAAATATTTCATATATGTATTAGATATTCATTAAAAATTATTTAATAATTAACTTAAATAGCATTTGACTTAATATATGAAAAAAGGCGGCAGACGATCTAAATTTGATCGTCAACCTTCATAATTTGGTGATTGGAGAATTCACCGATCTCTGACAAAGTCATTCAATTCCAGACATTGAAATCCGACTATTCGTCGATCACCGATCGTCAAAATCTGGTGACTGATCTTCTATCATTACTTGGCTCGATATATAGCTAGTTCATCATCTCACATGTTAATTGATTGTGGTGTGTATAGCGAGAATCCCTTGTTATGTCATGCTATTATCTCATAGACTATCTATATTTTAAGATAGTGTCTGAATTCATAATTACTCCAACCATATTTCTAAAAGAAATTTAAATTAAGAGAGAATGTAAAATGATGGTGTACAAGTAGTTTCTAAATTGTTTTGTTTCATGCATTTTTTTTTATACAACAATCGATTCCCTTTTCAGAAAAAAAAAAGGATCAATTCCATTATATGGTCTTTGGTGGTGCGGAGAGAAGAATTCGAGTCAAACCCAACAGGTTCCGACTTGTGATCCAACGCGGACATGTTCACCTCTTCCATGCCGAAAGAGCTCCTAATATTATTGATGGATCTCGCCACCGACGGACGGCCGGGCGGTATATTTCTTTCTATGTATGGATATTAATTAGATCCCCGGTGATCAGAATTCGACAATTGGTCATCGGCAGAGTCATCAAATTTTGATGATAATTTATTAAAAAATAATTATTTCAAATATTAGATATTTATTAAATGTTATCATATAAATCCTAAGACGTTTTAATTACCTAATAATACAAAGATGTTGAGGAGTTCACAAAGAAAACGTTTTAGCCACGAAAGTTCCAAGATAAGCAGCAGATCACTGGAAGTATAATGACAAGGTCAACGAACTCCTGTATCCGCATGAGGTAGATTGCCAGCTAGCAGTTAGTGAAATTATAATATTAAAGTTATTTAATAATTGGAGAGGAAGAATCTAAACCCTTTAACCCAGTTTGTATGGCCCAATTATTAAACATCAGCTCAATAGATGGAAGTACAGTTAACAAGAGTCTGTCTATCAAAGTCTAGTTATCACACAAAGACCATGAAGTGTTTCGAGTATCTAATTTGCGACCCTAAAGAGAACTCTTTATCTTGACGTTGACGCTAGGAGGGTAATCCAAGATGACAACATAGATATCTAGATAATATCTTGACATATACTAAGGTAGAAAATTAGCTTGAGTCACACTCTATATTCTATCCCGATAAACTCTTGCCTGACAGATTTTATCTTGATAGTGTATAGTTCAGAGAGTACTTAGTCTGGTAGATTCTTAGTTTGAAAAAATGTTAGCTCGGTGGAAGTGAAATGACAGACCCTCTGTCTAATATGTTGGTCAACAAATCCTGCATGAACGATAGTGAATCCTCAAAGAGGATAACGATTGGTTGCCCATAGTTGACACAATTATTACCCACGATCTTCGCCAAAGACATAAAAGTCTATGATGGCTACTATCCTATGGTTACACCTACGATTCTAACTATAATTGCAACCACGTCACATGGGGCTATTAGAGAGACTTGACCATCTCAATAAATCTTATAGAAAGCTCCTTTAGCTAAAAGTATGCAAGATTCTATACTCATTCCACTATGGAGAGTGATGTCGCATCACTCATCCTCTTGCTCTAATCCTCTTGCTCTAACTTTGGCCTAGTTCTAACTTCGGCATGAGAGGCTTTTTCTTAGAATCTCAATCTCAGGCCCCCTGATCCGTTTTTGTAGATCTTCTTCCTAACAAATAAGATGGACATCTCATTTTTACAAATCTCAAGGTCATCCCACAATCAACATCAAATTCGAGATTCAGGTTTTTCAAATATTTCATCACATTTTGAAATATATTATTTCCCATGTTTCCCTCACATTTCCTTTTAGGAACGCCTCTCAATCTCTTCCTTTTGTTATAAATTTTAAGTGCATTTTCTCTCTCTCAAAACCTATGTTACTTCAGCCAAAAACTGATCTGAGAAGGATTAGGGTGGACACCGCCGGTCTTCTACTTTCCGTTTCTCTCCCTTTTTCTCATGGGTCAAGCCACTAAACTTAGGTTTGACTTCGCATTCAATTGAAAATATTTTTAGGCTCTTGGGACTTTTGAGTACTAGAAAATTATTGTCTTCAGAAACTATTTATACAGTTTTTGAACCTTTTTAAACTTCCAAGTAAAAGCCTAATTTGTATTTAAAGCTGAGGTTAACCACGTAAATTAGTCATAATTATCTCCATCTCATGTTTTTTTGTCCAAACTCATAGGAGAAGGAGACTTCCAACCACAGGTCCAGCAAAACACGCCCTCAACCACAAGCTTTGCATATGTACTTGTCTATCGTACGATTGGTGTGTGCATTTAATTTTTTTGGAGATTCCACTATTTTTAAATATGATCTGATTTTTTTCTCTTTGACAATATGAAACTTGAAGATGCAGGATGTTGAATATGGTGCAGACCGTTAAATGACTTTAGAATTTGAGAAACTAGATTAGACTCTTGCTTACCAAAAAAAAAAAATGCAAAAAGGAAAAAAAAAGGATCAGAGATCCTAGGATGCAAATCCTAGAGAAATATCTCTGATATCTCCCCACAGTAGAATGTAGGATTGTGCATTACCCCTCTTCGAAGAGTTTCCTATAGAACTGATGGTGGTCGAGCTCTCTCCAACGGCTCTATGAGACGTGGCTATAGTTATGACTATGGTCATGGGTGTAACTACTGTAAGGTAGTGGCCATTATAGGATGTTATACCTACTACAATAATTATGGGTGGAAATCATGGCGATTATGGATGACCCATCATAATCCTCTTTAAGGCTCCACTCATCCTGGACAACCATCATCCACGTGAGATCTACTGATCGAGTTATCAGATAAGAGCATTTGTCACTAAGGCTATATCAGAGTAAGGACTTACAGAGCTAAGATATATATGTTTACAGGGCTAAGGTCCATGAGGATAATAAGTGAACTGTAGGTTGAACTTGCTTCCTATCTTAACGAATGTCGAGATGTTATCTCGGGAACTACACTATTGTCTTGGGTTGTCAACACCAAAGTAAGAGTCCTCCTTAATGTAATCATGAAAATCTATAACTATATATTAGAAGAGACAGTTTGATTTTTTCGTCAGGTTCATCCATTGCTCAGACCGGTTCATCCGTCCTTTAGTTTTCCTTTTTCATTACACTTTTGTTTCATTTATGTACGTAACGCATCTCCCTACAGTCCCCTTCAAATTTACAAGTAATAGAGAAACGACTTTGTTTCATTTATGTACATAACGCATCTTCCTACAGTCCCCTTAAAATTTACAAGTACCAGAGAAACGGTTGCACAAGTCTTGGCCCACAACTCGCCCGGCAAGAATTTTAGAAGATGCCAACTCTTCTTCCTCCAATCTCCCTCCCGTTCTTCTCTATCTCTGTAGAGCTCTCTTCCTCTCTCATTCCACTGCACGCGTGCCCCTGGGGATAGGGCAGTTTGCCTTCTCAGAGCTCGGAGCCAGCACCCTGCCGTTTCCTCGCATCTCGTGCCACTGTCGCCTCCCCTCTCTGCTCTTCCCCGCCTGCCATCACACAGCCGTCCTCCATCCTCTGCGTCGGCGCTCTTTTTTTCTTCTGCAAGCATGGAGCCGGGCGCCATCGTTCCCGCCCCTTCGTGTTCTCTTCCCTCACCTTCCTGCCTTCTTCGCGCCCCTGTTTTGCCATTGCGATCGCCGCGACACATCTCACGCACCGCCACCAGAAGTGCCCGCTTCCTCCCCATCCGTCACGTTTCCTCCCCCCCCACCCCTTCCATACGAACAGTTCAACAAGGATTTTTACGAGAAGCCTTCCGTATCAGGTATGTGTGAACTAAAAGTATTATCTTTCGTGGGTTTTCTGAGAGAGTTTACCAGATTTTCTCGACTGATTCGGGGATTGTGCCCCGATGTGCAAAACCCTGTTGTTTTCTTACTTGCATTCTTCCAAAAGTTCACAAACAGTACTAAAACTATTCATGTTTTGGGTTCGAATGAGTTAATGACCGAAAGATATTGTGAAGGCTTCCTTCTATGATAACCTTGGTATTCTTGCATCACGTGAGAAGTGGGAACATGTGGTTTCCGAACTAGGAGCTCACATGAATTTGTTTATGAACTTTTTGCCCACCTAATAAAATTTTAAGATGTTCATCCATTAATCCTATGGAGAGTGAGGTAAACTATGTGGATTGAGGCAGTTGCCCAAGCAGCCCAAATGCTTTAAACAGTGTCTACTGCAGTGAGGCAACTCATGTCTCATCAACACCTCGCATTGCCTCATTGTTTGGGTGGTTGCTTTTGATGGAATAGGATTTTGTTGACTTCCTTATATTTTACACTTTACTTCTGTCGAGCATAAACAATCTAATAAAATATAATATTAATCATTTTAAGGTTCAGATATTCTTCAGTATAGAGCCCAGATTGCAGTTACCGCACCTTTGTTGTATTGAATTGTATTTAGTTTGAACTCTAAATAGACCACTTAATAGATATCATCATGGTCAAAGGACGGACCAATTGAGTAACATAAAAGTTAGAGTTACAATGTTAATGAGCACTTTCTCTGTAATCTGAAACCATTTTTAACATGATAAATGATCTTAGTAAGTGACTCCTCATCCAAGGAACTAAAAGTATAGCTTGTGGCCTTCTTGCTATCTTGGTAATGACTGTCGCCTCCCCTGCTATTGCTGCAAATCATGTTAGCATTTGTTTTTTGAGCTCCTTTAACTCCTGCAAATTCACATCAACCACTTTCAGAGAAAGAAAAGGGAAAAGAATCATGTGAATGCAGTAACTACAGAGGATATTTTTTTAACTCTCAGTTGTTCCCATTACCTATTATCACAGATGTTTATGGTCCTCCATCCTTCCATTCCAAATTAATTAGTGGAATTTTGCATTATATTTATCTTATTACTCCAACTTCATACTTAAACTAATTATGTTTCCTCATGTCAGATCCAAATCAAGCATGTTGAGGAGTTTTTGCCCCAGAACTTGATAATATGGATATCGAGCACTCAATAAGAAAAGGACATCAAAAGTATGATTTTAATCTCTTGCACTTCTGTGTTCATTTTATGAACATCCTCATTCACCCTGTAATTATTATTGAATCAGTGATTGCTGTTGTTCAATAAGTTTGACTCTCTTCCTAAAATTTTATGTATGTTGTTAAGTAGAGCATAAGACAATTGCGATTTTTTGCATTCTTTGAGTTTCTGCTGCAAAATATGAGTTCAGTTTCCTGTTGTATATGATGCGCAGGTATATCCTATAAAGTGCATGGTCTTTCCAATGTTAATAGAAATTTGTCGCTTCCTATATACAACAATTTTTCATCATTGCAGTACTCATTTTTAGGGCTATGTTCTTCATGATAGTTGTCACTTTGAGTTTTTATGTCTCAATAAGACATGCATTAAAAGTTTTCTTCTCTGCAGAACATGAACAACAGAGAGCCCACTGATTCTCGGTGGAAACTAGGGATGCATGGATGGGGGGTTCGAGATGGCAGATGGAGTTATTATTCTCGGTACCGATCTCATGGTATATTTTCACTTCGATCTTAAAAGTTGCAATCTCATGAGATGTCTTCTCTCACAATTTTGTTTTAGTATTGCTCATATCTTAGTTTGCCGGTCTTCAAATTTAATATGCCATTCTTTCTCTCTATCTGCTAAACTTATTCAATAATCTTTCATTGTCATGTATTGCTAATCTTTCATCTTGATGAACAATCGTCTGAGAATGAAGATAACTTAGCCTACAAGGAAACGCACAAACATCTCATCAGAATGGTCATTTATTTTGTATTCTTTTTGGACATAAAAGTTCTCGTAAGTGCAGCTTACCCTCTTGCAAAATCCAAAGCAATTTTGACAACTACTTTGAAAGCCAGCTTCTTTCTCCGGTTCTTAATAAGATATGTTTTTAGAGCACCCCCTGGAAGATACTCAACCACAACACAGCAAATATTACTTGGCATTCCAAGTTGACCGGTTTCAGTTTGAATCTTTAGATCTGTTGTGCCCATGATAGCACCTATAAACTGCAAAAAGGTTTCAAAAGATGTCAAGCTCTCACTTAAGCAATTTTAGCTTCTTTCCTATTTCCTTCGTCACCCCAGTCAAGTAACTTGATTGGATAAGATAGTATTAGACTTACTAGATTTCAACAGAAAAATTTTCTAATGAGATACCTTCTGATAATTAAAAAACAAGGTGAAGCATCAAGTTGAAAAGACATACAAATACTACAAGCATGAGCAATACATCCAACCATTCTTTCTCTATGGCTGTACCATATGTGTATGTCTGGGAAAGGGGTTTATCATAGTGGCAACAAAAGGAAATGGAAACCAAACAAATTCAAAATAGAATTAGAATTTTGGTCAAAAATCATGATTTAATTTATTATTCATACACTCATCTTTAGTTAACAACTTGCAACGTAAAAGATTACATTGTTTTGTGCAAGAGGGGTGGCAGGTGCCATTGTGAAGTGGTTGCATTCCGAAAATGAATTTCCTACATGCTTATTTCTCTTTGGCAGACGCTGGGGACATCAGTGGTGGAAAGGAAGACAGGGCCAACCAAGCTATGGGAAACGCCTCCTTCTTCCTATGGTATGTAAGAGACAGATAATAAATCAGGAGTTATTACAACAGGGTAGCTCTACCTCTTTTCCCCTTATTTTTATTGTCTGAGCTAGCTATTTTATTTATCTTTTGCAGATTTATGCGTAATAATTTTTTATATATTACCTTTCTTCGTTTGAATAATTTCATTGACATCTTAAGATCTTATCCTATCTGGCGCTTCTGGATCATTCTTAGTTTCCTCTTCATTTTTTGTGCTTGATCATGAAGTAGTCATGTAGAATGGCATATCATAGCACAGTTAACTCCTGAAAATTAGTTACACTTGGATTGGTTAGTCTGAGTTTGATTATTTTAATATTCCGTATTGGGAGAAGTTATTGAAGTTGCATCAAAACTCTATATCAAGATTTCAGTAGATTTCACTAAAGTGAATAGTTTTAGTGTTTGGTTTTCCATTGTTAACTGGAGGCCTTCAGAAAAGAGACATAGTGGTTTCTACTTTATATTGTCTTTTAGATTGTTCAGATTCAAAGAAATAACTTATGCTTTGGGGTTGTCGAGAGAGCTAGACATGGAGTCAAGAGTTGAGCCTGGTAGCTGCTTGATAATGCTTTGATTCCAAAGACAAACTCAGATAGGGGGTTAATAGATTCTCCATGACAATATGGCATACACACAAATACAAATATGCATACATATCTATATATTAAGGTAAGTCTTGTCAATATTAGACTGATTTGAAAAGAAGTTGAAGATTACAAAGAATACACAAGAGAAAAAGACAGAATGAAGCAAGTGGAGAGGAAGAAGGTGACCTGAGTTGATTTTGCAAATCTGTAAGCATACAGTCAGGATAGGCTTGAGGAGGACCGGTGTAACGACCCAGAATCCGCATTACTAGTAACAACCAGTAACCCGAATTCTGACCCACTAACCCACGAGACAAGCTCGGAAGGGTAGGAATTTAAGAGTCCGAGGAGACTATATGTAAGAAGATACACACCATGCAAAGCAGTAAAATTCCACTATATGAACATAATATATACAACCTCAGAGTCTGAGACAAAGTACAGAGTACAGAAGTACAACAAAAAGGTACAACTCACTGCAGCTAGGGAGCACCAACACTGGAGTGGCTAGACTCGCCTGGAACGGGAGTCGACGAAGACCCACCTGAAAGGGAAGGGAGTGAGTCTCAAGAAAAGAGACCTAGTAGGGAAAAGTAACCCCACCGGCAACTGAACTAAAGTGCGGAAAGTAAAAACTGAAAGTAAGTACACGTCGCACAACAACACAAAACTGTAAACCACGCGGCTCAGTAACACACACTCACACACACAACAAGTAGGACTCAGCTAGGGTCTGTGGCTCGGCGTCCCGTCACCACAGAGGCTCTCAACCCCAGCCACGTGTGCACACTACAGACGCTCTCTCTCGCGTCTGGTCCACGACCGGTTTTTCCCCTACGCTTGACCCTAGCGGTAGAGAAGGGGCTCCACGGAGACCGGCTCAAAACCACCAAAAGGAGTACGCACAGGACAGAGTCGCACTCGATGTCCCGGCTCACTAGCGGAGGACAACCACACGCTAGTCGTCTAGACGGAGTCGCACCCACGCCTAGGTAACACAACAAAAACGGGTACACGGTAACACAACGCGCGTACAACAGACGGAACACACTCAACGTCTGAAACCCCGTACAGTAGTAAACACATCGTGCTACAAACAACTACTCCTATGCACAGGCGGAGTCACACTCTAAGCCTGGCCCACTTGTACTATTAGGGCGGACATCACATGTCAATCGCCTCTAAACACACAACTTAAGTCTGCTGGGAGACAGGATATAAACGGCCACATCGATTGCCGCCAATCAGAGATAAACGGCAACCCCTATGCCGCCAACAATAACTAAACGGCAATCGACCTTGTCGTTTAACTCATCCCTGAAGATCTCAACGTCAACAGATGTGGACGTTGATATCTTCAGTCCTCCATACCCAGAACTAAACCGAATCAGTCCCAATGGGTAGAAACACTGAACCAGACTCCAACTGATGGAGGGAAGCACTTCCTCTCATCAATCTACACTACCAGAATATCATAAATAGACAATCTAACACCTAGATTATCCAAACCACCCTCAATTCTGGCATGATAACCCAAACCCTAAACCATAAATTGCATATCAATTCAGTTAATTGGACATGCTGGTTTGCTGGGGAAGGTTATAGGGGTTAAGTCCCTACCTCAGAAAGCTTAATCAAACCCCAGACAGCCACCAATCGTGCCGAATCTCCCCGAAGACTCCGCGCGAATCACGCCAAAACCACGCGATTCCCGCCCGATCTAGCAATGCCATACGATCCAGGGGCTTCCCACGAGCTCAAATCACCCAACAGAAGCTATAGGAATCAAGAAAGACTAAGGTGGAGGGAAGGAGAGGAAATGAGAAAGGTAGGTTCTGCTCTCGGGCTGCCCTACTTCAACAGGCCCGACCAGTCAACGTCAACATCACTGGCCGCCTACTGAACCGCCTACAGACTGACGTCCAGATAGCATGTCGTTAAGTTCAAGCTCAGACGTCCACATCGCTGGACGCTGACTCTGACTCAACGGAAAGCCTTGGCCGTCAACTACACAGGACCTCTACAGACCCAATAAAGATCCACTAAAGACCCGAGACCTTACAGCTCTCCCCCCTTAAGGAATTTTGCCCTCAAAATTCAAATAACACAAGGAAAGAAGACTCACCAAAGAGGTACGGAAACTGCTCGCGCATTTCGTCCTCCCGCTCCCATGTCGACTCACCACCGGAGTGCCGCTACCACGCAACACGAACTAAAGGGATTGCCTTGTTCCTCAACCTCTGAACTCGGCGATCCTCAATGTGCAACGGAAACTCTGGTACAGTCAACATTGTGTTGGCCCTTTTGGTACGGCAGCAAGCTAACCTAGAGGGGGGGTGAATAGGTTTTTCTGAAATCTGAAATAGAAACTTAAACACAGAAATCAACACTTGAAGGTTTGGTTAGTTTAGTGTGATAAAGAGAGTAGTGCGGAAGCAAATAAACAATCACACAAAAGACACAAGGAGTTTATCCTGGTTCGGCCCTTCCCACATGGAAGTCCTACGTCCAGTCCCCAAGCAACTTCTTGGGATTTCACTAACCAAGGGTACAGTCCCCCTTAAGGACACTACAACACCCAGCACCCCAGCTGGTCTTCTTCTCTTTCCCGGGCAAGAAGACAACCCACTTCTCTTACAAGTAAAGAAGCCAACCTCCTAGTACAAACCCTAGGTCGGTTCTGCTAGACACTAACCCTAGCTAGGTTAACAACTGTATACAGTCCTACAGCGGGACAAGGATCTTTCTTAGAAAAGAAAGAACAAAGTTGAGAGTTGGAACAAATAAAACCAACTAAAAGAACTCTCAGCAAAAGACTCTCTCCCCCAGATTACAAGATGCACACAGAGAGAGAGAGAAGAGAGGAGAAGGAGCTTGAATGCTTCAGTGCTTCAGATGCTTGAACACTTCTTCTTGGGCTCAGGCTCTTTCTCTCTTTTTCTTTGAGTGTATTTGGAGTTCAGGTTCCTCACTGGTTGTATACTCATTCAAAAGATCTTCAGGAAAAGCTCTTTTCTTCTTCTTCAGCCTTGCTTCATCTTTTATATGAGCAATTTGAATAAATCCGTTGGAGTTCTAGCCGTTGCTCATCTTCTCTTTCTTCTGATAATTTGTGGTCTACGAGGTCTGCAAGCATAGAAGAAAGTGTTTAGATAAAAGAGTGTTCTGTCAAAAAGGCTCATACATCTATGTTTCCTGTTGCCACTCAGAAGTGGTAAGTAATCTCTCTTTTGTTGGCAGGAGAGAAGAGATCTAGAAAGTTAAGCAAAAAGATCTCCTGTCAGAAAGATAAAGGATTACGCAAATCAAGAATATTGACTTTTTCACTAGATGCCAAAAATATTTTGAAATATAAAATAAATCTATGTTTAAGTGAAATCCATATTTTACAAAGGAATTCATGTTTCACTTATCAAATCCTTATGAGAGTTACAAAGGAATCCATGTGAGAAGTCTGTGTGAATTACAAAGGAATCCTTATGAGAAGTCTGTGTGAGTTACAAAAGAATCCTTATGAGAATTACAAAGGAATCGTTATGAGAGTGAATCCTTATGAGAGTTGCAAAGGAATCGTTATGAGAGCGAATCCTTATGAGAGTTACAAAGGAATCGTTATGAGAGCGAATCCTTATGAGAGTTTACAAATGAATCGTTATGAGAGCGAATCCTTATGAGAGTTACAAAGGAATCGTTATGAGAGTGAATCCTTATGAGAGTTACAAAGGAATCGTTATGAGAGCGAATCCTTATGATAGTTTACAAAGGAATCGTTATGAGAGCGAATCCTTATGAGAGTTTACAAAGGAATCGTTATGAGAGCGAATCCTTATGAGAGTTACAAAGGAATCGTTATGAGAGCGAATCCTTATGAGAGTTTACAAAGGAATCCTTATGAGTTACAAAAGAGTCTGTGTGAGTACAAAGGAATCCTTATGAGTTACAAAGGAGTCTGTGTGAGTACAAAGGAATCCTTATGAGTTATAAAGGAGTCTGTGTGAGTACAAAGGAATCCTTATGAGAGCAAATCGATGTGGCACTTTGAACTGAAATCGATATATATTGAATGGACATCGATTTATGTGTTTAGTGCAAATCATTACGGTAATAATGACATAAATTATATTTATTAGAAAATCATGATATTTAATTTATAATTAGAAAAATCATGGTATTAAATATATTAATATTCAATTAATCACATAAATTATATTTATTAAGAAAAACATGATATTAAATATTTTTAATAATAATTAATTAAACATAAATTTTATTATCACCAAAATAAAAGGGTAAAATATAGGAGTGGTTCAACACACTGGAGTCACCTCAGACCACTCTGCACTCTGCAGAACGTGAGACTCGTCAGCAAGATACCTCCGAAGCATCGACACGTGGAACACGTCGTGCACTGCTGCCAACTCTGACGGAAGCTCAAGTCTGTATGCCAAACCTCCGACATGCTCAGAAATGGTAAAAAGCCCAATAAAGCGAGGACTCAACTTTCCACGCTACCGAACCTCACCACTCCCTTCATAGGAGACACACGAACAAACAACTGGTCTCCTACCTGAAACTCGAGCGGTCGTCTGCGCTGATCTGCATAACTCTTCTGCCGACTCTGAGCTGAGTGAAGCCTCTGTCTCACAAGCTGAACTACCTCAACTGACTGCTGAACCAACTCCGGCCCCGTAACAACTCGCTTGCCAACCTCGAACCAGTCAAGAGGAGTGCGACACGGTCATCCGTACAAAGCCTCATATGGTGCCAAACCGATACTGGAGTGATAACTATTATTATATGCAAACTCGACCAACGGCAAGTGAGCTGTCCACGACCCCTGCCACTCTAGGCAACAAGCTCTAAGCATGTCCTCCAAAGTCTGGATACTCCGCTCTGACTGACCGTCTGACTGAGGGTGGTAGGCGGAACTAAAAGCCAACTCTGTCCCCAAAGCTCTCTGGAAACTGTGCCAGAACCCAGAAGTGAAGCGAGGATCTCTGTCTGACACAATAGAGATCGGCACTCCATGCAAAGGAACAATCCGCTCTACGTACAACGCGGCCAACCTACTCACACCCCAACTAGTCCTGACAGGCAAGAATCTGGCAGTCTTCGTCAATCTGTCCACAAGAACCCAAATGCTGTCAAAACCTCCAGCTGTCCTCGGTAAACCACAAACAAAGTCAGTCGTCACATGGTCCCACTTCCACATCGGAATCTCTAACGGCTGCACAAGTCTTCCTGGACCTGATGTTCGGCCTTCACCTGTGACAGACCAAACACCTAGCAACAAAAGCCGCTATGTCTCTCTTCATCCCAGGCCACCAAAACTGACGTCTCAACCTGTGGTACATCTTGGTCGCCCCTGGATGAATAGAGTACCTGGAACCATGTGCCTCCTGCAACACGACTCTCCTGATAGACTCCTCAACAGAACATAGAGTCTATCTCGGAACCTAACAGTCCCGTCCTCACAAAGCTCAACCTCTAGAAGAAGCAAAACACTGTGCAACTCGGGATCTGCCTGCTGAGCCTCAGCAACCTGTCTCACAACTGCGGGAGCTGCTAACAAACTGCCCAACACACACTGATGACGAGGATGAAACTCTGAAAGATCCCTCTGTCGCAGACTGCCACAACTGCCACTCTCTAAGCATCAGATGACTCATCTGTGCTTTCCTACTCAAGGCATCTGCAACTACATTCGCCTTTCCAGGCTTATACTCAATGCTAAATCATAGTCTTCAGATATTCCATCCATCTACGCTGCCTCATATTCAATCCCTCTGAGAAAACACATATCTCAAACTCTGGTGGTCGGTACGGACTACAAAACTCACTCCGTACAGGTAAAGACGCCAAATCCGCAAAGCAAACACCACAGCTGCAAGCTGTAGGTCGTGGGTCGGGTAACTCTCCTCGTGGGCCTTAAGCTGGCGAGACGCATAAGCCACCACTCGGCCTTGCTGCATCAAGACCGCACCCAAACCAACACCTGAAGCATCTGTGCAAACCTCAAAACCCTCCTCACCTGAAGGTAAGGCAAGAACTGCGTCGACGTAAGCAGTCGCTTCAACTCTATGAAGCTCTGCTCACACTGATCCGACCACTCAAACGGAACTCCCTTTCTCGTCAACCGAGTCAAGGGTGCAGCAACCTGAGAAAAATCTCGAACAAACCTGCGGTAGTAACCTGCCAAACCCAGAAAGCTACGAATCTCAGACACAGATCTGGGACTCTCCACTGCAAAACTGCCTCAACCTTCGCTGGATCTACTGAAACTCCCTCATTGAGATCACGTGCCCCAAAAAGTGAACCTGTTGTAGCCAAAACTCACACTTGCTAAGTTTGGCATACAACTGGTGCTCTCGCAAAGTCTGCAACACGATCCTCAGGTGCTCGGCGTGCTCCTCCTCCGAAGTGGAGTACACCAGAATGTCGTCAACAAACACTACGACAAACCGGTCCAAGAACTGGTGGAACACCCGGTGCATCAGATCCATGAAGGCTGCTGGAGCATTGGTGAGCCCAAATGGCATCACCAAAAACTCAAAGTGTCCATATCTGGTCCGAAAAGCAGTCCTCTCAATGTCCGAATCTCTAATCCGCAACTGATAGTAGCCCGACCTCAAGTCAATCTTCGAGAAGACACGAGCAGACTGAAGCTGATCAAAGAGATCATCAATCCTAGGCAAAGGATACCTATTCTTGATGGTCACTTGATTTAGCTTCCTATAATCGATACACAACCTCAGGCTACCATCCTTCTTCCGGACAAACAAAACAGGTGACCCACGGAGAAAAGCTAGGACGAATATAGCCCTTCTCCAACAACTCCTCAAGCTGCCTCTTCAACTCCCTCAACTCTGCTGGTGCCATACGGTACGGTGCCTGCGCAAAAGGTAAAGTGCCAGGAACCAACTCTACAGTAAACTCAATCTCTCTCTGGTGGAAGACCAGGCAACTCTTCCGGAAAACATCCGGAAACTCACACACTACAGGAATGTCTCCCACTCCCAAGGCAATCTGGTCAAGAGTCACTGCAGAAACTAGAAAACCCTGACAACCAGAAGCAAGCAACCTCCCTGCCCTCAAAGCAGAAACTAAAAAGCGAGAAGTAAGAGGTACGATACCCTGGAAGTAGACGTCGCTGCTCCAGGTATCCGCAAGTGCACCCTCTTCTTCTGGCAATCCATCACTGCACCATACCGCTCCAACCAACCATACCCAAAATCACATCATAATCATGCAACTGCAAGGCAAACAAACGGGCTGACAACTTGATCCTGCAACTGCACAGGTACCTCCTCGAGACAGTAGGACGTAAGGACAAAGTCCCCCGTCGGCAACTCTACTGCCAACTCAACAGACTCTCCCGAACTCAACTCTCCAAGGGAGTCTAAAAAGTCCTCAGACACAAAAGAGTGAGAGGCACCGGAATCAAACAAGACTCTAGCTGCATAACCAAAACTGAAACAGTACCTTCCACCAGGTGAGCTGCCTCCGCGTCTGCACGAGTCAAGTGGGTAACACGACCTCTACCTCGACGACACCAAAACCTCGGTCTGCTGACGCTGCTGCACTGGTGCCTACTGCTGCTGCACTCGAGGCTGTGACTGGGTCTGCTGCTGCGGCACACGAGGTAGACAAAGGACAATCTCGCGCCATATGACCCATCTGGTCACACCGGTAACACTGCCCAGCAAAAGTACGCTGCACCTGTTGCGAAGGCTGACCTGTCGGCTGCTGAACACTCCCAACCGACTGCTGCCTCTGCTCTGCTGCTGCCTCCTATCACGCCGAAACTTCCTCCGAGATCCTGACTTCGCCGACGTCCTAGTAGAAGTGGACGCGTAGGAAGTCGCAGTCCTCAGGGTCGTCTGCACACTACCCTGCTGCTGGCGAGGCTGAGAAGGAACCACCTGCGTCTGAACCTCTGCGCTCTGAGCACGAGTCCGCAAGGTGTCTGCCTCCAACGCTGCCGCTGTCTGATAGGCCGCATCCAAGTCTGTGACACGAGCAACTATCAGCGCCTGCCTGAGCTCTGGCCTCAAGCCTCACAAATGCTGAGTCCTCAAACCCTCATCTCCCATAATCTGCGGAGCATAACGCCCTAACTCCACAAATCTGGCCCTGTACTGCACCACAGTAGTCCCTCTGCTGCAAGTCCAGAAACTGGTACAACCTCTCCGTCCGGACGTAAGTAGGACAGAAGGCTCTCTCAAAAGAAACAACAAACTTCTGCCACAGAATCTATCTCAGTGGGCGAGACTGAAAGTAGTCTCCCACTCAGCGGACCACCAAGTCAATGCATGTGCCTGCAACTGGTAACTAGCTAGCAGCACTCGCTCCTCGGGAACACACTCCATGGAACGAAAAGTCCGCTCCACTGCATCTAACCAAGCTCGCGCTACATCTGGATCAGGCTGGCCCAAAAACTGAGGAGGCTGAAACTGCAAGAACTCCCTCAACACCCTCCAGTACCACCCTGGGGTACCGGCGCGTCACGGTGCTGAGCAACAAACTGAGCCATCCCCTCAAGAAAATTAGTCATGTCCAATCCCTGAGCTACCTGAGGTGGAGGTGGCGGCGGCGGAACAATACCACTATGTGCGTCCTGTGGCAAAGGCTGCGTCTGCTGAGGTGGCGACTCCCTCTCTAGGACGTCGCCTAGGCGCCATAGAACTACACACAGAACAAAATACACACATAAATACACTAACTAACTTCGGGCTACATAGCTGCAACTGTACTCTTTAGACTCTGAGTTAACATGATGGGTATTTCCTTATATATATCTCATCAGACCAGGCTCTGATACCAAACTGTAACGACCCAGAATCCGCATTACCAGTAACAACCAGTAACCCGAATTCTGACCCGCTAACCCACGAGACAAGCTCGGAAGGGTAGGAATTTAAGAGTCCGAGGAGACTATATGTAAGAAGATACACACCATGCAAAGCAGTAAAGTTCCACTATATGAACATAATAATACAACCTCAGAGTCTGAGACAAAGTACAGAGTACAGAAGTACAACAAAAAGGTACAACTCACTGCAGCTAGGGAGCACAACATGGAGTGGCTAGACTCGCCTGGAACGGGAGTCGACGAAGACCCACCTGAAAGGGAAGGGAGTGAGTCTCAAGAAAAGAGACCTAGTAGGGAAAAGTAACCCACCGGCAACTGAACTAAAGTGCGGAAAGTAAAAACTGAAAGTAAGTACACGTCGCACAACAACACAAAACTGTAAACCACGCGGCTCAGTAACACACACTCACACACACAACAAGTAGGACTCAGCTAGGGTCTGTGGCTCGGCGTCCCGTCACCACAGAGGCTCTCAACCCAGCCACGTGTGCACACTACAGACGCTCTCTCTCGCGTCTGGTCCACGACCGGTTTTTCCCCTACGCTTGACCCTAGCGGTAGAGAAGGGGCTCCACGGAGACCGGCTCAAAACCACCAAAAGGAGTACGCACAGGACAGAGTCGCACTCGATGTCCCGGCTCACTAGCGGAGGACACCCACACGCTAGTCGTCTAGACGGAGTCGCACCCACGCCTAGGTAACACAACAAAACGGGTACACGGTAACACAACGCGCGTACAACAGACGGAACACACTCAACGTCTGAAACCCCGTACAGTAGTAAACACATCGTGCTACAAACAACTACTCCTATGCACAGGCGGAGTCACACTCTAAGCCTGGCCCACTTGTGCTATTAGGGCGGACATCACATGTCAATCGCCTCTAAACACACAACTAAGTCTGCTGGGAGACATGATATAAACGGCCACATCGATTGCCGCCAATCAGAGATAAACGGCAACCCCTATGCCACCAACAATAACTAAACGGCAATCGACCTTGTCGTTTAACTCATCCTGAAGATCTCAACGTCAACAGATGTGGACGTTGATATCTTCAGTCCCCATACCCAGAACTGAACGAATCAGTCCCAATGGGTAGAAACACTGAACCAGACTCCAACTGATGGAGGGAAACACTTCCTCTCATCAATCTACACTACCAGAATATCATAAATAGACAATCTAACACCTAGATTATCCAAACCACCCTCAATTCCGGCATGATAACCCAAACCCTAAACCATAAATTGCATATCAATCAGTTAATTGGACATGCTGGTTTGCTGGGGAAGGTTATAGGGGTTAAGTCCCTACCTCAGAAAGCTTAATCAAACCCCAGACAGCCACCAATCGCGCCGGATCTCCCCGAAGACTCCGCGCGAATCACGCCAAACCACGCGATTCCCGCCCGATCTAGCAACGCCACACGATTCAGGGCTTCCACGAGCTCAAATCACCCAACAGAAGCTACAGGAATCAAGAAAGACTAAGGTGGAGGGAAGGAGAGGAAATGAGAAAGGTAGGTTCTGCTCTCGGGCTGCCCTACTTCAACAGGCCCGACCAGTCAACGTCAACATCACTGGCCTCCTACTGAACCGCCTACAGACTGACGTCCAGATAGTATGTCGTTAAGTTCAAGCTCAGACGTCCACATCGCTGGACGCTGACTCTCACTCAACGGCAAGCCTTGGCCGTCAACTACACAGGACCTCTACAGACCCAATAAGGATCCACTAAAGACCCGAGACCTTACAACCGGTCCACCACATTATGGTTCCATGAAGATCGGATGAGTTAGAGATTGATGCCTCATCTGAAAACACATACTGGGAGGAAAAAGATGAAGAGGAACTATAGGTCATGGCATCTCTCCTACTTCTGGCAAGTTTGCACACTTCCCTAATGCAGGCATTAGGTGACAGGGCTTCCCAAGAAAGCATTTTGGTAATACAATAAGTTATGGCATTTCTCTATATCAATAAGTTCCAAACCAGTAAGTTATGGTGTTGCATAATTGTGAGAATATTTTTTAACATTTTTTAAAATTTTAAATTTATCTTTTGGACTTGATTTAATTGGATTTTATTTATTTACAAGAACATGGTCTTATTTAGTTCATTGACCTCCCCCACTAACTGCGGTTAGTGTAATTATATCAGCATAAAGGCTGAATACTCTTGATTAACCATCAGACAAACCCTTAAAAATAAAAGAATATGACTCACATTTGAATGAAGTGAATTGGCACATGAAAGAGAACATGGTTGCAAACATGCAATCTATTTTTTTGGAATTTTCTGATATTTGTTTCATATTTTTATTGATCTTAAATGCATTTTTTATTTTTTGGTATTTTAGGATATTAATTTCATTTATTAAGCATTTCGTTATTTATTTACTTACATTATGATTATGTGAATTAAATTAACATGTTTATTATTTATTTGATTTAAAAGGTGTTTAACTTAAGGTGGATTAAATTTGATGTGAAACATAACTTGTTTGTTGATTTTATGTTATTGAAAATTAAATAATAATGTTTGAAAAAATATTTCGTTAACGTTGGTCGAAAACTTGGTTGATTTGATTAAGAAATATGTAGTACTACGTTTTAACTAAATGTGACATTACATGAAATAATTCATATAACGTGTCATTGGAGAATTAAAAATAGCCCAAATGGGCCCAATAAATCACGCAAGTCTATTCGTCAATTGTTGGCCCAATAAGCACAGAAATATGTCAATTAATTGTGTGACAGTACAAATCTGGCCCAATAAGGAGTATTGGCCAATAAGGAAATTGACCCAATAGGAAAGCCCAATAAACCTTTTGGAAATATTCTAATCGTGCCTTGCACGATGATTTTTAGGGCTGCCTTGCAGACCCTTCTCTTGACCGCCTTGCAGTCTTTGCCCGGAGCCTTGCTCGTTTTCTTTTCTCTTTTTTCCTCCCTTTAGCCTGGACGCCCCCCCTCCTTTTATAGTGGTTGGGCAAAAGACGCCCGGCCGGAAGGTTTCGCACTCTCCCCGGAGGTCTGCGCAACTTTCTGGGGGGTTTTGTGCAAATATCACATTGGCCATTTGCGCTTTAGTCCCTCGTTTTTTTTTTCTTTTATTTCCCTTTTACTTTTCGGCGCCCCTTTCCTTGCCTGGCTCTGTGCGAAACAGAGCAGGGAGGGAGAGGCACGATCTTCCTCCTCTCCTTCGTTCCTTGCTTGGCGGCGGCAGAGGCAGGGCAATGGCACGGCGGCGACGGAGGCAGGGCAGTGGCACGGCGCGGGGTGCGGCGGCGGAGGAGGCCGAGCGAGGGCGGCCATCGGCGCGCCAGAGAGGCGGAGGCCCTTGCCAGTGCGGGCAAGTAGAGGGGGGGCCGGCGGCTCCCTCGAGCATCCGCGCGAGCGAGCAAGGGGGCCGGCTGCGGCCGCCCTGTCAGCGGCGGGTACTGGACGGCCAACCAGAGATTCTGGGTCCTCCCCCTGTTCATTCCTCCTCCTTCTTCCAGCGATGAGATGACCAGCAGAAGGAACCACAGTGAGATCCTCTTTTCTCGTATATTTGTTTTAATTTATTTGTTCTGTTTATCATCCTTTTCTTTGTTTCTTCCTTGCGGGGAGGCCAGACAAAACCTGGCGCAATAAACGCCCCCCACGAGATCGGCGTCCGAGAGTGAAAACATAGGACGACTGTCTCGTGTGAATCTTTCCAATTGTATTTTAGCACATGTCGCCCTTCAGAGGGTCCATCTCATTGATTCTGCCAGTGCATTTCAGCCATTTTGACTTTGTTGAGATCCATGTTGGAGATATCATACTTGTGAATTGATATGTCCCAGCTTGTGACATACTTGCAGTAAACCTCCATTTCTTTCATACTTGCAGGATCATGACCATCATATCATGACAACAATACCAAAATTTGCTTTATGCATTGAGAATTGTGACTTTGCTGCATATTTCTTTTGATATGCTGCTTTATCCTTTTCTTTTCTTGTCCGTTTGTGGCAAAAATATGATTCCTGTTGTTTTGACCTTGCAGAGTTGGATCAGGTACATGACATTGAAGAAGATTACTTGGAGCCGAAAATCATGGAGACCCAACTGACTATTATGCGAGCAGAGACTACTATAACTTCTACAAAAATCATGCAAGCCATGAATTGGCATAAAAGGACATCGCTTACGCATGACAGAGCCGTTTGTATCCTTCTTTTGCACAGGTTGACCTTCTGAGAGCAGGCGACACTAGAGCATAGGCTTGCTGAGAAATGTTGTTTTAGCATCAGTGCATGCTATCCATTTTTGACTTCTCCTTTATTGGGCTATCCCAAGGGCCTGTCATGGGACCAAGACTTTATCTGCTATATATATTGTGCTTCTGAGTTTCACCATCAACATGTGATCTTTTTGATAATAGGGGTTTTATGGTTCCCCAAAAGTCGTGAGCTGTTTCATTTAGAGGATTAGGGCTCCTCTGGGGCCATAACATGCTTGTGTCAGAGAATTAAGGCTTCCCTAGGGCCATAATTTTGATGAGAGGATTGAGGCTCCCCGGGCTCGAGATTTTGGGTGAGAGGATTGAGGCTCCCTCATGCACGTGATCTTGGGTGAGAGGATTGTGGCTCTATCAGGCACATGATTTGAATGAGAGGATTGAGGCTCTCTCGGCACATATTTGATTGAGAGAATTGAGGCTCTCTTAGGCAGTGTTTTGAATGAGCGGATCGAGGCTCCCTCGGGCACGTACTGGGTGAGAGGATTGAGGCTCCCTCGGGCACGTGATTTGAGTGAGAGGATTGAGGCTCTCTCGGGCACGTGATTTGGGTGAGAGGATTGAGGCTCCTCAGGCACGTAATTTGGGTGAGAGGATTGAGGCTCCCTCGGGCACGTGATTTGGGTGAGAGGATTGAGGCTCTCTCGGCACGTGACTTGAGTGAGAGAAATTGAGGCTCCCTCGGGCACGTGACTTTGGGTGAGAGGATTGAGGCTCCCTCGGGCACGTGATTTGACTTTTGGCTGGTCTTGACGATTGTTAGCCAAAAGATATAAATTTTGACTTGGTCGGCCATTATGGATAGGGAATGTCCATAACAGTACGGCTTGCAGATTTTGCTCTTTCTTCTTTTTTTTTCTTTTTTTTTCTTCTTCTTTTTTTTTGTTCACATTACCAACCTCAGCGCCCTTTCGGGTTTTCGCCAAGATTGGCCCCCTCTAGCTTTTTCCAACACGCCTTTGCAGGTTTTCGCGTTGAGGGGGTTACCCATTTTTGCCTGAGGCGTCTTTCGGGTTTTCACCTCAGTCGGACTTTAGACCTTTTTGCTCTTGATCCATCACGATGAAATGGTAGACCAAGTCCGTCGGGGCACCTCCTTTTTAAGCCCCTATTATTTATTTATTTATTTTCTTTTTTTTTGTAAAGAATTAAAGGCTTCCCTGAGAGCCGTAAGAATTTGAATTTGTGTATGGTAGAGAATTAAAGGCTTCCTTGAGAGCCGTGAGAATTTGGATTTGGATTTTGGCTGACTTGGCCGACCTTGATGGTGTGTTGGCCAAGGGTTTGGGTTTATGTGCGGTAGGCAATTAAAGGCTTCCCTGAAAGCCGTAGGATTTGAATTTGGATTTTAACTGGGTTGGTCAACCTTGATGGTGTATTGGCCAGAAACTTGGGCTTATAGTCGGTAGGGAATTAGAGGCTTCCCTGAAAGCCATGGAATGAGAGTTTAAATTTGTATATGGTAGGGAATTAGGGGCTTCCCTGAGAGCCATGGAATTTGAATTTGTTCTTGGGGTTTAATTGGGTGGCGACCTTGACAGTGTGTTGGCCAAAAGTTTGGGTTCAATAGTCGGTAGGGAATTAAGGACTTCCCTAAGAGCCATGAATTTAGAGTTTGGATTTATGTATGGTAGGGAATTAGAGGCTTCCCTGAGAGCCGTGATTGAGACGTGAAGTTAGATTTGTGTATGGTAGGGAATTAGAGGCTCCTTGAGAGCCGTGAATATGTTTAGAGGATTGAGGCTCCTCTAGGGCTGTGATTTGACTTTTGACGGTCTTGTCGACTGTTAGCCAAAAGACATGGATTTCAACCTTTGACTGGCCTGGACGGCTTGTTAGCCAAGAGGTTTGGATTTTGAGCTTTTGACTGGCCTTGACGGCTTGTTAGCCAAAGAAGCTCGAGATTTGACTTTTGACTGGTCTTGACGACTTGTTAGTCAAAAGACATGATTTCAACCTTTGACTGGCCTGGACGGCTTGTTAGCCAAGAGGTCTGAATTTTGAGCTTTTTGACTGGCCTTGACGGCTTGTTAACAAAGAAGCTGAGATTTGACTTTTGACTGGTCTTGACGACTTGTTAGTCAAAAGACATGGATTTCAACTTTGACTGGCCTAGACGGCTTGTTAGCCAAGAGGTCTGGATTTGAGCTTTTTGACTGGCTTGACGGCTTGTTAGCCAAAGAAGCTCAGCATTGACTTTTGACTGGTCTTGACGACTTGTTAGTCAAAAGACATGGGTTTCGACCTTTGACTGGCATGACGGCTTGTTAGCCAAGAGGTCTGGATTTTGAGCTTTTTGACTGGCCTTGACGGCTTGTTAGCCAGCTTGGAATTTGACTTTTGACTGGCCTTGACGGCTTGTTAGCCAAAAGACGTGGGTTTGACCTTTGACTGGCCTTGACGGCTTGTTAGTCAAAAGACATGGGTTTCGACCTTTGACTGGCCTTGACTGGCTTGTTAGCCAAAATGTCGAATTTTGAATTTTGACTGGCCTTGACGGCTTGTTAGCCAAAAGACATGAATTTTGACCTTTGACTGGCCTTGACGGCTTGTTAGCCAAAGGTCTGGATTTGAGTTTTTGACTAACCATGACGGCTTGTTAGCCAAAGAAGCTCGAAATTTGACTCTTTCTTTTCTTTTTTCTTTTTTGGAATGAGAGTTTTTTTTGCTTGGGTTCTCCTCCTCTCTCTTCTTGAGCAGAGTTTGAGTTTTCCAACTTCTTATAAGGGCGGAAAGACACAATCATCGTTGTCTCAGTCGTAGCCCCAGAATTAGATTATTCATTTGATGAACTTAATGGTTGTTTCGTCATTGACAACTCTTGTATCTTTATTTTATAAGGAATGTGGATAACTCATCTCGTATTAAGAAAGGTCGAGAGAGTACCCTTTTTTTTTCTTTTTTTTTTTTTATACCAATTGTGATGCCCTTTTTGGGTTTTCACCACAATTAGCCCCTTCTTTCTTTTGCCTGCACGCCCTTTCGGGTTTTCATGCAGCAGGGTTTCCTATTTTACCTGAGGCGCCTTTCGGGTTTTCACCTCAACTGGGTTTTAGGCTTTTTTACCCTTGATCCATTTTAAAAGAGTATGGATCAAGTCTGCCGGGGACCTCGTTTTAAGCCCCTTTCTCTTTTTTTTTTTTTTCTTTCTTTTCTTTTTTCTTTTTTTTTTTATTTGGAGGATCTTGCAGTGAGATCACTTCTATATTTTAGTGTGTACCAAAGTCGGATCCACCTGTTGCATTGTGTGGACGTACTCACACTCAGGAGTGTGGTACAGTTTCATGTGTCTGCCATTTAGAGGCGAAAACATCACATTTTCTTTTGGTCGACTACCGTGTAGGCGCCACCTTCAAACACTTTGTCGACCACAAATGGGCCAGCCAATGGCTATGAATTTGCTTTTGGGTTGAGAGGCCATGACGTCCTTTTGCTTGACCATGACAAGATCTCCCCTCATTTTTTAGCTCTTTTTTTTTCACTGGCTTTGTCAAAAGCGCGGGACATCCATGCTTGATAATTTTGAAAGTGTGGTATGCAACCAAACGCTTTTCTTCCAAATTTGACAGCTCTTCAAGCCGCCTTTCAATTTCACTCTCCTCGTCCGTAAGGAGCCCGTAGTGGAGAGCTACCCTATAAGATGAGAGCTTGATTTCAACAGGGATGACTACTTCGGTCCCATAGACTAGGGAAAAAGACGAGCATCCTATAGGAGTTTTGTAGATGTTGTGATAGGCCCATAGAGCTTCATGCATCTTTTCGTCCCAATCGCGCTTTTGGCCATTTACCAACTTGACCATGAGCTGCATACAGTTTTGTTGAAGGCTTCTTGGCACGGGCCCATAGGCCTGGCATGGAGGCAGGTTCGGGCAAACCGCTCGCAATTTGTAAACATGGTTGGCCAATAAAAGCTTTTGCTTTTATGTGATTTCATTTCTTTTTGAGCCAGATTGGTGGGCTCCACACAGTTCTGCATGTACCTCCCGCATGACCATTTTGGCTTCTTTCTGAGAGAGGCATCTCAGCAGTACTGACTTGTCCTTTTCAGGTGTAAACTTATGCAATGTGTTATTCATTAATTTGTAGGAAGCAACTCTCCGCAGCAATTGTACTCGCTCCCCTTTTGTTGGTAGCCAACCATTTTTTTTATCTTGATAATGAGAATACGTCAATCATCTTCTTCTTGACTTTCATTTTCTTCCATTCATTTGCCTCAAAGGTTGTCAAACCATCATGGCGATTTAGGGTGCTTAGAAGCAATCTTCTATTTTTTATGGTAATTCCCAGTTCACCTTCCAAGGAAAGTTTAAGGGCAGATGCGAGTTCAGTCAATGCATCAGTCTGAGAGTTTTGACTTCTTCTGACATGTTCTACTTTGAAGTGGTAGAACTTGTCGCTGAGTCTTGTGGCTGCCTCAAAATAGGCTTTCAATTTTCTTTTCGGACTTCAAAAATGTCCAACATTTGTTTGACGACTAGCAATGAATCGCCAAACATTTCAATGCATCTTATGCCCATTTCCAGAGCGATTTCCAAGCCAACTATGAGGGCTTCATATTCTGCTTCATTATTTGTCTGGGATTCTGTAAGAGCACATGAATAGTGCAATATCCTTTTTTCTGGGGTCACGAAGACAATTCATGCCCTTGCCATATATGTGATGTGCCATTAGCCTTCAGAGAAGCTCGTGCTGTCCCATCAAAATATAATTGTCAATATTCAACTTGAGTTTCTTGTGCTTCATAAGTTTCTTGAGCAGGGAGCACCTCCTCATCAATCAATTCTGTATTCAGAGGGGAGTCTTCTGGCATTGGATGAGTTTGTTAAGCCCTCTGCCATGCGCTGCCCCCTTTTTTCTTTTTTTTTCTCTTCTTTTCTTTTTTCTTATTTCTTTCTTCTCACTTTTTTTTTCATTTTTAAAGCTAGCAATACCCCCAGTGATGCACATTTGGCCGCACTTAAAAGCTTGCCCTTGATAGGTGCCCCCAACATAAGAGGATTAAGCAAATATTGATTTTGTCAAGGATTTCTGACATTCATCGTCCCATATGAATGGGGCTCCTTTCTTTGGCAGTTTATGTAAGGGGTGATACCTCCATTCTTGCTCTCGGAAGGATAAACCTTTTCTTGAATTTCTTTGGGGTTTTGAACGACCCTATTTCATTGTGGAGAGATCCTCGTCCATCTGGGCATCATTCTCATCCATCCTTGTTTCAATTATTGGAAGCTTTATGTTGACAATATTTGCAACATAGGAGACTGCGGGACCATCCCGTGTCTCCCATCCAAAACCTCTTCTGTCATGTGGGGGAATGGCGGTTGCCCCCTGACATTGGTAGGGGTACCACATTGCTTGATGTAGCTTGGCTTTCATTCGACTTTGAACTTGAATATTTTGTTTTGACATATTGCCTTATTATTTCTCTGGCATGTCTTTCAGATCTTTGACTATTTCATTCAATTTAAAAGTGGCATCTTAGCCAATTTTAATCAATCTGAAGGTTGTTTGGGTATATGCTTCCTTTATAGAACATCATTGGCTGACCTTCAGCATGGTAAGCTAAAGAATTTCAAAGGCTCCAGTATGTGGACCTCCTGAGGAATTGCCGTTTGTATGTGATTTAATGGCAGTGGTATGCCAACTTCTATTACTTGGCTGATGGCCTTAGTTCCAAGCTTGACAATGGGCCTATGTAGCTATAATGGCTTTGCTCAGGATCCTCCAACTGCATGCTGAGCTTTAATGTCGTCGTTTCTTTGTGACTGTGATTTTTCTTTTCTTTTTGCAGATACCCCCATTATTTTTTGCCTTTGTTTGTCTTGTAAGGGGGCATCATTTGTTAAACCCTTGCATGGCTGTGGTGGAGGGAGGATTGCGGCATTGTCGCCCATTTCTTGCTCTCATTCATTTTTTCTAGAGGAAGTTGTTCAGCTCGAGGGGTATCAAACCTTTTATCCCCTCCTTAGTTGGTGTTTGAGATGGTTTCTCATTTATTTCCACTGTGGGCATTGACTTATTTATTTCAACGACAGATTCCTCCCCTTCTCATCTTCTTTTGATTTGATTTGATTGAATTTTTTTTCAAGACTGCCAATTCTTAGAGATTACTTCTTTGCTATTTCCTTGAGTGGGGCGACGCCATTGAGGTATGACTTTCTGGTTCAATCTTTTTTTTTTTTTTTGAGCTCATAGGGGCTAACCTCTTTTGTATTCTTCAGGGTCCAACTTGCTTCTTCTTGCTTATGGTGGAATTATGGCCTGAATAGCACCTTCCATTATCTCCTCGGGAGTCATATGCAGCAACTTTGGACAGCTCATCTAGCCATCCAGCTTGCGCCTTTGTGCTTGGCCTATTGGGACCTAGCTTGGGTCATAACATTGATCACATTAGCAGAGAATGTGAGTTTTGGTTGGTGTGGCTGCGGTGGATTTACCAAGTGCTCAGCCATGTCAATAATTCTGCTTGAATTAGCTTTTCTGCCCGATTTTTGAACAGATAGCAATTTTCTAGAGCGTGACCAGCACGCGATGATATAGGCAATAATTGGGCTTGTCCACCATTGCTGCTTCTTCTGGACGTTGGGCTCTGGGAGTGTCATGAGATTCTCTTGGAGACATATGTCCAACAATTTCTTGTATGCTCCTGGTAAATGAATAAGGAGTGTTGAGCTCTCACTTAGGGTGGGGGCAGATCTCCTTTCTTCTTCTTGAATTTGAAGAGGCAAAGGTACCTTCCTTGCCCCAGTTTCCCCAGGGCTGCCGAAAAGTCCACGGTATTTACTTCTCGTGACTTGGTGTTTTTCGTCTTTAGGAGATTTACCCCTTCCATATAAAAGCAGTGGGGTTTTCGGCAAAGAAGATTTCTATCTCTGCCACTGTGTTGTTGAGATGTTCAAATGTCAGAATATTGGCCCCTACGAGGTTTTCCTTGATTTCTGGCTTCAGACTTCTTTGACATAATTTCATCGCATCTTCACGTGCTGGTGGTTGCTCACATTTCATGCTCATGTCACGCCATCTTTTGATGAAATTCAGAGCAGACTCATTTTTGTTTTGCTTTAAGGATATAAGTTCTGCTAAAGTGACTATTCTTTCTGTCACTCTGAAGCGTTCATAGAATTTTCTTTGCATATCTTCCCAAAACTATTGAGTCGAGCTTCAACCGGGCATACCATTGAAAAGCTGACCCAGTAAGTGATGTTGAAAAGTACCTCAAAAGGTATGACTCTTCAGTTGCCAGTTCTCCCATGATGCTCATGTAATGAGCTATATGTTCATGAGGTGACCCATCCCCATTGAATTTTGAAAATTTCGGGACCTTTGGGTGTTCTGTTGGGAGCTTTTTGAAGAGATGGTGTACAGGGTAGGGTGTGCTCTATACAAGTCATAGGTGGCGGACCCCTCATCTGTTCAGCCATTTTTGCTTCAATTATTTGTTCAATCACGACTCTGAGGACCATTGTTTCTTTAATGAGGTATTTAATTGTGGAGCATCATGTCTTTATTCTGTGACATGCACCTCTTGGGTTTCCCATGGCTTGATTTGGATTTTCAATTGTTGTTAACCAGAATTCCGCACGGGGTGTATTTGGTAGCATGTTCTCAGGCTGGGGTGCCATTATAGGCAGTGCTGGCTGGCTTGCTTGTTGAACTTGCGGTATCTGTTGTGCCTGTTGCAGAGGCTGTAGTGGTGGCAGTGGCGCTGCCATTTCCAATGTTGCATAAGGCTTTCCAACATAGCCTTTAGCTTTCGATTTCTTGCATTACCATTTCTAGATTTGGCAATGAGGTACCTGATATTAGGGTTTTCAGCAGGTCGACCCTGATCCAGAGGGTGATTTGATGTGGTGGCAATGTCGACAACCCCCATGCCTCCTTCATTTTGGTGTGGTGAGTCCACCTCCACATTTACCCGGTCAAGCCAGGCTCGAGCTTGCTCCCTTCTGCGATTAGATATCGTGGGATGGTTCCATATTTGAGGTTTCTGCCTGGTCAGCTATTGCACGCAGGTTGATGTTAGAGGCATAGCAGTGTATATGTGCATGCCTTCTTCAGTGATTGCACTGTTCTTCTTCTTCTGCCTAGGGCGTACAGTGGCACCCAGGCGTTGGAGACTGATTTTCTAGGGACATCATCATCCCTCTGTGTTCTTCTGACTTGAATTTTGCCCTATCTTCGGGGCTTACTTGTCTTTCTTTCTTGATATACCCTTTCCTTTTAGATCCTCTTTGCAGATCAAACGGTAAAGAAGGGTGCATTCTTTGGTTCGAGACTCTTGGGAAGACTCCCTTGTCTTTCTGGACTTTTCTTCTCCCGAAGGTTTTGCCAGTTTGTTGGGTCCTGCTCCATGACCATTCTTACATTCTTTCGCCCTATTAGAGACTCTAGGGCCCTTGTCCTTCTGAGTTTTTGAGCTTTTTCTTTGGTAACCTACACCTGCTCAACACAAGGCGGGCTATATATCTCATCACTTCCAGCATTGGCTTGTATTTCTTGAAGCCAATGTCGTCAAATTTGTGGTTCTTTGTTTCAGCTTTCCTCCATTGTTTTCTCTTCTTTTACTTTAAAGCTTGGCTTGTCTCGCCGCACTTTAGGCAGTATGCCGAATTTGTTCCTTACCGGAATGGTAGCCACATGCCGCTTCGGTATCATCATGGTTTCATTGCCGTCTAGGCGGATCTGGAGCTCGCCAATGCGGACAGTCTTTCCAGAACTTGAAATGCCACGAGTTGTGGGCTTCTTGCCAGACTTGCGCTTCTGTTCTTTCTATGTTGGATTTGGTGGGTTGGTGAAGTTGATAGCATAAGTTGTGAACATTTGTATCAGATTAGCTCCTGAGCTTGAGGCTCTTCCTTCGCTTTGCTTACTTCATGGCCTTGAAAGTGGCAGGTAGCACGGCCGGTATCACGCCCAAGAAATATGGAGACTCGACCACCGGGGGAAAATCTCCGAACTTGGTTGGTGTAGTGAGATAGTCGTTCCTTATGTGGTCCTGGACCAAAAGTGGGCCGAAGAAGACCACACCGGAGTATGAGCAAGAGCCGCCATTGCAAGACTGCCCAGAAAAGGTATGATGTGAGTACATCTTATTGTTAGGGTTTGTCTGATGGAGAGATGAGGGAAGGGAGGTCCCCAGTGGAGTCGCCATCTTTGTGAGAATTATTTTTAACACTTTTAAAATTTTAAATTTATCTTTTGGACTTGATTTAATTTGGATTTTTATTTATTTACAAGGACATGGTCTTATTTAGTTCATTTGACTCCCCCACTACTGCGGTTAGTGTTAATTATATCAGCATAAAGGCTGAATATCCTTGATTAACCATCAGACAAACCCTTAAAAAACAAAAGAATATGACTCACATTTGAATGAAGTGAATTGCACATGAAAGAGAACATGGTTGCAAACATGCAATCTCTTTTTTTGGAATTTTCTGATATTTGTTTCATTTTTTTATTGATCTTTAAATGCATTTTTTTTATTTTTTTGGTATTTTAGGATTATTAATTTCATTTATTTAAGCATTTTCGTTATTTATTTACTTACATTATGATTATGTGAATTAAATTAACATTTTTATTTATTTATTTGATTTAAAAGGTGTTTAACTTAAGGTGGATTAAAATTGATGTGAAACATAACTTGTTTGTTGATTTTATGTTATTGAAAATTAAATAATAATGTTTGGAAAATATTTCGTTACGTTGGTCGAAAACTTGGTTGATTTGATTAAGAAATTATGTAGTGCTACGTTTTAACTAAATGTGACATTACATGAAATAATCATATAACGTGTCATTGGAGAATTAAAAATAGCCCAAATGGGCCCAATAATCACGCAAGTCTATTCGTCAATTGTTGGCCCAATAAGCACAGAATATGTCAATTAATGTGGGACAGTACAAATCTGGCCCAATAAGGAGTATTTGGCCCAATAAGGAAATTGACCCAATAAGGAAAGCCCAATAAACCTTTTGGAAATATTCTAATCGTGCCTTGCACGATGATTTTTAGGGCTGCCTTGCAGACCCTTTCTCTTGACGCCTTGCAGTCTTTGCCCGGAGCCTTGCTCCGTTTTCTTTTCTCTTTTCTCCTCCCTTTAGCCTGGACACCCCCCTCCTTTTATAGGGTTGGCAAAAGACGCCCGGCCGGAAGGTTTCGCACTCCCCGGAGGTCTGCGCAACTTTCTGGGGGGTTTGTGCAAATATCACATTGACCATTTGCGCTTTAGTCCCTCGTTTTTTTTTCTTTCTATTTTCCTTTCTATTTTTCAGGCCCCTTTCTTGCCGGCTCTGTGCGAAACAGAGCAGGGAGGGAGAGGTGTGATCTTCTTCCTCTCCTTCGTTCCTTGCTTGGCGCGGCGGGGAGGCAGGGCAATGGCACGGTGGCGGCGAGGCAGGAGGCAGCGGCACGGCGGCAGGGGGAGCGAGGGGCGGCGGCGGAGGCCGAGCGAGGGGGCGGCCAGCGGCGCGCCAGAGGCGGATGCCCTTGCCGGCGCGGGCGAGCAGAGGGGGGGCCGGCGGCTCCCTCGAGCATCCGCGCGAGCGAGCAAGGGGGCCGGCTGCGGCCGCCCTGTCAGCGGCGGGTACTGGACCGGCCAACCAAAGATTCTGGGTCCTCCCCCTGTTTCGTTCCTCCCTCCTTCTTCCAGCGATGAGATGACCAGCAGAAGGAACCACTGTGAGATCTCTCTTTTCTCGTATATTTGTTTTAATTTATTTGTTCTGTTTATTCTTCTTTTTCTTTGTTTCTTCCTGCGGGAGGCCAGACAGAAATCTGGCGCCACAATAAACAATAAGTTATTGTTGTTCTCTGTATTAAAGCATCAACGAAAAGAGTGTGATCTTTTGGTTATATTATGTCATATTTTGGACTATTGATATCTACAAGTTTCTCCATAGATGGTCTTTCAGATAGATTTGATTTGTTTGGAGACAATTTTTTGAGACCTCTCTATTATATACATCATTATCTTGACGTAGAGTATTGTCAAATTGTCCTGGAATTACTATTCTTGATCGAGTTTTAAGTATTCTGTACCATTTCAATAACACACGATTGGTGGGGAAAAGCATGCCTTTGGGGAGTCAAAAAAATCTATCTATTTGGGGGCAGGTGGGTTTTAAAAGGTTGGGCTGACCTGTCTCTTTTATCTTTTTATGAGGAGGACCTGGCCGTATGCGTGCGTGTGTGTGGGTTGCCGAAGTGGAGTGGCGGTTAATGGTGGCAGGAATCTAGAAATGGGTGAGGTGGTGATGTTATGCGGTAAGAGGGCAGTGTTCCCGTTGGCACCGAAGATGCCGTGTAGGAGTCGTTTTTATCCGATGATGTAGGTAGTAACAAGGATGGGATCCAGGAGCGGCTGGCTTCTTCCCTTCGCCTGCCCACCCCTTCTACCCTACAGTGACGCCCTCCCGTTTCCTCCAGGAGAGCCGACGAGAACATGAGCCAGGGTTCTATAATATTTCCACACAATTAAAATACTTCTACACTACAGTGACGCCCTCCCGTCTTCCTCCAGGAGAGCCGACGAGAACATGAGCCAGGGTTCTATAATATTTCCACACAATTAAAATAAATTTTAACAACAAAAAAAAATAAATTAATGTACTAAATTCAAATTTATTCAAAATAAATCCATAGATCTAACCTAAAATACTATAGATCTAAGGTTAAAATTGTTGCATTTGGTTTCAAACCACTTGCCACAAGTTTTAACTTCAACATAATGCTTCAAATTAAAAAATAACTAAGAAAAACCTATATCTACTAGGTTAGAATTTTCTTTGGCTACATCCAAATGAAATAAAGCTTCAAAATATCCCTAATTAAACGTACACCACTTCCTTAAACAAATCTGAAAAAAAGACGAAACATGAACAAAATCTATCTATATATTAGAAGAGACACTTGAGTTTTTCGTCCGGTTCACCTTTCTATGTTTTAAGCTTCCTCCATCTAGACCTCCGGTTCATTTCATTTAATGCCACAATTTCTCTTTCTCTCTTATCAGATAATATTTATCCTTTGCTTTTCCCTACCGGCTGCAGCCAATTAATATTTCTATCCTGTCCTTAAACATCATGCGCTAGAACTGTAGCTCTAAATTTAGCAATGTCAGTTACAGGTGCGGGACATTTATGTCAAATATTATTAATAATTAATTTGAAAAATGCCAGGCTGTCCCGGGTATGAACTAGCCGATGAGCTTCACTAGGTTGGGGTGTCTGAGCCTACCCAAGAAGATAACGTCTGCATGTCCATGGCATCTCAATATAAAAGAATAAGAAAGAGAAAAATTAAGATCTGATCATGATCGCCATCAAAGTAATTGGCTGATGATGTACAGATAAAAAGGAAGCTAACTACTTTGGAAAAAATGAAAGAACTAACCCGAAAACTCATAGAGGAAGAACGTGGACAAAGAGTAGGGCACCTCTTGAAGGCAATCTAGGACCCCGACACATTCTAGAAGCAGTCTATGTGTTGGGCACGTTCACATCAAGGGCAGGGAGATGTTGGCATTCCTCTTCAACCGGCTAAGGTGGGAGGGCCTCGTGTGTATGCTCCTAATAGGGTGCCTAGGTGACTCAATGCTTCTAAGACCTCCTTGGGACGTAGTTGCAATCTCTTCTTAATCATTAATCTCAACTCGTTGGATTTAAGGTGGTATTTATAGAGAGAGGATGAGATCATTCTATGGGAGAGATAAATCTAAAAATAATTAGAAAAGGGAGTTCAAATCCATTTTGGAGGCTCAAAAAGATAAAGATGAGGCTTAGGAGTCATAATGCAACTGAGAGAGGATGATGATATGCTCTAGAAATGATTTCGAGTCCAAATAGAGAAAGAAATTAAAGTTACGTTCGGACTTTGTATGGAAAACATGAACATCGAGTATCGGACGACCGTCTTCAGAACATGGGCTAGGAGGGGACCGCCTTTAGAATTTAAGTCACAGAACGCACCTACGGCATTGACCGCATTCAAGGTTAGACCAGAAAATTGATATTTGAAGTAAATATCACCCTATGAATGGCATTTGGGTTGGATTCTAAAGTAGATGAGCTGGAAGAGAATGCCAAAGAATGACGACCAAGGTGATGGATGACTTGAGACATTAACGAATGCAAATGAAAAAAATGACTCAACTTATGAGCTGAAAATGAGTGTCTACATATTGCCTCTCATTGAGACCCACTTTGCAAGGGAGGGAAGTTGAAGGAGAGCGGAATGGAGTGAAAATGAAGTGGGTGGATTGAAAAGTGGATATCAAGATAAAGAGACATCCGTTATGACTAATGTGCAATAAGAATCATCAAGAAAAATTTGAGATAATCACAAAGAAGAGTAAGTATGGAAAGCTCCTATCTGGATTGACATAAATGAGAAGACAAAGAGAAAATGATCAACTCCTTGATTAAAAGGTACCTTAATTATTGACTATAGATTTCACTTATTAGAGGAGGTAACACTAACCCAACTAATCACGTTGACTATTTTGCAGCTGGTGATCGATTCGCAGCCCCATCCAGCACAAACATGTTTGACAAGCATACCTTATCAACCAAATTGCTACGGCATGGAACCTTGACCACTAAAAGAAATTCATCAAAGCAATAAAAGATAATAAGCTTAATGCCACAACCACCCTTCCCACAAACACACACAGCAGAGAGAAAATTGAACAAAATACACTACCTTGACGAGGACAGTGTCTGTGGTAACTTTAATTTTTAAATTTTAAATAAATAAAAATATTTAATTAAATAAATTTGAATAAATAGAATTAAATTTGATTAAAGAAAGATTAATTGAAGTAAAAGGGAATTAATCAAAGCCCAATTAGCAATGGGTTGTACTATTGGTTCAAACATAAAAGAATGGGCCCAAATGTGAAGAGCCCATCATGGGATTAGGCTAATTTCGTACCTAATTAATTAATAAATGAAAAGGGGTTATGATAAGCATGGAATTAACCCATAATTATCTAAAACAAGAGCCCTCATCCCATCCTAACCCCTTGGCCATGGAATTAGACCTCTTCCCTATCCTATTAGGTAGATAATGGCAAGGAAATAGAGAGATAATTGTGGAATTTCGGAGTTTGAAGAGGAGAAGAGAGTTTTAATATGTTAGGACTCTATTAGCAAGTTAAACACCCCAATTCGGCCCTATCAACCCCATAGTTCGTGGCTGGAGCTCTGGGAGATGAAGGAGAAAGGCTGTGGACGAAGGAGCAAGGAGGAGAAGGAGTTGGAGCAAGGGATTTCATCTTCTCCACGTCACAAAACCCTAGGATTTCATAAACGCGTGAAAGGTAGGCAATCTCTCAAGCACAAATCATGAAACTTTAACCCTAGGTAGCCCACTTGACCCTCTTTGAAAGCCCTCTAGTTTCCCTCTTTTTCATTCATCCATGAGGGCGAATTAAATGTTTGATTCCCTATCTTCATCTTGTACCCGAACCCAAAAGTTTATCTTCAATCCATGCTTGTACTCGATCTTATGTCATGATATTATTCTCATAAATATTACATAATCTTAGTTTTCAAACACCCCTATTTGCCCCAATTTTTATCATGTGCGCATTGCCAATTAATTCATTGAATCATGACTATATGTGTTCAGGTTACTAAAAAGTAGCCTAGTCAAAGCATGCCTTATACATGTCTTCTAATTAATCGTGCCCAGTGGTAGATCTCCATGTCTAGTTTCGTTTAAAATTGATCTCGTGATTTTTGGATGTCCTTGTGATTTTATTCAGATTTTTGAAGTGACTGATATCATGTATGGAGGAAGGGATCCCACCTGGAAAAAGGGTAAATCCCTTTTTCTGGGCTCGGGCCACCTTCTGGAGTCGCGACGGCCCGACCCGCCGGGATCTCAGAAGGGGTCGCGACATGGGGATTCGTCCCGTTCTGAACGCGATGGGTCGACATGTCGCGACCTTCCCCGGTTGAACCCCGTCGGCCGGTTCGGCAAAACGTGACCGGTCTTTGCGTCGCGACCTAAACGCGACAGACACCTACATCGCGACCTCAGTGTTGCGGCCAGAACTTGAAATTACACTTATACCCTTGCTATCTGTGTTATTTAAACCCTATTTAACTCTAATTAAGTACTATCATGTGCAGTAACGATTTGTTAATCATAAATGGGTAATAGTTCATGATCTTAATTAATTTAAAAGCTATTTGCACAATCATACATACTCTCATGATTTCATTACACTTGCACACACTATACATTAATGTTTGCCATGAGACCTTATTAAATTATTCAATAATATATCTGGTAATTAAGTGAATTTAATTACTAAATTCTCCTAATTTATTATTTACATTATTTCGTTTTAATCGCATGAATTGTATACCGTGATCGCTTCCCTCGGCCTTCGAGCACTCGAGGCACGACAGACACTTATTTTCTACACACTTCTCTTGGCATGGACCACCTCTCCACCGAGAATACTCCTGATTGGACCAGGGACTCCTTGTCAATCCCTCCATAAGTCCTCTTGGCTTTGGTGCACGTTCTTAGCCGACGAGCAGGTTGTACCCTTAAAACTCGTTACACCCCCTAGGGATCAGTACGATCCAAACAGCCTTAGTGTGTTCTCTCTTACCTTGGGATCGCACCAGACCATCTAGTCTGTGCTCATAGCACGACTAATGGACGGATGTGACTTCTACCTGACTGTTGGTACCCGACCTAGTGCTGTGCAACTGTTACTATCGTGTGTTTAACGTTGTTTTACGATTGTACCCCTATCTCATCTACTATCTCGGTACTCTCATCCGTTCACGTTCTCTCTACACACTCATCTATTCGTCTATTACTCTCATCTATTCTTGGTACTCTCTTGGCCATTTATGTGATTGTCTAAGATAAGAAAATGACTTATGTCAGCGCAATAGGGCCCGATCTAGTCCTGGGAGAGTGCCTGAAAACTGTCAGTGCCTATGGGAGTTAAAATGATCAAGGGTGTGTACGACATGCACTCAGTGCTATTATACTATCAAGATTTAATCTACGACAATCAAAGTGCTATCAATACAAGTGCAATCTATTCAATCTATTCAAGTGCTATACAAGTGATATCGTTACATGCTATTATCGTTACATGGCCATTCTATTATCATTCTCGTTGTGCTATTTCCCTGTACTAGTGCTATTGTTCTCTTGCTATCGTTACCTTGCTCTACTTGACTATGCTCTCTAGTTGTCCTGCCACATAAGACATTAATTATTTAAAGCATGCTTGTTCTCATGAGATATTAAGTCATACTGGGCGTTTTCGCTCATCCTGTGTATTTATTCCATGTGTTCAGGTGAGTCGAATGACGATTACCACACGTACGAGGATGTGAATGAGAATGATGTCCAGGAGTGACCCTTTCAGCAACCACTGTTTAGTAGATAGTTAGCGTAGTTATGAGTCAGTTAGTCATTATGTATTAGTTTGGATTTGGATAAAGTACTTTGGGTCCTAGTTTTGGCTCTGATTAGATAATATAATGAAGCTTGATGAATGATCAATGAAATTGGAGTTTATTTGATATCATTCCAACCGTGTAATGGTTTGTCATTTATTTCTCGCTTTGTACTATTTAATAACTATAATATCGCTCCGATATTTCGCGTCGGGGTATTACAGTTTTTGTGGTATCTGAGCCAAGGTTATTCTTAAGCATATGATGATCTAGGTTTGACCTGCCTTGACTTAGAGTCTAATTCCATACCTATGTGAGATAGGTAGAACCAAGGGTAATAAGATAAAATAAACTCACACACACACACTTAGTGCTAACTCAATATCTTACTTTAAATTCTCTTTTGAAGAAACTTAAACACTAACAATGGCAGCGGAGCATGCACAACTCCGTGATATGCAACAGACCATTCAGCAGCTTACTCAGACATTACTTCAGGCTGCTGAAGCTAATAATAATAATAACCGAGGAGCTGGAGAATTACACAGAAATTTCCGCAATCTGAATCTGCCTTGTTTCAGCGGAACTACTGATCCCGATGAGGCAGAGAATTGGCTGAAGGAGATTGAACGCTTCTTCTGCGTGATGCAATGCGCGGATGGTGACAAACTCCTACTAGCAACATTCCAGCTTGAAAGGGACACCCGTGCGTGGTGGGAGTTCATGGAGGCCACCAGGGCCGATTCACAGTTTACACGGAATGAGTTTAAGGAGTACTTCAACTCCAAGTATTTCTCTGAAAGATTTCAGGAAAGGAAAGCCTCCGAATTTGCTGCCTTGAAACAGAGGAACCTTACTGTTGTCGAGTATGAGGCTCAGTTCTCCCGGTTGGCACGATATGCCAATCATCTAGTCGGCACAGAAAGAATGAAGACCAAGCGCTTTCTTAATGGGCTCAGGCCCACATACATCACTCAACTTGCATCTCTGGACATTCAGACTTATCTAGAGATGGTCAAGAAAGCCCAATTGCTGGAGGATACGACCGACCTCACCGATCGCATCAAGGGAAGAATGGTAAAGAAGGAACAGACATCATGAGCACTGAGCAAGCCCACTAACGGAAAGAAAAGGCCGTTAAGTATCACTGATGGGCCAAGCCAAGAGCGGAAGCCCAGAGTCTTCACCCCTACTGCCCCAAACAACAAACCCAGATGCAAGCATTGTGACAAGTTGGGCCATACTGCAGAAGAATGCTGGAGAAAGGCAGGCGCATGCCTTCGCTGTGGGAGCCGAGATCATCAGATTCCCGAATGCCCATTATTAAAGGAGAACGAGAAGCGTCCTATGGGACAGAAGAAAACAGGCAGACTGCAGGCCTTACAGGAAGTGGAGACCACCGAGGAAGGTGGAGTTGTAGAAGGTACATTACCAGTCTTTTCCCAATCCGCATTTGTTTTGTTTGGCACTGGCGCAACACATTCATTTATATCACAAGTATTTACTGATACATTAAATGAGAAACCTGCATCTATGGAATTTGAATTACCTGTCACTACCCCTTTGGAGGAGAAAGCTCAATTAAATAAATATTTTCCACTAGCTGATGTTATGATTGGTGAACTCAATCTTAGAGCTGATCTGATCTGTATGCCCATGGAGGGCTACGATGTCATTTTGGGAGCCGATTGGTTATCCACCTATGGGGCTTGCATTGACTGTAAAAGAGGAAAGATAACATTTAGCGAATTCCCTAAACTGACCTTTACAGGACGTAGACACAAGAGACGTCTCTCGTCTCTGCTATTAAGGCACAGAACATGATAAGAAAAGGCTGTGTGGCATTTCTTGCCGCCATTGTAGTTGAGAAGAAAGCAACTAAGATATCCGACATCCATATAGTGCAAGAATACCTCGACGTGTTTCCCGATGAGTTGCGAAGCATTCCACCTGAGAGAGATGTAAACTTCTCAATTGATCTAACACCTAGAGCTGTGCCGGTGTCACGTTAGCCATATAGAATGTCCCCTGCTGAACTGAAACAGTTAAAGGAGCAATTGATGGAGTTGCTAGAAAAGGGATTTATCAGGCCAAGTACTTCTCCTTGGGGATGACCGGTGTTGTTTGTCAAGAAGAATGATGGATCTCTGAGGCTATGCATCGACTACAGGCAGTTGAATCATCTCACTATCAAGAATAAATACCATCTGCCTCGTGTCGACGAATTGTTTGATCAAATATCAGGAGCCAAATATTTCTCTAAGATTGACCTTAGATCGAGATATCATCAAATGAGGATTAAAGATGCAGATATCTACAAGACAGCTTTCAGGAGTAGGTACGGTCATTACGAATTTGTAGTCATGCCTTTTAGACTAACCAATAATCCTGCAGCTTTTATGCAATTGATGAACATCATCTATCAACCATACCTCGACAAGTTCGTCGTGGTCTTTATCGATGACATCTTTATATACTCCAAGACCAAGGAAGAGCATGAGGAGCATCTTAGGATCGCTCTGCAGATCTTGCGGGACAACAAACTCTATGCCAAATTGAGCAAGCGTGAATTCTGGCTCGAGGAGGTGTCATTTCTAGGCCATGTTATTTCCAAGGATGGTATCACTGTCGATCCTTACAAGGTTGAAGTTGTACTCAATTGGGAAAGATCGACTAATGTCACTGAGATTAGAAGCTTTCTTGGACTGGCTGGTTACTACAGACGGTTCATAAAAGACTTCTCCAAGATAGCTGTACCTCTTATTCGCCTTACGCGAAAAGAGAACCCTTATGTCTGGAGCAAGGAATGTGAGAAGAGCTTTCAGACACTGAAGTAATGTTTAACATATGCACCTGTCCTCGTGTTGCCAGTCGAGGGCGAGGGATTCTCAGTCTATACTGATGCATCTGGAATCGGTCTGGGCTGCGTGTTAATGCAGAATGAGAAGGTGATAGCTTATTCTTCAAGGCAATCGAAGCCGCATGAGGTGAATTTCCCTATCCATGATTTAGAACTAGCTGATGTGGTATTTGCACTTAAGATATAGATGCATTATCTGTATGGGGAGTAGTTCATTGTTTACTCCGATCACAAGAGCCTGAAGTACTTATTTTCCCAGAAGGAGCTCAATATGAGACAAAGGATATGGTTGGAGTACCTGAAGGATTTTGATTTCAATATTCAATACCACCTAGGCAAAGGTAATGCAGTAGTTGATGCACTTAGCAGGAAGCCAGTAGCTTTATTATCCTATTTAGTCATGGGAGAGATGCAATTACTAGAGCAATTTGCCAGTCTGGATTTAAATATTGAAAAGAGAAGTGATAAGATGTTAGTGGCTAACCTTAGAGCTCAACCTAACATTTTTGTCGAGATTAGAGAGCAGCAGGCCAATGACCCATTCTTGGTCCGAGTAAAGGAGACCATAGCAGACAGACCTGATTTCTCCATCACCGAGGATGGGAGAATATTATTCCAAGCCAGGACATATGTGCCTGACAACGAAGAATTGAAGAGGAAGTTGATGGACGAAGCCCATAAGACAAAATATACAATACACCTAGGCACAACCAAGATGTACCAAGACCTGAAAAGGTCATTTTGGTGGCCTAACATGAAGCGTGAGGTGGCCGAGTATGCCGCGCACTGCCTCACTTGTCAACAGGTAAAGGCTGAACACCGTCGTCCTGCGGGTGTACTTAGACCTCTGGATATACCTGAATGGAAGTGGGAAAGCATCGGAATGGATTTCATCATGGGTTTACCCCGAACTCATGGTGGACTAGATGCTATCTGGGTCATTGTGGACCGATTGACTAAGTCCGCACATTTCTTAGCAATCAAGAGCACCTGGAGTGTTGATGTATTAGCAGCCCTGTATGTAAAGGAGATAGTGAGACTACATAGAGTTCCTATGTCCATAGTCTCAGATCGTGACCCTCGATTCACTTCTAGATTTTGGAAGGGACTCCAGACTGCCTTAGGCACGAAACTCAACTTTAGCACTGCTTTCCACCCATAGACGGATGTACAAACAGAAAGGACAAACCAGATTGTGGAAGACATGTTACGAGCCTGCACCATAGACTTTGAGGGGTATTGGAATGAATAGTTATCACTAATAGAATTCGCCTACAACAACAGCTACCAGGCCAGCATCAAGATGGCACCATTTAAGACCCTGTACGGAAGAAGCTGTAGATCGCCAGTATGTTGGAATGAGGTAGGTGAACAGCAATGGTTGGGACCAGACATGGTACAGAATACCAGCAGAGATATACAGATCATCAGAGACAAGATTAAGATAGCTCAGTTCAGGCAGAAGAGCTATGAAGACAAGAGAAGACGGGACTTAGAATTCCAAACTAGAGATCATGTGTTGCTTAAAGTATCCCCGACCCAAGGATTTCAAAGGTTTGGGATGAAAGGCAAGTTGAGACCGAGGTTCATAGGTCCATTTGAAGTATTGGAGAGAGTAGGCGAGGTGGCGTATCGGCTAGCACTACCTCCTCAGTTTTCTACAGTACACAATGTTTTCTATGTGTCAATGCTAAGGAAGTACGTACATGATCTGTCACACGTAATTAGCTATGATGATATCGTTTTAAACAAAGATATGACCTATGAGGAAAGACCAGTGATAATATTGGACAAGAAGATGCAACAACTTCGGAATCGATCTATACCCATGGTCAAGATACTGTGGAGAAATCACGAAGTCGAAGAAGCCACGTAGGAACCTGAAGCAACCATCCGATGAAATTATCCGGAGTTATTCAGTAAGTCATTCTTCCTCTTATGATCATATGAATTTGAGGACCAAATTCTTTTTAAGAGTTGGAGGATGTAGTAACTTTGATTTTTAAAATTTAAATAAATAAAAATATTTAATTAAATAAATGTGAATAAATAGAATTAAATTTGATTAAAGAAAGATTAATTGAAGTAAAAGGGAATTAAATCAAAGCCCAATTAGCAATGGATTGTACTATTGGTCCAAACATAAAAGAATGGGCCCAAATGTGAAGAGCCCATCATGGGATGGGAGATAATTAGGCTAATTTCGTACCTAATTAATTAATAAATTAAAAAAAGTTATGATAAGTATGGAATTAACCCATAATTATCCAAAACAAGAGCCCTCATCCCATCCTAACCCCTTGGCCATGGAATTGGACCTCTTCCCTATCCTATTAGGTAGATAATGGCAAGGAAATAGAGAGATAATTGTAGAATTTCGGAGTTTGAAGAGGAGAAGAGAGTTTTAATGTGTTAGGACTCTATTAGCAAGTTAAACATCCCAATTCGGCCCTATCAACCCCATAGTTCGTGGCTGGAGCTCTGGGAGACGAAGGAGAAAGGTTGAGGACGAAGGAGGAAGGAGGAGAAGGAGTTGGAGCAAGGGATTTCATCTTCTCCACGTCACAAAACCCTATGATTTCTTAAACGCGAGGGAGGTAGGCAATCTCTCAAGAAAAATCGTGAAACTTTAACCCTAGGTAGCCCACTTGACCCTCTTTGAAAGCCCTCTGGTTTCGCTCTTTTTCGTTCATCCATGAGGGCGAATTAAATGTTTGAATCCCTGTCTTCATCTTGTACCTGAACCCTAAAGTTTATCTTCAATCCATGCTTGTGCTCGATCTTATGCCATGATATTATTCTCATAAATATTACATGATCTTAGTTTTCGAATGTCCCTATTTGCCCCAATTTTTATCATGTGACCATTGCCAATTAATTCGTTGAATCATGACTATACATGTTTAGGTTATCGAAAAGTAGCCTAGTCAAAGCATGCCTTATACATGTCTGTTTTCTAACTAATCATGCCTAATGGTAGATCTCCATTCTAGTTTCGTTTAAAATTGATCTCGTGATTTTTGGATGTCCCTGTGATTTTATTCGGATTTTCAAAATGACTGGTATCATGTATGGAGGAAGGGATCCCACCTGGAAAAAGGGCAAATCCCCTTTTCTGGGCTCAGGCCACCTTATGGAGTCGCGACGGCCCGACCCGCCGTGATCTCAAAAGGGGTCGCGACACGGAGATCTGTCGCGTTCTGAACGCGATGGGTCGACATGTCGCGACCTTCCCCGGTTGAACCCTATCGGCCGGTTCGGAAGAACGCGACCGGTCTTTGCGTCGCAACCTGAACGCGACAGACACCTATGTCGCGACCTCAGTGTTGCGGCCAGAACTTGAAATTACACTTATACCCTTACTATCTGTGTTATTTAAACCCTATTTAACTCTAATTAAGTACTGTCATGTGCAGTAACGATTTGTTAATCATAAATGGGTAATAGTTCATGATCTTAATTAATTTAAAAGCTATTTGCACAATCATACATACACTCATGATTTCATTACACTTGCACACACTATACATTAATGTTTGCCATGAGACATTATTAAATTATTCAATAATATATCTGGTAATTAAGTGAAATTAATTACTAAATTCCCCTAATTTATTATTTACATTATTTCATTTTAACTGCATGAATTGTATACTTTGATTGCTACCCTCAGCCTTTGAGCACTCGAGGCACGACAAACACTTGTTTTCTACACACTTCTCTTGGCATGGACCACCTCTCCACCGGGAATACTCCTGACTGGACCAGAGACTCCTTGTTAAGGCCTCCGTAAGTCTTCTTGGCTTTGGCGCACATCCTTAGCCGACGAGCTGGTTGTACCCTTAAAACCTGTTATACCCCTTAGGGATCAGTACGATCCAAACAGCCTTAGTGTGTTCTCTCTTACCTTGGGATCGCACCGGACCATCTAACTTGTGTTCATAGTATGACTAATGGACGGATGTGACTTCTACCTGACTGTCGGTACCCGACCTAGTGCCGTGCAACTATTACTATCGTGTGTTTAACGTTGTTTTACGATATTATTCCAACCGTGTAATGGTTTGTCATTTATTTCTCGCTCTGTACTATTCAATAACTATAATATCGCTCCAATATTCTGTGTCGGGGCGTTACAGTGTCACCCCGAAATAGCTGCAGCTTCTCCATGCATGGTCTCTGGGTGTGGTGCTGGGAGGGAGAGAGAGAGAGGCACGAGGAAGGGGGGCACCGGGCTGGAGAGAGAAATCTAGAGAGAGAGAGAGAGAGGGCCGACTATATCCGCGGTGGGGCAACCGAAGGTGACAGTGGGCAATGGTGGGGGCGACAATGGCGGGGGATCGGACGGCAGTGGGGGACGATGATTAGCGGGAGAAAATGAGGGAGAGAGTGTGACACCTGACAATGGGGATTTGGGTTTTTTTTTTGGGAGGGGGAAGGGAAAATTGGGTGGCTCTTTGGAAGGGGGAATGAAAAAGTGGGCGCAGAATTTAGAACATAGAGAAATACTATACTTCTAGTTAGTCGGAGGCACAACATGATGTAAAGGGGTCGTGCCCCTCGTATATTTAATACATCGTTTATTCTTTTAACCCTCAAATAATACATATAAATACTCATTTAATGTCCACAAATAGTAATTTACTGCATGCAAAATAGTATAAGAATGTACACAAATAGAACTATTTGTGTGCATTCCTATACTATTTGTATACATTATTGTGCTATTTATGTGTATTAGAATAGATATTTGTGTGCACTGAATGGGTATTTGTGTGTATTATTTGAGGGTTAAAAAAATAAACAATACATTAAATACACCTGGGACTGCACCCCTCCACATGACTCACTGTGGAGGGGCACGACTCCTCCGTATGATGTTATACTCCCGACTAGTTGAGAGCATAACATTATTCTAAAACATATATATGTGAGCAATTGGTATACAGCCGCTAAACATATGTCAGTGATCACCACAAAAGATCAACATATGTCAGTAACTTCTTATGTTATAGATCGTTGACATATGTTATCTTTTGTCAATGATTGTGAGGAGTAATTGATTTATGAAAAATATATATCAATGATTATTATCAGCTATAGGGAGCTATTGACATATATTTAATATGTCGGTAGTTTTTACCGTCCTTGACATATACTAGTCGACAAAAACATGTTTTCTTGTAGTGTTACAAGTCATAGTAGAGTGTTAATAAAGTCTACGTAATAGTCGAGATGACCTTACGTAATAGACCTAGTAGATTACCATAGTCATGAAGAGCTGAATGTAATAGAATTTAGAAATTTTATTATATGAATAAAAATCATAGTTATTTATTTGATAAATTTGATTATTATCCTTATGAAAAGTGTTATTTCTATTATTACTTACTCCAATCCACACGGGTGATTATATTTACTGCGCGTTTCAATATTTCGCACCGTAGTGAGATTGATTATTCTCTTGACATCGACATCGAAAGATGGATCAGCTACTCATGGTGCTTCTATTTGATAATTAGGATCGTCTCTAAAGTGGACTTCGACTGTTTAGCAACAGGATTTTGGCTATTAGGCCTGAGTTTTAGCAGTTGGGTCTTACATGTTAAATGAGAGGGTTGGGATTTTCCCTCTCCAAAATTATTTGAACATAATTATTATCTCACCTAAGTAAATAACATGTCATCAAATTATTTGTTAAAAAAGAACCCTTTTCCTTCTTTTGTGTAGTAGCTAGGATCCTACCGTTGATCTGTTTATTTAAGCACGGAATCCCAAATTTGATGCCAGGGCATACTGGCATCGTCTCAAACTTTCGACTAGAATCCCGCTTCCTCCTCCCCCAAACAAGACTGAACTGTGCCCAAATGCGGTCATAAGCTCGCAACTTGCACTGTTTAATACTATTTCAACTTGCAAGTGGTTCTCATCATCCTCCCTCATCATTATTGTGTAATTTTCACCTCGTCAACCCTAAGTCCTAAGATACCCAATTCCTTATGATATTCGTATATATGGAAACAAAAAGACAAATGGGTAAGGTAAAAAAGCTCAAAAGGGAGCAGCACGCTACCACCAATCCACCATGAGCTCGTGACGCATCTGTTCGACTTAATGCCCCAAGCCAAATAAGAGAGACCCGTTTCAAGACTTCCTCTTCCTCCTCCTCCTCCTCTTCTTCTTCACGTGATATCACTCCCTTCGTATTTATTGCCATGCATGCTGCCCTTCCCGGATTTGAAGCACCCTACCCGTGACGAGTGGAGAGACGAAGGAAGTGGACGTTGTTTTAAAAGGTCGGGGGCAGCACGCATGCAGGGCCAAAGTTTGAATTCGTATATGCACCATAGCGTGCACATGGTTATCTCACAACAGTCGCAGCTGTAGAGACGTTATAAAGAAGAAGAAAAGAAAATTTAAAGGAGGGAAAAAAGTCCCTCTCTGACCTCTGCGGGTCTGCAAATAAAGAAATAGGAAATAGTATTCTTCGTCCAAATGTTGGAGGAGGGGTTGAGAGAGAGAGAGAGAGAGAGAGGATGGAAAGATCCAAGCCATGAAACGTTAGGAAGGGCTGTGGATATATATTGATTACCTTGTAGTGTGTGTCCATATTGACACTTGGGATACAACTGAGAGATGTTTTTATTTGGGAAAAGAAGGCGAGCAATCCTCGGGCAGTGGCCACCACTGTCACTGGTGATTCTGCTCACCAGTCGTAGGAAGAACAGGAGCACTAGTTTAAAACCAGCTCTGGATTGGTGTGTACTGGCGTGATTAATATAAAAAACTCGTCTCTAATATTGCTAACACGGTGCTTAACGGTCGGGTTTAAACGTTGTTATCGACACCTTTTGCTCCCTCGCAAATGGTGCCCACCCTTTGGCGTCGTTTCTTCTTTAACATTTTACCCCGTGTGAAGATCTAGATTGGGCTTTTGGGAACTTGAGAGAGGTGTGCTTGGACTTGGGGAGAAACTGTACGGGAGTTGAGGGGTTGGGGAAGTGGATTCCAATCTCAATCTCTCTCTGATTTCAAATGTGAGTTTTAGCATAAATGGAGCTACTTGAGCATCCCTTTTAGATCCATGCTGTAAAAGTCGCTTACTTTGCGTACGTACAAAGAATTATTACATGCAAGCTAAGTGTGAAACTTGCATACACATGCATACAATTTTGTGACTGAGTGATGTATGAAAAAGAGATCTTTTCAAATAAAAGATGGATGATGGGAAATTGTAAAGAGATGAAGGGGATCAGAGAATCAAATGAATTTGACCTAGCTAACAAATGGACAGATGACATCACTTAATTATAACGTACCCAAAAGGGGAATCCAAGAAGAACAAGATGGGAACAAAAAGTCTTTTGTCTAACAAACGGCTAGTAGGAAGAAAAAGGGGGGGGGGGTGGATTCGGAATTCAAAAAGAGAAGAAAATCCCCATTCCCTTGCTAGTTCCTCCTGACAGGAAGGAGTCGTTGGGAGAAGGTGAGGGGGGACCCTGCAACTCGAACCTCATTCCCTCCTCCCTCTCCCACCTCCTCCTTTTGGCCACCAAGGGCAACAAACATGTACACACAATACATACCCATCACTAGCCGTTTGAGAGGACCCCCCCCCCCCCTCCCCTCCCCTTCCCTCTGTTGGACCAACCGGCAAACATGACATATCATCAGTATATTCCCCTTTACACAGTCGGAGGGGGCATGCCCTATTAATGGTGGGGGAGGAAGAACCAAGAAGAGACCCTTGCAAGGAAGCAAAGCTTTTAGTCCCCCATCTCTTTTACGTGTGTGATAGCTCAACCACTGCCCTCTATTCCCCGGCCCCCTCAGTACACCCCTTAACAAGGACAGAAAGGGGGGGGGGGGGGATCAACACTCATGATTTGGCATAATTATTGTTAGTATGATTTTAAGTCATTGCATGGTTACTTGCATTGGTTGTTATCAAATATAAACACACATTTCTCTCTCTCACACGCCCTAGAGGGAGGAACGCGACGAACCGCAAATTCCTTTGTTAGTTTTTGAAAGAGAGGAGGCCCACACGCACCTTATCATTCAAATCATGTGGAAGGAAGCCAAATGACGGAAATGGCCCTGATGGATGTAGATACTTACGTCCATTCCACCACCCTTCCCTTTTGTGGGCAACCCCCCCACCTTTAAAAATTTGTCGGTTTATCCTTTTGGCCATTAAGAAGCTGCCCTCCTTACACGTACCACGATTTTGTCGGCGTTTTCAGGGCACGAACAAGTGTGCGTGCTTTAGGAGGGGGTGGGTCCCTTTAATTGAGGGGTATTTTGGGGATTTTAGACTTGAAGTGGTACTGATGGCGATGGAGGGAATCTTCAGAGATGGTGAGTGGGGTAATTTAAGTGAGGGGCATTTTGGAAATAGGAGGAGTACTGGCTGTGCCAGGGGAGGATAATGAAACTAATAGCACTTTTAAGAAATGTTATTTTATCATTTTATTGTATGTTATTTAATTAAAAGATTTAAGGGTCTCAAACCTTGATCTGGTACTCTGAATTTTAAGAATAACGAACTTAATTCCAATGTTTTGGCTATCCAAGTTTAATGAAACGAAACCGTAAAACTTCTCAAATATGTTCGAACTTTGAATTGCTATTAAGCTTACTGGTAAAAATGAAAGGAAAAATTATTTATACATTCTTAAAACTTTTTATATTCAGTAATATATTTCTGAAATCTAAATTTTAAATTGTATACTCTTAAAATTAGAAAAAAGCATATATATTCTTACCGATTCCTTCTATCCATTTAACTCGACTGTAGTTGAATTAAGATGATAAAAAAATTAATTTACCCTCTTTGATTCTTTTTTTTTAATCTTTCTCTCTCATCCACCCCTCTCCCTCCTCTCTCTCTCTCTCTCTCTCACTCACTTGCTTGAGCCAGAGGGAAGACCCCTCCAGCACCTCCCCCCTCTCTCTCCTCTCTCCCCCTCTGGCACTCCTCTGTCATCCTCCATCACCATCCCACCACCACCACCGATGCTGCTTCTTTCGATATGATTCGATCACCCACCTTAGGCGGAGACAGAGGAGAAAGTTCTGAGCAGATCAGGGGCCATGGAGATCTCGTTGTAAGATTCGTCTCTTGCATTATCTCTTTGTTTGCCCCTACACTATCTCTCTGAACTCCAATGTCATGACCATCTCTCTCGCACTCTCCCAGTCTATCCCTACACCTTCTCTCGATGACAATAATGGGGAAGGGTGGTCAGTGCTGCACGCCGCCGCTTGACAATACAGTTTGACAACATCGCCCTCTCCTCTCCTCGTGCATTGGTCCCCCCTATCCCCCTACATTCTCGCAGAAAACCTGCTCCTCTCTGTCTCTCTCTCCCTCTCTCTCTCATTCGACCCTGCACCGCTCACTATCCCTTACTATAGCCGAAGTCATCACAAGACCAATTGTGGTTCGGGGGTTGTAGGAGCCAAGCAATGTGACTATGCAAAGGATATGCCATAGAGACATCTCCTCCCCCCCCCCCTCTCTCTCTCTTTTTAGGGATATTTTTATCTTCTTATCCTTATTTTGACAGTTGTGGAAGATTATTTATATTCTAATGGCAAATTAACTGTAGGGATATAATCGATGTTTGTTTTCAATTTTAGGGGTTATACAATCTAATAATTAAAATTTGAGAATATATTGCTGAATATAAAAGATTTTAGAAGTATATAAATATTTTTTCCAAAAAAAAAGAACTGTTATTTAGTTATGAGAATGTTTTTTGTTGGGTTGATCGAATAAAAAATTTACTCGACTTACTCGACGTCCCATTTAATTGGTCTAGTATTAAATTCTACAAAGACGTGGTCTTCAATTGGTGGGATGTCAAACAAATTACCTTGACTTTTTTACTTAGGTGACGAATAGAAAATACTTATCTGTAATTATTGAGTTTCAAAATTCATACCTCTTTCTCTTGTGGTAACCAAAAGCGGGGTCACGAAGGTAATAAAAGTATCCTGTTGGGCAAAAGAGTTGTAGTGTAGGCCCGTAGGGAGTAGGGGTACGCTTAGATAACCAGCAATGGCCGTTTCGTAGATATGGTCGAAGGCAGGGCCGTTATGCCTATGTTTGTTTTTTTTCCATCTTCCTCTTTCCTTTTTAAACCTAACGGGAACAGAGTCCTCTCGGTTGGGCATTTATAACGCAGAGAGGGAGAGAGAGAGAGAGAGAGAGAGAGCGGAGTGTGCACCGCAGAGGGAAGCACGCCCCCGGAAGAGAGGGAAGGGCGAAGGGAGGGGAAGGGGGAAGGGAGAGGGAAGCTTTGCAGGTCCTGGAGCGTCGTCTCCTTCGCTGGGTTTACTGCTCGCAGGAGGCACGAGGGGCCTGGGGTTGGGGGGGCGCTCCGGGGTGGGGGTGGAGGGGCGGGGGAGGTCATGAGATAGGGCAAGCGTCTGTAATCATGGCCGGCTCCAGCTCCACTGCTCTTATAAAAGCACGGGGACGTCCCCCGCAGACGCAGCTCAGGCTTCCTCTTTCTTGCTCTCCGGATGTGTTCCCTACGTTATCATGGACAGAGATGGATGTTTCTTTCGCAGCCCAGCAGTTCTAGCAGCAGATCAAGGGTTGGAGAGAGCCAGCAGCACCTGCGTGCCCTTGGGGGGCCGTAGCAGGAGCTGCAGGAAGACCCATTTGGGTTCCTCCGTTTCCAGGTCGTTCCGGATAGCGTGTCTCCCGGACGGGCTTTCCGTGAGGAAGGGAGGTCAAAGGGGTACCTGGGAGAGAAGCCCTATTCTGTGGGGTTGCGCCGTTTTTAGTGGAATAGCAGGGGAAGGGGAGGAGGTGGAGGCCGGGATGGGGGTTCTGGAGGAGGAAGAGGAGGAGGGTAATGTAACCAGAGACGATGATGGGTCGGAGCGCAAGGGTGGGTTGGGCGAGGCTTTCAGTGACTCGGTGGATGACGACTGCCGGGGTAGCAGCTTGAGCTCCTCCGAGGTGACATCGTCGTCTTGCGGCGAGCGGCACAGCCGCCACGGCTCGGACGAGTCGTTACCGACGGGGGGGTGGCCAACCCAGAGTTGCTCGGTGTCCGATGGAGCTGCGGAGGAGGAGAAAACCCAGCTGGATTGTGATGACGTGGATAAGCAGAAGCCGAAGATTTCAGGTAAAAGGAGCTGTTTTGATCTGACAATCGTTGTTAATTGCGTTTGATTCACCCGGTTAAAATTTCATCATCTTGTTTCTGATCATTGAATTCTTTATCTTAATTCTACTCAGAAATTGAGATGATGAAGGAGAGATTTTCAAAATTGTTGCTTGGGGAGGACATGTCGGGATGTGGAAAGGGTGTCTGCACTGCCTTGGCAATTTCAAACGCCATTACCAATCTTTGTGGTAAGGGTATAGATTACGTACATTTGATGGGTATTACTTATAGGAATAATTGGTAATGCCAGTGAAGTTGGCCCTTTTGGTCAAGAACTGTTCTTTCTCTGTCCAACACCTCCTTTTTTGCTTATCGTCCTTCTCTTGTCGTCACTGTTTCAGCCACACTTTTTGGGCAGCTTTGGAGGCTGGAGCCTCTGCCCCCTGAAAAGAAGACTATGTGGCGGAGAGAGATGGAATGGCTTCTCTGTGTCAGCGATCATGTTGTCGAACTGATACCCTCGTCGCAGACATTTCCTGATGGCAGCAAGCTTGAGGTAGTGACACTCTTGGGTCTACTATTTAAGCCTTACAGAAACATCTATTGTTTTCTCCGTGGAGGCTATTTCTAGAAGTTATCTGCGTCGATTTCCCAGTTCTATGTTTCCTTATTTTCTTGAATGTGGTTGGGAGTAAGGTTTGGATTTCCGTTGGCATCCAGCTAAAAAGTTTAATAATGGATTGGCATTATTGATGAATATACATCTGGAAGTTGCACAGTTCATTGATATTATTGATGATTCTACATTTCTGCATCTGGAAATTGCCTTGCATGATGATTAATTCCTCTTAGATTCCAGCGAAAATGTTTGCACGACTCAATGTTGTTGTCATAAATGTTTTTCTCTGTTATGGTATGAATTGTAGTTAGGATTCAGTGATTGGTTCTGCTGTCATTTTGTTACTGTATGCCATGTACAGTCCATGCTCTAGGGATAAAGACAATGGATGAGTTAAATCACCTTTATAACATACACAAGAAAATAGTACAATTTGTTTGCTTTGTTCAAAAAAATTTTTTTTTTTGGCTCTCTCTCTGCTTTCATAGCGCCCATGTAGGTTTATCTAATTTTCTGTTTTTGTTTGTATTTCAGGTCATGACATGCAGACCCCGATATGACATATTTATCAATCTCCCAGCACTGCGTAAATTAGATAACATGGTTCTTGTGAGATTTTATTTAACAAGTTCTGCACTTCATTTTTTTTTCTTTGAAGCGCCAACTATGACAAGAATCCATTTTAATATTTCTCCCACGTTGCAGGAGATTTTAGATAGTTTCAGTGACACAGAATTCTGGTATGTTGATCAAGGGATTCTGGCATCAGATTCAAATGCTTCAGGTTCCTTCAGGAAACCACTCCAACGGCAAGAGGAGAAATGGTGGCTGCCTGTGCCTCGAGTCCCACCTGGAGGGCTTCAGGAGACGACAAGAAAGCAACTTCAGCACAAGCGTGAGTGCACGAACCAAATTTTGAAAGCTGCAATGGCTATTAACAGCAATGCTCTGGCTGAAATGGATGTTCCCGAGTCGTACTTGGAATCACTTCCAAAGGTGTGGGCTCTCACCTATCATTTATGCTATCATTGCTTTAGGAGGCTGCTTGCAATTATGAATCACCTTCATGTTCTTCTCTTGGTTTCAGAATGGAAAAATCGCACTGGGTGATGTCATACATCGCTACATTACATCAGATCAGTTCTCTCCTGAATGCCTTCTTGATTGCCTTGATTTATCATCGGAGCACCAAGCTTTGGAGATTGCAAACCGTGTTGAAGCCTCGGTTTTTGTGTGGCGTCGAAGAATGAACCCCAGGCCAATGACCCATATGAGTCGTGCGAATTCGAAATGGGCTATGGTCAGAGATTTGATGGGAGATGCTGAGAAAAGAGAGTTACTGGCTGAAAGGGCAGAGAGTCTATTAATATGCTTGAAGCAGAGGTTTCCAGCTCTTACCCAGACAACTCTGGACATGTGCAAAATCCAGTGCAACAAGGTTGGATGTTTCTTATTCTTAATGACCCTTGTAGTACATGATCAATTAAATTTCAGTATCTCAGCTAAGTCTTTCCCTTGATATCCTAATGAAAATTTTCAGGATGTTGGAAAATCAATTCTGGAAAGCTACTCCAGAGTGTTGGAAAGTTTGGCATTCAATGTCATTGCTCGTATTGACGATCTCCTCTACGTAGATGATCTGACAAAACATTCAGACAAGTTCTCATCCATTCCGGCCGTCAGTGTCATAGCACACAAGAGAGTTTCAATTCCATACTCAGTGCCTGTCTCAAGCACTCCATACGCAACTGCATACACTACACCAAGTTTCTCACCTGCACCCTTGGCTAGTCCTGCAACAAGGGGAGATGCATCCCCCTTAATTAGCAGAAAATCCCACAGCCGTGGATTTGGTGTGAAGCGAGTCCTGACGAATTATCTTGGCGTAGAAGTTAAGGGGTCTAACGGCATCAAAAATATGATCTCATCAGAAACTATGTCAACCACAGACCAAGAATCCTTGCAGCTGCAAGCATGCACAAGGAAACTGGAAAGCAGGAAGGAAATCCCAAGTCCACCAACATGTGACTAACTGCAAACCAAAGTTTCTAAAATGGTTATACATCTTTTTCAAGTTCTTGATGGTTGGGCTGGGTCACATCTCATGAAAATAATGTGGACGGACGTTGTAAACCTGTGGTTCAGCTGATGCTGCATCAGTGTGCTTAGTTTGATTCCAGTAATGGGTGATGTGTGTGTAGTGTTTGATGGGATTCACTACATCTAAGTTTTCTTGACTGCACCTGGTTGGGCTGGGTCACATCTCAGGAAAATAATGTGGACGGACGTTGTAAACCTGTGGTTCAGCTGATGCTGCATCAGTGCTTAGTTTGATTCCAGTAATGGGGGTGATGTGTGTGTAGTGTTTGATGGGATTCACTACATCTAAGTTTTCTTGACTGCACCTGAGTGCTGTAACAGTGCTTCTTCATATGACAAGCTTGGGTATTATGTGTGTGGTTGGATATTTAGGTTAGAACTATGATTCCATCTTTCAAATGATATACAGTAACTGATGTGGAGAAAGAAACGTGTCTGGTTGTCGATGCAATCTTGGTTCGCCTTCCTCATTATTTGCAGTTGAAAAAAAAAAAAAATTTAAAGCACACACATGTCAGTTTAGTAGAAATTACATTATCATGTCTCCTTTTTCATCAAAATATCTTGTTTAAACCCTTTTCTAATGATATTTTGGCATGCATTATTTATTTGATTATACCTTCCATATCGATAAATGATATATCTGAGGATTCCCGATATGTATTAAATAATCAATTATAGGAACCTTGCAACTTCCCATAACTGACCAACTCTGAACAGAGAAGAAAACAGGTTGAGAACTCTCTCTTACTCTCTCTAATTGAAGAATTGGCTTTAGAATTTGTGGTATTAGTGTATTGCGCCTCAATTTTCCTCATTCTAAATATTTTTTGTAATAAAAGAATGGGGAAATTAATTAGAAATCTCTGATTGTAATGAGGAGGTCTTTATTGTAACATGATTTAACATATATTGTAATAGAAAATAACACTTACTGTAATGAGTTATAGCTCTGTCAGAGACTAAAAAATAAGTCAAATATCTAGCAGAGACTTCTAATTAATTGCCTTAAAAGAATCTATAAATTAGCCTGTAAAATGCAGTACGTTGAACATTTTTTTTTAAGCTGAAAGGTCTATGATCGGCCATTTATTTATAAGAGGTGAGATGGCAAAAGCTTAATACAACTGGGTTGGCGAAGCCAATCAAAAAGATCATCACAAAAGAAAAACAATGATAATAGAAATACAGCAATTATATATATATATAGAGAGAGAGAGAGATGATAGTCCATCCCATGAATAAGTACGTCATAGAATAGCTGGAGGATGAAGGCCCGGACGTCGGTGACAATGTCTACCATCATCATCTTCAATTTCATCCTGTGCACCCAAGTTGAAGATGTTTTAAGCTTTGACCAGTTCTGCAACTCGCCAAACCTCATCTTGAATGCCAGGAAATGTATTGGTTTCTGTAAGATTAGCAGCTGGATTAATTTTTTTGTCGCAGAGGGGTTACAAGACCGATCTCGTGGTGCAGGTAAATAAATTCTGACACCCCCTTTACGAGTAGATCATTTCGTCCCACCATAAGAAGGGCTAATCGAGGCTGATAGGAAGTGGCTCGTTGCAGAAGGATAGCTTAGAGAAACTAGGCCTCCAAATGGACCAATAGGAAGATTATAGCCTGGGATAGAGTATGGGCCTGTATTAGTATTCATGCATTACGTTGAACGTAATGCAAAGCATGTTTGGGAAATATCTCATTGCAGTATTTATATTTTCCAAGTTAAAGTTTGGAAAGAAGGTAATCCCAATGAATAACAAGCATTATCATCATAAAATTAGCATTCACCCTCTTATCTGGAATACCCAACTTTCTGGATTTCACACTAAAATTGACAAAAAGACTTAGCGAACATTTCTTATTCAATGGGATAATAGATTTGCCAACCATTTCACTAGGTTGGAATGGCCGAGTGATAATTGTTGCTTATGAGGGCCCCTTCACAGGTTTGTAAATGAGTTAATCCTACTCAACACAATCATAATTATTGCTTAAATTAATAAATCATTTTTTATAGATCAAGCTCCAACTATTGCTAAAAGTTCAAGTTATTTGGCGATGAAAAACCCCCCACATCTATATGTATCAAGGATAGGGTACGAGGGGATTTGCACATGATGGTTAGTCTAGGATGAGTTGCGAAACAATAATATTACTATGTGAACCACATTATCCATTGAGAACGAAAGTTGGGCACACTCTATGAGGATATGTCACATCAGAGATTATACTTCTAAAGTTGGGTTACATTAATCCTAAGGGTTGATGTGACACATTTTTATAAGGTGTGTCCAACTTAATGTACACTAAAATATTTTCCTTATCCATTTAACAAGATGAGTTGTCAAAATCTGATGCCACTATGTGAACCATGTAATACATATAAGAATGATAAATAGTTAGGGCCATCTAACAAGATGGGCCGTCAAGCTCCAACGTTACAACGTGGACCTCATAATGCATATAGAATCCATAAAGCCATATGGAGTCGCCCCTCATGACACTTGGGGGATTCAAACATGTGACCTCACTTTGATAGTATGTTTTATGATCAAGCTCTAGTCATTGTGCCAACCGTACTTCCTTTATTTGGTAGTGCACGTGTTGTGGGTAGGCAGAAAAAGCTTGGCATAAGTAGTTGGTTCATGTGATGGAATATGTTGTCAAATAATAATATCACAGACCAATAATTTATATAGTAACAACAAATCCACAAGGAGTCGTTGGACTCATAATCCAACAAACTTCCCTTGCCCATCTCCCAATGACAATTGGGAGATTTGAACATGTGACCTTAATCTAATACTAGATTTTAGTGTCTAGCCCCAATCATCTCAACAAGTGCAATAGAAGATTGAGCAACCATTCCATCCTAACAAGTCTTCTCTTGAGAAAAGATCGATCTCTTCTCGACAAGCTTCTATGCATTCATATTCAAGGAAGAGAGCTACTTAGCATATAAAACTTAATCATCCATTCTTCACTAGGCATCAGCCAACAACATCTAGCTTCTCATTTTTATTTTTCTGAATCGTGTTGACATTGTACTTATTTATGCCAATTTCTATCTTTTAAAGGACACATTTCTTGGCATTGCTTTATTGTGAAGTGTAGACCTCGGTGCCCGATTATGCCTCTTGGAATGGGAGAGTTGTGACTTCATGGTGTTATTTCCCTCATGGTGGGAAGAGTGGTGTGATCCTGGTGTTATGCCCCTTCGATAAGGAATATTTGAGAGCTGCGGCTTCAGAGTATTGTTCCCCTCGTGTGGAGGGAAGACCGATGTGATCCGGATGTTGTGCTCCTTGGATAGGGAAGACCTGAAATGTGCAACTTTAGAGTGTTGTTCCCCTCATGGAGAAAAGAACATTGTGATCTGTGTGTTATGTTCTCTTGAATAGAGAAGACATGAGTGCGAGTTGTGCACCAAGTGCTTGTGGCTGGTTGGTTGTCTAGTGGTATCCTAAAGTTGTTACTTTTGGGACAAGAAATAGAAGGTTGAGATTGTTTAGTTCCGAGTTAGGATAAAAATGATTATGTCCTCTTGTGTGTTTACTTTTATTCTTACATGTGATTTTTATTCTCCCTAATAACTCTCTTTAAAGACCCATTCATCTCTCCCTAGATCTCCATAGTGCAGCCAACACCAATATCACACAGAATGGGGAGGCAAAGAGGTGGCAAGAACAAGGAAAACTCTAGACACATATTTACAGAGGGAATGAATGATAGAAATTAAAAAGAGGTAAGCCACTTCTAAGACTTTTACATTTGCACACATGTGCACCATACTCTTTGCTCTCCATCTAGCTACTCCCGTTCCCCACATTTTTGACTTGAGCGTTTGAGAATTTTTCTTTGGGATCATTGTTGGCCCCTCGTTGCAAGTCATAGCCATGTTCCTTCCATCAATAAATTCAAACATTCGTGGAGATCAAATGGTCTAGATTATAGAACCATTTTTTTTCCTTTACACCATTAACTATGTGGACCCTATATTTCCATGTAGTAACAAAAAATTTATAGAGAGCCATTGGCCTCTTAATCCAACGCATTCATAACTTTTGAACTAATTACTTTTTATCGAAGGTGACAAAAATACGATATAAATAGCCTAGGTGACACTATAGCATTTCTCTATTTTGTAACACTTGGTTTCTTTGAAGCCTAAGCGTTAATGGTTTTCTATGGAAAGAAGAACCAACTTAGAACACAAATCATCTATGTGATCATAAAAGGTAGTTTAAAGTGTGTTGTTATTTGTTACGCTCAGTGGTGATTCTCAAAACATCGGGAATAATATAAAGGAAAAACTATTCTACTTTGAATTCAATGAGGAGGAATTTTATATAGAAATACTAATACCATCTTGATCAATTTGTTGAATTCGATTCAGCGGGTAAAATAAATGATCTTATCCACCGACAACATCGGGAAGGGAAGAGCAAAAGTTTATTGAAGTATTTTGTCATGCATTTTTTTATTTTTTATTAGATGGGCACAATGTGCCTCCATATATTGGTTAACGAAAAAGTCAAACATATAAAAAAGTGTAATTCTCACTGTTCTCAAATATTATTTTACCAGCCTAGTAACCTACCACACTGGCCAAATCTGTAGTTACCAGTACTTTCCGGTGTAGCAGAGAGTCTCCATCTGTTGCCACACACTAACCAAGGACCGAGCTCTCTACATCCTCTCAAGTGCTTCATTTTTTGGTGAGTTGGAGTGCGCAATGTCTGTCTCCCGTCGATCCACCACTGCCCACCTGTTAGATTGGACTCGACGCAATTCATCTAAAGGTAGCTCATGAGATAATATCTTATATTCAAATTACAATATTTAAAAGAGTTAATTAAGTTAACTATTTTGGATTCTCTCCTCCCACACTTTCACTTTATTGAACAATGCACAATTATAGGGGAGTTTATAAGTTTTTGAACTCTAAGATGTTACACTCATGAGGTCCATAAAAGGAGAGTGTCTTTTTGATGGAAGATACTTCTATCTCCTCTCTTGATCCTTCTTTTGGCCTTGGCCCCTCTCATCCGGAGTAGAGCTCCATCATTCAGTCTCCATCTTAGTGTACTGTTGCAGTCAAAAGTGAGGAAACTTCGTCACAGACCCTACATCTTGCTCTGTGAAAGTGATCTATAGTTGTTTCATCATCTTCATTGAACCGCAGACATCCCATAATGTCGCTACGTGAGTCTTTTTCACTTATTGTTGTATACTAATCTGCACGATGTGCGATCCAGACTCAATTCATTCTGCTGTGTATAAGAGATTATTCCATCGCCACCCTCCCAGAACCCCTTCTCCTTGTGGTATTAATCCTTCCCCTCCCCCTCTACGCCGGACATACTCACCAAAAGAGAGAAGAAAATGGATGCTCCCATGAAGCCTCTGCTCCTGGTTGTTATGTTCTTGGCTGTGGTTATTGATGATCAGTTTATCCCCATGTAATTTAAATAAATTACATATCTATTTTGGTGATTAACAAAACTCAGATATAGTTTAATCTAACAAGATTTCTATGAGATTTAAGCACAGGAAGCAAATCAAGGAAAAACAAGCAAAATCAGTGAGTATTTATCACCACCCTGTAGTATTTATAGTTCAAAGCATAAAATTCTCTTAAGTACACATCGACTTCATAGTTGTTATAACGATTTCCTTAGAATCATAACGATTTGCTAAGAAATCACAACGATTTGCCTCTGATAATGATTCGCTAAGAGATCGTAACGATTTGCCTCACATAACGATTCGCTAAGAGATCGCAACGATTTGCTCTCGTAACGATTCGATAAGTGTGCATATCGATTCCTAGCTCATAACGACTTGGTCATCACAATGATTTCTTAAGTGAGAACAACGGTTTGCTCTCACAACGATTTCAGTTTCACAATGACTCATTCACTGTAACGATTCATTAAGTTACATAACGACTTGGTCGCCGTAACAATTCGATACATTAAACAATGAATCGTTCACCATATCGACTCGACAAGTGAAACAACGATTTGCTCATAACGATTTAGTTATAACGACTTATCCATAATGATTTGCTGATAGTATCATAACGATTTGTCTCTACAACGATTCGGTTATTAATGCATAACGATTTGTGTGTACATCGATTTGCTTATGAATGTATAACGATTCACATGAATAACGACTCATCAACACAACGATTTCATAAGTCATAATCATATCGATTTCATGATTTATAACGACTTGATATTCAAACTTATTCTCACATAGTTTGAAAAGTCAAAGTCTTCCCTTGCTTCTATCTCACATCCATGCATTTATTATGACTGAACATATCACTGCACTGCATGCAAATGATATCTTCTATTTCCATTCTTATACTGTAAACATCTTTTTAGAAGAACAGAATGGAATTTACATTTCCGTATAAAAATCTTTCTTAATGTTGACTGACACCAAGAGACAGCTTAGTTGTCCATCGTTTAAGCTTTTAATGCGTGCAGGTCTCTGACAGCACATCTCAATACAACGTTGGACACAATAGAAGCCGAAGGATATCAAAGAGGATTCTCTCTCTTTGCGTGCATGAAAAGCTAACGACCGTTGACTGAAAGCTTTACAGTGCCATGCAGTCTAACGTAAACAAAAGCTTAGAGATAACAGACACTTCAACGTTCAATTTTCAAATGAAAGTCATATATAGAAGGCTGAAGCCCCAGAAACGAACAACACTCGCGACAATCTTTTACAAGCTTTCTGCGAGCATCTGAAAGAGCGAAGCTTCACTCCTCTGCTTGTCTAGCTTTTAGCTCTCTGCATCGAGTGTAGATCTTAGAGAGAGAGCATTTTTGTGTACTGAGAGAGTTCATTACTGCTCATTTTCTTCCTCTCAGTATTCGCTTCAGATCAAGCATTGTGATGTTAGCTTGATCTAGAGGCTTGTCTTCCTGAACACATTCTTATGTAGTTGCCCTTTATGTAGAAGGAAGACCTGGTGGGTTCCAGGGTGTTCGTTTTCCCTTCGTGTAGAAGGAAGACCTGGTGGGATCCAGGGTGTTGTAATTCCTCTTCGGGTTGTGAAGAGATGACCAGCTGCAGCTGGGTGTGTAAGTGTCCTTGAGGGGGACTGTACCCTTGGGTAGTAAAATCCTGAGTTGTTGCTTAGGGACTGGATGTAGGACTCCTGTGGAGAGGAGGTCCGAACCAGGATAAATTCTTTGTGTCATGTGTTTGATTGCTTTGTTTTTCTATCCTCTTTTTACTAACACTAACATCTATCGAAGTGTGTTTTGTGTGATTTTTTTTGTGGACAGGTTTTAAAGTGATCAAAATTTTAATATCCCATTCACCCCCCCCTGGGCTAGCTAGCTGGGCAAAAAGTGGTATCAAAGCTAGTCTCTTCGACAAAGAAGAAGATCCAACGATCTGAAGAGAAAAGATCAAATGGCAACCCAAGGTCACTTCGAAGGTCAATCAGTTAACAAGCCACCACTGTTCGATGGTGAAGACTACACATACTGGAAGACAATAATGGAGTTCTTCTTACAAGGACTCGACTATCAGATCTGGTCGATTTTTGAAGAAGGTGACCTTCTAGTTACAAACGAAAAGGACAAGTGGACTGAAGACGACAAGAAGAAGATCTCTTTGAACTGCAAAGCCAAGAGCATCCTGTGTTGTGCTCTTAGAAAGAAGGAGTTCAACCACATATCAGCCTGCAAATCCGCTACGGAAATGTGGGAGAAGCTAAGGATCACATATGAAGGTACTGACAAGGTTAAAGAAACCAGAATAGACATTCTGGTAACACAGTACGAAAGGTTCCAAATGCAACAAGGAGAATCCATTACTCAGATGTACAGCAGATTCACCGATATCACTAATGGGTTAGCTGGTTTGGGTAAGACTTATCAGATGGGAGACATGGTGAGGAAAATACTCAGATCCCTACCTGCCTCGTGGACTCCAAAGGTTACTGCAATAGAGGTGGCAAATGACTTGAAGATAATGTCATTAGAGAAGCTTATTAGGTCCCTCATGGCCCATGAAATAAATATGGAAAGGTTGGGAGAATCTTCTAGCAGAAAGAAGCATTCCAACGCACTCAAGGCAGAAGAAGACGAATCAGAAGAAGGCTCATACAGCCAAGAAAGCATGAACAACAGTGAAGATGAAGAAGCAATGCTGTCCAGAAGATTACAACGAATACTAGCTAAGAAAAAGAAGTATCAGTCCGGGAGAAGATACTTCAAGAAAGGAAAAAACCTCAAAAGGTTTGAAGTCAAAGATTCAAAGAAAAATGAACCAATCTGTTATGAATGTAAGAAGCCCGGACATATCAAGGCAGAATGTCTGAAACTCAAGAAAGCTAAATTCAGAAAGAAAGATGGTTCCAAGAAATTCAGAAGGTATAAGAAGAAAGCTATGGCAGCAGCTTGGGACAACAGTAGTGACTCGGACAGCGAGTCAAGCTCAAGCAATGAAGAAGAAGAAGAAGCAAACCTGGAATTCATGGCCAACATCGAAGATAAGGTAACATCAGACTCATCTTTTTCCCCATGTAATGAATCAGATTCCGATAATTTGGAAGAAGCTTTTAATGAACTATATTGTAAATACAAAGAAGTATGTAAATTACTAAAAATAAGTAAGAAAAATGTCGCATGTTTAGAAAATACTAACTCAGATTTAAAATCTAAAAATGAGCAAATAGAAAAATAAATTACGGAACTAAAAAGGAGAAACGATTTGTTATGTGAAGATCTGAAGAATAAAAATGAACAAATAATTAAACTAGAAAAATAGGAAACTCCAGATGAACTTAAAAAGGAGATTAACACACTAACTGAAGAAAATGAAAAGCTATTAAGTACATTAGATAAATTCACAAATGGAAAACCATCACTAACATTAAAGGGAGCTAGACGGTCAGGCAAAAAGAAACATGGTTTAGGATACACACCTCCAGACAATGAAGAAATAATAATACATCCTAAAACATAGCCAACACCAAAGTTTATACCTGAACAAGACATAGCATATAAATCAAATTTTAAATACATTCCAACTGAAAAGGTATCTAAGATGTCTTGTTGTAGCCATTGCTATAAGTTAGGTCATATCAAAGTATCATGTCCAACTAAATATAAAAAATGGGTAATTAAGAAGAAAATGGATGATACTAACCAATCAGGACCCAAAAGAACTTGGGTACCTAAAGCTTAGTGTCTTCATTGCAGGGAAACCCTCGGGCATCTAAATGGTATTTGGATAGAGGATGCTCAAGGCACATGTCTGGAAACAGAAAGTTATTCTCACATCTAGAAGCTGAAGAAGGCACAGTCACCTATGGAGACAATGGAAAATGGACTGTAATAGGCAGTGGATCAGTAGGCAGCAAAGGAAAAACAGTGATTGAAGATGTGTTATGCGTCAAAGGACTAAAACACAACCTTATCAGTATCAGCCAACTGTGCGACAAAGGACATCAAATCATATTTCAAGAGTCAAAGTGCAGCATTATGAAGGATGGTGCAGTCATCTTTGAAGCCAACAGAGAAAAGAACCTGTACGTATTGTACCTAGAAGAACTAAAAGATCAGGATATCTGTCTGGCCGCAAGCAAAGAGCAGTCAATTGAACTGTGGCACAGAAGATTGGGCCACTGCAGTTTGGATGGCATGAGAAAGTTGATCAAGAGAAGCTTGGTGGAAGGCCTACCCATAGTTAGCACAAGAATGGATGGTGTTTGTGGGCCATGTGCAAAAGGAAAGCACGTCAAGTCATCCTTCAAGTCGAAGACTGTGGTAACAACCTCAAAACCCTTAGAAATCTTACATATGGATTATTTGGGCCAATGAGAACCACAAGTCTTGGAGGAAAGAATTTTGGGTTTGTTATAGTAGATGATTACTCCAGGTTCACATGGGTTTCTTTCCTAAAATATAAAGATGATACTTTCGATAGTTTTGTAAGCTTCAGCAAGAAGGTTCAGAAGGATAAGAAGTATAGTATTATCAGCATTCGATCGGACCATGGAGGAGAATTCCAGAATGAGAGATTTGCTAAGTTTTGTGATGATCAAGGCATAGAGCATAATTTCTCAGCGCCAAGGACACCACAACAAAATGGAGTTGCTGAGAGGAAGAATAGAACGCTATTGGACATGGCAAGGACAATGCTGTCAGAATATGATTTGCCAAGATATTTTTGGGCCGAAGCAGTTAACACTGCATGCTATATCTCAACCGAGTCATGATCAGGCCAATCCTGAAGAAGACTCATATGAGCTATACAAAGAGAAGAAGCCGAAGATCAGTCATTTCAGGACATTTGGATGTCCATGTTTCATCCACAACAACGACAAAGAGACCTCGATAAGTTAGATGCTAAATCAGATGAAGTATCTTCATGGGATATGCCTCTAAACCTAAAGGATATAGAGTATTTAATAAGCGTACCTTGTTAATTGAGCAATCAGTACACATTATTTTTGATGAAACTAACCCTTCCTTGAGAAAGGAAGTCGATAGTGATATTGATGATACAGATGAATTGTCCAAGAAATTAAAGAAATCATCTATCGAGGACAAGGAAGATCCACCTTTGGAAGACCTGCAACAAAGGATAAACCCACGATAATCTTTCAAAAGAATGGAGATATAAGAAAGATCACCCACCAAAAAACATCATTGGTGATCCATCTATTGGGGTAAGGACAAGAGGTAATGTAATCCCCTACGATTATCTAGCTTTTGTTTCACAAATAGAGCCTAGGACAGTTAATGAAGCTCTCACTGATGAATCTTGGATTTTAGCCATGCAAGATGAACTGAATCAGTTCAAGAGAAACCATGTGTGGTCACTTGTTCCTAGACCATCAGATCATCCAGTGATTGGCACCAAATGGGTGTTTAGGAACAAATTAGATGAAGCTGGTGTGATCATAAGAAACAAGGCCAGACTGGTAGCTCAAGGCTATTCCTAAGAGGAAGGCATAGATTTCGATGAAACCTATGCACCAGTAGTTAGACTTGAGGCTATTAGAATTTTACTTGCTTATGCATCTGCATTAAACTTAAAACTCTTTCAAATGGATGTGAAATCAGCATTTTTAAATGGTTTTATAAAAGAAGAAGTCTATGTGGAACAACTGCCTGGTTTTGATGACATAGATTCTCCGGATCATGTATTTAAATTGCATAAAGCTCTATATGGTTTAAAACAAGCACCTAGAGCATGGTATGAATGATTAAGTGCATTTCTATTAGATCATGGTTTTATTAGAGGAAAAGTAGATAACACACTATTCATTAAGTCTAAACTCAAAAATGTGTTACTTGTTCAAATATATGTTGATGATATAATATTTGGATCTACTGATGAATCTCTTTGCAAGTATTTTGAGAAGCTAATGCAGGGAGAATTTGAAATGAGCATGATGGGGGAGCTTAACTACTTCATCGGATTGCAAATCAAACAAGGAAAAGAAGGCTCACATATTTGTCAAGCCAAATACACAAAAGAGCTGCTAAAGAAATTCGTTTTGAAAATGCCAAACCACTGTCAACACCAATGAGTACATCAACAAGATTAGACAGTGATAAAGATGGTAAGAAAGTAGATCAGAAGCTTTATAGAGGTATGATAGGTTCTTTGTTTATTTAACAGCAAGTAGACCTGATATATTATTCAGTGTTTGCATGTGTGCTAGGTATCAGGCAGACCCTAAAGAATCCCATTTAATTAGTGCCAAAAGAATTTTTAGATATTTAGAAAAAACCATGATTTAGGTTTATGGTATCCAAAGTCATGTGAAATCAACTTAGTAGGTTTTTCTGATGCTGATGCTGATGCTACGCTGGATGCAAGAAGATAGGAAAAGCACCAGTGGATGTTGTCAATTTCTTGCAGGATATCTGATCTCGTGGTCTTCAAAGAACAAAATTCATGGCACTGTCTACAGCTGAAGGTGAGTACGTGGCTGCTGGAAGTTGTTGTACACAACTTCTGTGGATTAAGAACACTTGAGGATTATGGACTCCAGATCAAGACAATTCACTATTGTGTGACAACACAAGTGCAATAAATCTAACCAAAATCCAGTTCAGCACTCAAGAACTAAACACATTAGGTTAGATATCATTTCATCGTGATCATGTAGCAAATGGTAACATAGATATTTCTTTCATTGATACTAATAATCAGTTAGCAGATATCTTCACAAAGGCCTTACCTGAAGAGAGATTTACATCTCTTAGAAGGGAACTAGGCATGTGTAAATTGTGAAAGATTTATCTGTATGAAAACTGAAATATTAATTTTCAGATTGTCAATTACCTTTTCTCTTGAATTTAAGTAAAAAATTCCTCAAATATTGCCTGGTTGTTAATATCCTTGTCGGTTCGGTTCGCTATTTTATAAGGTTTTATTTCTGTCGAACTAGTCAGTTTGTCATTTTTTGTCTTTATGGCGCCTCAGATTTCGAAAAGTCTCTTTATCCTTAATTCATATATCTCGTAATCTGTGTGGCAACGATTCACATACCACCTTCATCTCCCTCTATCTGCCTGAGGCGATACCCAATCGACTCCGGCATCGACTCTCTGAGATTTCAAGCTTCCAACTCCTTCCCGCGAGAAATTTCTTGAGGGTTTCTGCTTCACCTCTCCTTCCAATCATCCAGAATCTTTCCCCATTCAATTCCATGGCCTCTTCTGGTGTTTCTGGCAGCGTCGGGGGCTACGGAGCTGAGTTTCTCACTGCAGAGCAGCAAGAAAGATTTACCTCAGTGAAGACGAAGCTGTGTGGAAATAAGGCTGTAGATGTTGCAGATTTGCAGAAGAATGGAATGGGCAGTGTAGTTGCAGCATTGGAAAAGATGAAGTGGTCAAAGATAGCAACTCTATCAGAAGTAAGCTACCCAGACCTCGTCAAAGCTTTCTATGTGTGCTTGAAGATTGAGGATGACGGGTCCTTGACATCATCTGTCAAAGGAACCCAGATTAGAATCTCATATGCTTTTTTGGAGTCTCTATTTGGAGTTTGCACCACCGGTCACAGTGGGGTTCACACTGTGGACACCCAGGCTAAGGGATTAGGAATTATTGGTCCCGAGTTTAAGCCTAAGGATGGGAAGTTGGATATCAACCAGATGAACGCATTCAACCACCTCCTACACTTTATAGTTTGTCAGATTCTGGTCCCTAGAAGTGCCACTTTCTCAACTTGCACCAAGGCAGATTCAGATATGATGTTCTGGACCATCCAAAACTAAGAAATAAACTTGGCAGAAGTTATTCTGGAAAGGATGAAGTTTGCGTCTGCTCAAATTTGAGACAAAAAGAATAAATTAAATGTGTCCCTTCCATATGCTCACCTGCTCACCAAGGTTTTTCAACATTTTGATATTAATTTGTCTGGAGCAGTGCTAGAGAAGATGGGGCAGGCAATCCGCAGCAGAAATTTAAAGAAGAGCGGATTCTCTCTGGTTAATGGTATATGGACCAAGACTTCAGTGGCTGAGGGTGAAGCCATCATCGACGAAGCCCAAGAGGTCCAGCAAGCAGTAGCAGCAACAACAGTTCAGGTAGAGGCAATTGAGCAAGTAGATACCAGGGCAAAAGTACCAGCAGCAGTAGAACCAGCAGCAGCACCAGCACCAGCAGAAGATGCAGCAAGCAGCAGAATAGAGGATATTCCTCCTGAGCACCTTGAACCTGTCGAACAATTGCAAGTGATTGCCCCTCCAACTTCTATGGTAGGGTCAGTCCTCAGAAGAGTGCTAGACTCCATTCCAAGCACTCAATGTGTGCCAGAGGTTGCTCCTGAAGAAGAAGTTATGGCATCAAACCACACTGCAGATGTGGTGATGGAGGAAGCTCCCATTCAGGGGGAGCAGGAGATTGTGATTGAAGATGTGCAAGGAATAACCTCTCCTATTCAAGAAGAGCAAATTGTTGAAGAGCAAGCAGCTTCTCAGGGGGAGCACACAGCTAATGTTCCCAATGTTGATCAGTTCAGAGAAGGCATAGTGGAAAGTGCCTCAGATGACAGTGATGACTGCATGGAGCCCGTTGCAAGGGCAAGAGAAGTCAAGGGAAAAGAAGTGGCTCAGGAAACTCCTCTCCTTACCTGGCGGCCACATCAGAAGAAGAAGAAACTGAAGATAAATATGAAGCCTGTTATCAAAAGACTGGATGAGCAAGGCAAAATTCTATGCTCAATGCAATCAGATATCCAGTCAATCTTTCTTAGACAGAGTTCAGCAGCCAAGGAGATTGGAGCCTTGACATCTGAGATCCAATCTTTGAAAAATGATTTTGGAATAGTCAAGTAAGTTTTCAGATGGATGAGAAGTGAGTTTGGCAGTATCAAAAAGCTTGTGACTAAAATTTTTGCCCCTTATACTCCTTGGGCCATTAGGGGCACCTTCCAGAAAAGCCAGCAGGGCCATCTGTGCCAATTGCAAAAAAGTCAGCAGGGCCATCAGGGCCATCTGAGAATGAAGCTGGGCCATCAGGGCCATCTGAGAATGTGGTTGGGCCAATAGGGCCAGTGGATCCAAGAGTAGAAGAGCCTGTTGTAGCTCCAGAAGCCCCTATCTATCTGCTTGCACCCCCATTCTATCATCTCTTCTTCGCACCCACCTCACCTTCAAACAACTTATGCCTCGCACCATCTCTTCTCCCACTCCCTTTCCCTCTCAATCCATTCCATCACCTACCACCTCCTCTTCCATTTTTCTTCTCCTCCTATCATTGAAGATCATCCAGTCTCATCATCAGCTGGACCTTCATCTTCATCTGGTCCTCCATCTTCTAAACCATCCCCCCTTCCTACTCATACTAGTTCATCATTCCTTCATCCTCAACCTCCTCCTTCCTTTATTGCTTTTATTCCTGAAAATGCACAACTTGCTAGTGCATTTTCCAATAAATTTGAGGATGAACTTGAGCGAAAAACTCTCACCTCAATCTTAGCGCTTGCCAATCATGTCCACAGGATAAATTCTCCCAGTCGTGTCTCTAAAAAGAGAAAAATTTCCACCTCTTTTGCTTTTCCTTCTAAACCAAACTTTCCTCCTCTTTAGTTTTCCCTCACTGTTGAACATAAGAGGAAACCAATCTATAAAGAATATCTCCAGAAATGCATTCTTGCCACCCTTTCTAGACTTCCTCATCTCATTCTCACTGATCATCTTCTTGTTGTTCTTCCCTATTGTCATATCTCTAAAACCGATCAGTCCAAAATCTTCCAAACGGCTGAATGCAAGACTGAAGATCAATGGGCTAAGGTGCACAAGGTGCTCTACAGACAATTTTTGCTTGCAAAGTCAGATCAGTTTCCACCCAGGGATCATCCCCTTACCTTATCTGAATGGTTTGTGATCCATCATCAAGCCATATGGGGACCCACTATTCTCACAGAAGTAAGACTTACTCAATACTTCCAGCTTTACAATGACTATCGATATCTCCACAAGCTACCTGAAGTTCAGTTAGGTCAGTTTCAGGGAGCCATTTCTTTGGTCAAGATTGAGAATCTTGTCAATCGCCCCTTCAAGGTAGATTTTGCAACTTTGAAAATACCAGAAATAGTCTTTCTTCCCAAGTTGCATTCTTTGGTCATGAACTCCTCAGTTGGTCCAATCATTTTTGAAAGATTTGCTCGGGTTATGGGAAGAATCTCTGCTCAGCAGGGTCGCCTCCCCTCCTTCTCTCGTTTCCTTTATAGAGAATTCTATTAGGGGCGCATATCATCTGAAGTTCTTGCCCCTCTACTTTCTGAGTGTGAAAGGCTTTCTCCCACTGACTGGGAAAAGCATTATAATCAGTCTTCCCTTCAGCTAGAATTAATCAATAGCTCCTTGTTCAGAGAAGGGAAACCTACTCTTACAGCTGAAGCCTTTTTGGACATGAACTCTATCAATTTAGTTCAGGACCCTTACCTTCAGTGGGTCGAGCGGTTCAAGCTTTTTATGGCTTTGAAGAAAGATCTTCTGCAATATCAGATCCACTACCCTATCAAGATCAACCAATTTCTTCGATTTTCCAGCTTTGGCTCTTTCATGTCCTTCAAAGAATCTCTTGGCAAAGATGAATATGCAAATTTTCTAGAAGATCAGCACCAGCTTCACATCAAGAGAATGCTTCCTGACATGGGGTCATCTTATTCTATTGCTTTTGGGGTATTTCAAACCAATTTTGATGAGCAGGAAAGCAAGGCTTTACGCATTCTTCAGCGGCATGCCTCCCTTCTATCTCCTACTTTCTACCTCCATGTAACCCCTTCAGATAAATTGCAAAGTTCTTTGATTTTCTTCTCTTTTCTCATCATCTTTGTCTCAGCATTTTATTCTTTTTGCTTAATTACAAAAAGGGGGAGAAGAATACATCATTCTGAAAACAACTCTAATTTCGCACAACTCCTTAGATTTATTTCATTTGTTTATGCCATGTTTTGTCATCACCAAAAAGGGAGAAATTGATGATCAGTTTATCCCCATATAATTTAAATAAATTACATATCTATTTTGGTGATTAACAAAACTCAGATATAGTTTAATCTAACAAGATTTCTATGAGATTTAAGCACAGAAAGCAAATCAAGGAAAAATAAGCAAAATCAGTGAGTATTTATCACCCTGTAGTATTTACAGTTCAAAGCATAAAATTCTCTTAAGTACACATCGATTTTCTAGTTGTTATAACGATTTCCTTAGAATCATAACGATTCTCTAAGAGATCGCAAGGATTTGCCTCTCATAACGATTTACTAAGAGATCGCAACGATTTGCCTCTCATAACGATTCGCTAAAAGATCGCAACGATTTGCTCTCGTAACGATTCGATAAGTGTGCATATTGATTCCTAGCTCATAACGACTTGGTTATCGCAATGATTTTCTCTTGTAACGATTCGATAAGTGTGCATATCGATTCCTAGCTCATAACGAGTTGGTTATCGTAATGATTTCTTAAGTGAGAACAACGATTTGCTCTCAAAATGATTTCAGTTTCACAACGACTCATTAAGTCTCATAATGATTCGATAAGTTACACAATGACTCATTAAGTTTCATAACGATTCGATAAGTTACACAACGACTCATTCACTATAACGATTCATTAAGTTACATAACGACTTGGTCTCCGTAACGATTCGATACATTAAACAACGAATCGTTCACCATATAGACTCGACAAGTGAAACAACGATTTGCTCATAATGATTTAGTTATAACGACTTATCTATAACGATTTGTTGATAGTATCATAACGATTTGTCTCTACAACGATTCAGTTATTAATGCATAACGATTTGTGTGTACATCGATTTGCTTATGAATGTATAACGATTCACATGAATAACGACTCATCAACACAATGATTTCATAAGTCATGATCATATCGATTTCATGATGTATAATGACTTGATATTCAAACTTATTCTCAGATAGTTTGAAAAGTCAAAGTCTTCCCTCGCTTCTATCTCACATCCATGCATTTATTATGACTGAACATATCACTGCACTGCATGCAAACGATATCTTCTATTTCCATGCTTATACTGTAAACATCTTTTTAGAAGAACAGAATGAAATTTCCATTTCCGTATAAAAATCTTTCTTAATGTTGACTGACACCAAGAGACAGCTTAGCTGTCCATCGTTTAAGCTTTTAATGCGTGCAGGTCTCTGACAGCACATCTCGATACAACGTTGGACACAATAGAAGTCGAAGGATATCAAAGAGGATTCTCTCTCTTTGAGTGCATGAAAAGCTAACGACCGTTGACTGAAAGCTCTATAGTGCCATGTAGTCTAACGTAAACAAAATCTTAGAGATAACGGACACTTCAACGTTCAATTTTCAAATGAAAGTCATATATAGAAGACTGAAGCCCCAGAAACGAACAACACTCACGACAATCTTTTACAAGCTTTCTGCGAGCATCTGAAAGAGCGAAGCTTCACTCCTCTACTTGTCTAGCTCTTAGCTCTCTGCATCGAGTGTAGATCTTAGAGAGAGAGCATTTTTGTGTACTGAGAGAGTTCATTACTGCTCATTTTCTTCCTCTCAGTATTCGCTTCGGATCAAGCATTGTGCTGTTAGCTTGATCCAGGGGTTGTCTTCCTGAACACATTCCTGTGTACTTTCCCTTCGTGTAGAAGGAAGACCTGGTAGGTTCCAGGGTGTTTATTTTTCCTTCATGTAGAAGGAAGACCTGGTGGGATCTAGGGTGTTGTAATTCCTCTTCGGGTTGTGAAGAGATGACCAGCTGCGACTGGGTGTGTAAGTGTCCTTGATGGGGATTGTACCCTTGGGTAGTGAAATCCTGAGTTGTTGCTCAGGGACTGGACGTAGGACTCTTGTGGAGAGGAGGTCCGAACCAGGATAAATTCCTTGTGTCATGTGTTTGATTGCTTTGTGTTTTGCTATCCTCTTTTTACTAACACTAACATCTATCGAAGTGTGTTTTGTGTGATTGTTTTTGTGGACAGGTTTTAAAGTGATCAAAATTTTAATATCCCATTCACCCCCCCCCTCCCCTCTGGGCTAGCTAGTTGGGCAACAATTATTGGTGCCCCAGAGCTGCTGCCCACTACCATAGGGGCAAGGGAATGCGGGTGGGTGCCCACCCAGAGGATGTCCCTGAGGATGGAGTCGTGCCCAGCAGCGACGCTGGACGTGAAGGCCTCCATCTTGGGCAAGTGATGCGCTGAGGTGAGGGAGTTGGGCTGGTGCCCCCACTATCTTTGCCCTCACTAGTGGATGTAGGATCTTAATTTAGCGGGGTCCTTAATGGTGTATCTATAGACTATATTTTTAATTAGGTGAGATCTCAAATAGTAAAAATTTGCATCCCTAATAAGAATTTTCCAATCCAGTGAGGAAGAGCAATCTTTTTACCTTCTTTTAATAAAGATTTTTATTTCCTTCTTTGTAGCCTGTACACAATGCCATGAAAGTGGGGGAAGCATGTGTCTCTCTCTCGGTTGTATGATTTGGTGCACCTGTAATTGCAAGGAAACATGCAGTCTCGCTCGAATGTAGGGTGTAAACTATCTGAGTCGAGTCGAGTAACAATCTTATTGAACTCAACTCGGTTGTTTTTTAACAAGTTCGAACTAGGCTCGAAGCTCACCGAGTATCTACTACCCAGGCTCAAACTCGGATTGTTAAACATTTTTCATGTTCGAACTCGGCTCATTGAGTGGCTCATTTAGATAAACGAGTTCAAACTCGAGCACAAATGCGAGCCCGAGTTGCCTTCAAGTAGGGATCTTTTGGGTTGGTACAAATATATTCTATCCATCCCATGCCCTAGTGGGAAACCCCTTGATGCTAAAATCATTTTATTTGTAAAAGCTAGAGTTTTAGAGAGAGAGGCATGATTTCAACTGTGTAATAAGGATATTTATAAATCAATCTTTTACATGGACTCAGAGTTTGTGAGAAAGATTATGAGATCCCTCCCACCGGCGTGGTAGACAAAAGCCACGGTCATTGAAGACTCCAAAAATTTGTCAACCCTTATTGTGGAAAAATTAATAGGGAGTCTCATGACATATGAGATAAACTTAAAAAGGGAGGAATAAGAGAAACCCCTTCTTAAGGGAAAGGATGTTGCTCTTAAATCCAAAAAGTCCAAGACACCCAGTTCAGAAGAAGGCACTTCAAGAGAAGATGAGGAAGAAGTGGCAAGGCTAGTCCAAAAGTTCAGAAAGTTTCTAATGAAAGATAAGTCAGTGCCTACCACGTCCTCTAAAGACTTCAAGAGAAAAGGCAAGAGAGGAGAATATAGCAGCAAGACAGAGATGATCTACTATGAATGCCAGGGAATTGCGCACATGAGCTCAAAATGCCCAATGTTTTTGAAAAAGCAGAAAAATTCAAAGCAATGAAGTCAAAAGCCATGGCTGCCATATGAAGTGACTTCGATGAGTCAAGCTCCACAATAGAAGATGTCCAAGAGAAGAAGGGTGTCCAATGCGGTCTTATGGCACATGAGGATGACTCTCCCGAGGTAAACTCTGACCGAAAATCCTACACTCTTGAGGAGATAGTATAAATGTATTCTACTTTGTATGGGAAATATAAGAAAGTCAAAAAGGAAAATAAGGGACTAAAAAATGAAAATTCAATGTTTTCTTCATGATGAAATTCCATGCATATCATGTTATGAACTCAATATGAAATATAAAAATCTTCATGATGAAAATGAAAACTTGCAAAGAAAAATAACATTGTATGAAGAGGAATTCAAATGCTTAGTTCATAATAATGACTCTTCAGAAAAGTTCAACATGTTAGAAAAGAAAATTATTTTTTTGAAATCTAAAAATAAAGAACTCAAAAACCATGTGCACGTGCTTAAAGAAAATGCTAAAGGTTCTGAAAATTCTGTCAAAAAGCTGCATGAAACTATAGATGAGTTGAAATCTACCATTTCTAGACTCATGAAGGGGAAGCAAAAGCTAGATGAAGTGCTTAGTGTTAAAGTCAACACTAATAGACATGGTTTAGGATACTCCCCTAAGAATAAAAAGAACGAACCTTTTGAGTCTAAAATAGTAACATCATTTGTTCATGCTTCTAATTGTTCAAGCACATATCATGCTAAACCACGACAAAAAAAGGCCAATTGAATCCTCATGCCAAGAAGACTGTGCAAGATAAAAAAACCTATCCATGGTAAAATTTATGTTTTGGTTAAGAAGCTTGCACAATCAAAAAATCATCATGCCATTCACATGCCACAATCCACACAACGCTCCACCAATGTTACATGTTATTTTTACGCTGGGTATGGCCATGTGAATTATACTTCTTCTGTAAAAAAAAAAAACATGCAAAAACTGAACTTGGTGTGGATTATGAAGGATTTATTGCCTTCCAGGACTAAGGTTGATGAACCCAAAACCATTTGGGTACCAAAGAAATCCACCTGAGAGCTGTGGTTGCAGGTGTCTTGAAAAAAATGGAATTGGAGCATTAATGTGAAATTCAAGACGCCAGAATTTTGTGAGATCATACTTATTTGTGTCTTTGCGCTCCCAAGGTAAGACATGCATACTCTTGTATCTTATTGTTTACTCTTATATATTTTTATCATAAGTTGCGTTTTCTGTTTTCTTATCATAAAAATAAATAAAAAAAGTTGAAAAATCAAAACACAAAAGACTAGTCCTAAAGTTTAGTGTCCATTGCATGTCTGTGTTTGCATGTCTATCCCCTGTGTGTTTGCATATATAGAATATGTAAAAACACCTTGCTTGACTCTTTCTATGGCCTAATACTCTCTTGCTATTCTTATTGCATTGGCTTAGAACTTAGTGTGCATTCATGTTGTCACTAAGGGGGAGTTAGCTAATTCAGTATGTGCATACATTAAGGGGGAGCCAAATAGTTTTGCATTTAACTTGATTGTTAAAATACATTTGAAATTAAGTCCAACACATTGATGCACAAAATTATGATTATTGGATATCACTTTATGATAGGTGGAAAATTTTTTTTTCTTAATACTTTTGCTATGCTTAAAATCCACTTGATTTGTAGTAACCCGTGAGGAAAAAGCTACCAGTCTAGGAAAAGGGGAACTGAGCTTAGCAACCAGGTCTTTCAACTTAACAAGTGAGAAGCTTCGCATTAAACAACAATACTTTCCTCAAAAGTGAAAGAAAAGAAAAGAAACAAAAAATTGATATCAATTGCTTTTGAACTACAAAAAAAAAGGCAGAGTGATAGCTACTAAAAATGGAGGGTTTATCATGCATGGATAAAATTAAGAGTATTCTCTAGTGTTAATTGGAATTTCTATCGTGTTAGTTGTGGAATGTATATCTAGAGGGGGGGGGTGAATAGATATAGGCCTAATTTAAAATGATATGAAGCAAATTTTAAGATTTGAGACTCAACAATTGCAACAGCAAAGACCAGAAGCAAACCACATAATGCAAGCAAGCTTTTAAGGTGGTTCGGCTCTAGTGAGGAGACCTACATCCATCCCTCACTTAATCAAGTGAGGTTGCACTAGAGCTGCTCAAATGAGCAAGATAGCTTAACACATCTGCTGATAAACAACTTGACACATCCGCTGACTCACAGCTTGAGTACAGAAACTAGATCTCACAATTCACATAGAACTGAGATCTCACATGCCCCACACTTTCAAGTGCGAGAGCAACACCTCTACTTCAAATAGAAGCACTTAACTAGATGAAGTAATCAAGAAGAAATAAAATCAAACTTGAGATGTTCGAAGTGTATGAAGAATTAGATCAAACACTAACGTTATGCCTAGCATAATTCTTCTACTCTTATTTGAATTGCTCTAAGCCACTTGTACGATTGTAAGATGATTTCCTCAAATTCGAATAGAGATATAGTTTTCTGTTGATGAAGTATCTGTAGATTCATAGACAAAAATCCGCCTAGTATGATGCAATTCCAGCTCCTTCCATGACAGACCTTCTCTCTATCTCTCTCTCTCAGAATCTTATCTGAAGTTTTCTCTAGAAGGCTTCTAGATCTACAGAGATCTCTTGCTCCAGCAACAGTTTCCTTCTTCATTGCAGGTAGCTTTTTATATCTCTCTAATCGGGTACCATCGGGTCCCAAAGCTGTGGAGAATATTTTGCCGCCAAAAAGTTCTTATGAAATCTTATATGGTGTGCCAGAGAACCCCCAACGAATCGGCCTTGTAAAAGATGCCTGGGCCTTGACTCGTGTGCTCAGAAGTGATAGCTGGCAAGATTCTCTTATCACTGGAAAAACTCTTGAGGCATGTGTCGACACATGAAATGACTTGTGTCAACACCCTTGAACATTTTCTCAATGTTTAGAGACTAAGTGTATTTCTTGCGTCGACCTATGATAGAGCTGGTGTCGACCTCCTGAGTAGATTCCTCAAACAGCTCATTGGACTTGATCCTTGTGTCGACCTCCTGAGTAGATTCTTCAAACAGCTCACTGGACTTGATCCTTGTGTCAACTTGATACACATGTGCGTCGACCTCCTGAGTCCTTTATGCAAAACAACTTACTAGACAGTAAGTGTGTGTCGACCTAATCTTGGACTTGAGTCAACCTCCTGAGTTATTTTGTTCAAACACTTATTGGACTTGTGTCGACCTGATAGTCAACATAAGTTGATCTCTTGTGTTGATCTTTACTTGGTGCTTACTGGAAGGCTTGACTTGTGTCGACCTGCTTTCTGTTTTGTGTCGACCTCATTTAGAAAAATCGCATGTTATGGTACCTGCTGAGAATATTAAGTTGTTAGAATATTTTGTAGACATCATTTGAATTAATTATCATAGTTATTTGTGACTTATGATATCATCAAAACTAGAGACTCAAAAATATCCCCCTTTTTTGTGATGTCAATTATGATTGATTAGTTATGACAACTATGATTAGTAATTCACTTGAAATGTATCAGCACACAGCAACAATTGTAGCAACACGATATTTTTAAAATAAATAAATAATAAAAATATTTAAAGAAAATGGATTAATAAACACCCAATAAACAATAAGAACTAATGGGCTTGTTATATTAGCTCACCTAAAGGTTATTAGGCCAAGCTAGGAGTTGGATTATGGGATAAGAGGAAAATACCCAAGAAATTCATAGCCATAATTGTATAGAAAATAGGAAAGGGCAAATTAGGATTTTAAACAATGGTATGTATAGCAATCCAATTCATGACCAACCATAGCAGTAACCTTCTAAAGGTATTTCTACTCCAATTGGAAGAAGAAATCTCCAAAACATGGAAAGAACAAGCTGGAACTGCACCCCATCTTTCCTAGTTGCAATAGGACTTGAATTAAATCCTAGACATATAAGTATTCGTCATAAGACTAAAGGGGAAGGTTCACCATTGTGTTGGGGTCGTGGGAGGCTAAGCTAGGGCACCAGGAGCAGAGGAGAATGGCTGGAGAACCAAGCTCTTCCTCAACCGTGCTCTGCTGCGACCTGTGCAACCAACCCGTGTTAGATCTTTTCAAAAGTAGGTATTCTCGAGCTAAAGAAGAATATAACTCGCACCATCTTGTAGAACTACATGTCTAGTTTCATATGCAAGTGATTTGCCTAATTTTCATCATGTATCCATGGAGTCATAAGCGTTTTCCCATCATCGTGCAAGTCTGTGTCATTTCTTGTTCATACTCATTTACACACCTACCGAGACCAAATTGCTTAGTCCAAAGGCATAGTTCTCTTCTTCTTGATGTCCCCTACGAGTTTCATGCTCACTGCTTTGTCCCAAGTGCCCTAGATTTCGAGTTATAAGCATTGCATGAAGATCGCTGCATGTTTCTACCGTTCTCGGGTTGAACGTTGAATCGCGACGTAACCATACATCGCGTTTTTTATCGATTGGTATCGTGTCGGACATGACCATCGCATTTACTTGAAAGGCAAAAACATATGTCGTCGCATTTTGGCTAGGGTTTTTAGCCGTTTCATGCATCAAACTGTGTGCCCGTTGACTGTCAGAAGTTTCTGAAACGCGACCACTAAGGTCGTCGCGTTTTGCCCTTATTTCCCACTTTTGGGGATCCGTGCTCTTTCGAAAATTAGGGTTTGCATGAACGCGACAGGCCTTGTCGTCACGATTCTTTAGCGAGTCCCATGAACGCGACAGACCTTCACGTTGTGATTTCGAGTCATCAATCGATTCCTTCCCTGTCTAGTTAACATGAACCTGACTGTCGACGTCGTCGTGTTTCTGGCCAGAATCGGTGTTGTTAAATGTGACCATCATACTCATCGCGATTTAACTGTGTTATTCCAGCAACTATTATTGTGTTAAATAAATGATTAATTAGGCTTGATAAGCATGTTTATACCCTATCACACTGTGTAACAAACAGTAAACAATCATGTTGGTAAACTTGATATATTTACATGTTTCTTAAATTTAAAATCTATTATGCACGACACTTACATGCTCTCATGAATTCATAAACATGCACACACTCCAAACGATTATCTTTGCCATGAGACCATGCTGAAAATACTTGAATAATTTATCTGGTAATTCACTTCAATGATTGCACATTATTCACCCAAGACATTAATGACATTGTTTCCGCTTTCCCCACGTGGATTTGGAATACCGATATCGTCGCTCCACTGTTCTAGAATTCCTCTAGAACGTCGAGCAAATCATTTTCTCTACACACTGTTCTCTTGACAAGTTGGAACCTCTCTATTGGACATTCCATTCTAGTAGACAAGGGACATTTTGTTAAGACATCTGTAAGACTCCGTACTCTGTGGATTCCCTCATGGAGACCGAGCTGGTTGTACCCTAACACCTATAACACCCTTAGGGATCAATGATAATTACATAATTGTTATAATAATCGTGCCATTTGATTGACAAATAATTGATAATTTCATAAGTTCTGTTATCATTTCATTACAAGTGCGGAAATTCATCAAATCTCTGTTGTGTTGTGATTGCAGGATTAATGGGCCAAGAAATGAAGTGTCAAATGGACCAATAAATTTGATTGGATCAAGAGAGAATAATGAGAGATTCTATATTTTTTAATATTCCATCTCTCTCTTTCTTTTCAAAAACACTTTCTCATTTTAAAAATCTACTCTCCTATTTTCCAAAAATCTATTTCCTTTATTCTCTCCCCCTTCCTCTCTTTCCCTACCATTTTATAAGCTTCCCCCCTCTCTCTCTCTCTCGGGTTATTCCTATTCTCACTTTCTCTCTCTCCCTCTTTCCTCTGCACACACCCTCCCTCTTCTCTTCTCTTCTTCTTCCTCTCTTTCTTCTTCCTTTCTTCCTCTCTCCCGGCTCCGAACAGCAGCAAGCAGCAGCAGCACCGCACCCCTGCGCACCCCTACGCGGCCCGCCTGGCCGCCTCCCCGCGCCCGGCTGCGCCCTTACGCGCCTGCCGCGCCCGCGCCCTACCACGTGCCGCCTCCACGCGCCCGCCCGCACGTCGCCCTGCCGCTCCCGCCAGTCCGCCTACCGCGCGGCCCCCGCGCGCCCCACCCACGTTGCATGCATGCAACGTGGGCCGCGCCGCCTCTCTCTCTCTCGCCCTCTCTCTCCTCTCTCCTCTCTCTCGCGTTCTCTCATCTCTCTCCTCTCTCTTTTCTCTCTACCCTCTCATGCGCTCTCTCTCCTCTCTCTCCCCTCCTCTCCTCTCTCTCGCGTTTCTCTCATCTCTCTCCTCTCTCTTTTCTCTCTTCTCTCTCTTCTCTTCTCTCTCTCACGCGCTCTCTCTCCTCTCTCTCTCTTATTTTCTCTCTCTCGTTCTTTCTCCTTCTCTCTCTATTTCTAATGTTTCTTTATTATAATTGTTAACTTAGACAGCATGTTGTTGATCTTTTTTATCTATTTAATGAGTTGTAGTTTTAAATCTTGTCCCATGGTCTTTAATCCCTCTTTATCTCTCTCTCTATCTATTTCATGTAGTTTAAATTTATTTCGTGCAACTTAATTTAATATCACCATATTATTTTCTTAAATAAAATCTAAGGTTTTCAATTCTAAAATCTTTTTCTCCGTGGATTCGACTCGGCTCTCACCACTTAACTACTGTTAAAATATTTAGTGTAGGCCGATAAATTTGAGATTGTTAGTCACGTATTAATTAACGACGTATTCGTGGGCTATCAATTTTTGGTGCCGTTGCCGGGGAATTAGATTTTTAGTTTTGATAATCTTGGTGTTTTTTGTATATATTCAGGCTAACATTTTCTTTCTTTTTGTAGGTATCAAATAAAAGTGAAAAATTCTGAAAATTGCAAAATTGAAGAATCTGTCAGAAATCTGTCACTAAAAGGAGATATGTAAGTAAAATGGGCTGTTTTGGGAAAACAAATCCGAAAATTGCACAAAAAATCAGAAAAAAGGTAAGTGAGGTGAGTTTCCTTCTCTCTCTCACTATTTCTATTTGTTTTACTTTCCAAAAGAACGAGGGATTGCGTTGGAGGTAGGTACCCTTAAAACCCTCTTGATTGAGTTTCTTTTTTTTAGTTGCCATGTTTAGATAATTCATTAAAAAATAAAAAAAAAATCAATCACTTGAATCCAATAAAAGATGTCATGCCAAGATTAGAAACCTTCCATCTTTAGGACATGCATCATTTAGACTTCCATCTTTAGGTAATTGCTTTTCTTTGAAAAGTTTCATTTCTTGTCGAAGATTGCGGGAGGCAAGGTGAGAATCTCAACTTTTTTAAAAACATGATCATGCATTGCCATACTTGCATAGAACCCCTTGCTTGATTTTGTGGTGTGCACATCATTTCTAAAATAATTTAAGGGCAATTTCCTTAACAAGATAAGGTGGGGATTTGATCACCCTTCCTTGACCCACAAACCACGATTCTCCTGCATCTTTTTGCATTCCCAGTTTTTAATAAAAGACAGTAGACATTGAACCTAGGGTTCACACTGAGATTTTGGTCCACCTAGGCCCACTATCAAGTTTTGGAAACTGGTGTCTAAGGCTAGAGGTTAAGTGGCAAATGCCTAAGCGGGAAAGTGGTTCTCTAATTAGGTCCCTATGAAAGTAGGGGGAGCCTCCCACTACCCCACCTCTTACCTGGCCAGTGGACATACATGTTAGTGGAGTTAGGTTGGGTCTAAGTCACTTTGTGAGAAAGCTTACTTTTAGATCCCAGATCCCTAGGTCAATTAGGTTAATTGTTTATAACTTATTTGTCTCTGCCTAAAAAACTAAAAAATTAAAAAATTAACAAAAAGAAAAAAAAATCTCATCTTTCTCATTCACAATCATATGTGGGCCAACCCAGCACATTATATAGGCCATGGCCCAAACCAATTTTCATCTCTCATTCAACGTGGCCCAGCCTACTTTGAAAATACACATCTCTTGTCAGCCCACTATGAAAGTTCATCCCCTGGGGTGGCCCAACTCTCATCTTTTACCCAAGATCAGGCCCATCATACTAATTTGTTTCATAATGGGCCATCTTTCACCCAAGCAGAAACACAATATTTTCAATGGCCTTCCATCTCCACTCCTTACCCAAAAGATGAACAATATGTCCCTCCTACAGAATTGAGTTTGCTTTATCAAGATCCACAAGGGGAAATTCAAGGACCCTTTCTTGGTGCTGAAATCATCTCATGGTTCAATGAAGGATTCTTTAGTACTGATCTGCATGTATGTTTATCAAATGCTCCAAAAGGTACACCTTTCCAACCACTTGGAAAGATAATGCCACATTTGATACAGAGCGATCATCCGATTGTGGCCCAAGCCCAAAGTCCTCCTAACAACAACTTTCATCCTTGGGTCCAATTTCAAAATAATATTCATGATCGAGGCCATGATGGGGGACAACATGCAGATCCTCATTCCATTTATACTTCTCCCCCACCATCAGGCCTATTTGATGATCAATTTGGGCAATCTATACAAAAGATCTATGATGCTCAACAAGTCTTTGAGCAAACATTCGCCCACCAACAACAAGAATTGGAAAAATCTTTTACCAGAACTGACCTTCTAATTGATCAGTTGATAGAAATCAGAAAGAGGCAAAATATTCAATTACCAACTCAATCAATTGACAATTATGAAAATCAATATCATGATTTTGATCAGCAATTTGACCCACAACTTTCACTTGAAACTTCACACCTAATGTGACTATGGACATGTCCACTTGGCAAAATGAGTGTAATTTTAATAAGTCAGATCAAGAGGAGATGGGTAGTTCTACAAATCAATTCATGATTTTTACCCAACTTGAATTTGACTGCCAAGAAGAGCCGAGCCATGATGTCACCTGTGAAGAATACTCTAGGGAGTTAGTTGAACTCAAGTTGGAGGGAGAACAAGAGGAAGTGGACAAGCTAGACGATGATAAAACTTTATTTCTTGCCCTTCCTAGGTCTAATGTGACCTTAACCCAAGGAGGGGATGAAGAAAGATGTGTGGAGATGGAATGGAGTCAAGTCATAAACCATTCTACTTGGATAGGGGAAGAGTTGAAATTTTGCCTGGCAGTAACTCTGATGATGACCTTCATGATTTAGGGGATGATGTGGATCTAACACCCATCCTTAACATTGGCAAAGCTAAAGTCAATTTGAACATTATGCAATTAGCCAACTGGTCAAATCCACTTGGAATTGATGAAAATCTTTGTGTTAAAGAGCCTCCACATCCAATTCCCAACAATTATGGTCTCCTTGACACTAGGCATATGGTGGAATCTCCAAGGATCCATGATACCCAAACCCTTTCTCACCTCAACAATATGAATATGAATCCTAAAATCGAGGTTGAAGAAAAGAATTTGGGAAAAATTAAGGTCCGAATTGAAGTGTTCAATACATTTGAAGACCTTAAGTGTGTAGAGGAATATTTTATAATTGAAGACATGATTCTTCCTCTATCATTTTCTGACTCTCTTTGGCAACAGGTTGGCTCACGTATGTATAGATACAGTCTTTTCCTCCAATGGTACAAGAGTTGGCACTTAAAGGAGGATAAGATCACATGGTGGCTCATTCTTAATGCAACTCGTTGGTTATGGAGCTTTATGGTGTCTGGCTGAAGACATTAAACTTAGCGCTTGTTGGGAGGTAACCCAATATTTTTAGAAAATTGATTTCTATTGATTTCATTTTTTTTTGTGTCTTAGGTGTTTGTTGGCCACTATCCTTTGATGAAGCTAGTGTGCAACCACCCGCATGTGATCATCAGGTTGCATCTCTCCTTTCTTAACTTACATTGGCTTTATTCTAATGTCATTACTTTTATGCCATTGAGGACAATGTCATTTAAGTTGGGGGGAGAGACAAATTGTATTTCAAATTTTTGTCCCTAACATTGTGTTCATGCTTCATATTTCATGCAAGAATTTTTTTTTCTAGCTTGACTCATAGTGTGTACTTGTGAAGGTGGTGAGTTGAAGGGGTGAGTTAACTAGTTATGTTTTTAGCATCTTCCTCAAAATACATTTGAAATTTCATCAACATAGAAAAATATTATCAGGAGCTATTCAAATGGATGATGAGAGTTTTACCTAACATTCAAGTTGATTGATTGATATTCTACACTCCTATTGACGACCAATCATGGGGAAAAAGCTACCTGCCTACAAATAAATGTGAAAATGTGTGTAGTAGTGAAAAAGGAAAAAAAAGAAACATGGAAAATGCCCCTGATCTTAGTAACCGGGCCTGTGGCTCCTAAGGTAAGAGTTGAGGCTCGCGTCAAACGGTGAAGGGAAGTGCATCACCATGTAAATGAAAAGGAAAAAAAAGAGCATGAAAAAAAAAAGAATTAGGCAGAGTGAAAGCTACTTGTAATTCGAGGATCGAATTTAAGGAGTGTAGAGTTGATACCATCCTTGAGTGATAAGTAAAAAGCACATGCATCCTCTTATTAATGCTCAAACATTATACAAAAGTCATGAAATTTTGTGTGTATCTTGAGGAACTGTCTAATGACATGAACTGACATATTTGCCTTTGACACTCTCGATTGGAACTTGAAATACTTATGACCAAGCATTCTCATTCTTACTTTCTTGTCATGAAGTATGATGTTTTAAACTCTTGTTTGTCCCAATTATTTACTTATGTGCATTGCTAAGGGACTAGCAATGAGTAAGTTGGGGGGGGGGGGGGGGGTGTGATAATTACATAATTGTTATGAATAATTGTGCCATTTGATTGACAAATAATTGATAATTTCATAAGTTCTGTTTATCATTTCATTACCAGTGCGGAAATTGATCAAATCTCTGTTGTGTTGTGATTGTAGGATTAATGGGCCAAGAAATGAAGTGTCAAATGGGCCAATAAATTTGATTGGATCAAGAAAGAATAATGAGAGATTCTATATTTTTTAATATTCCCTCTCTCTCTTTCTTTTCAAAAACACTTTCTCATTTTAAAAATCTACTCTCCTATTTTCCAAAAATCTATTTCCTTTATTCTCTCCCCCTTCCTCTCTTTCTCTACCATTTTATAAGCTTCCCCCCTCTCTCTCTCTCGGTTATTCCCTATTCTCACTTTCTCTCTCTCCCTCTTTCCTCCGCACACACCCTCCCTCTTCTCTTCTCTTCTTCTTCCTCTCTTTCTTCTTCCTTTCTTCCTCTCTCTCGGCTTCGGACAGCAGCAAGCAGCAGCAGCACCGCGCCCCTGCGCACCCCTGTGCGACCCACCCGGCCGCCTGCGCGCCTCTGCGCGCTTGCTCGCACGCCAGCGCCCCCGCGCCCGGCCGCCTCCCCGCACCCGCCTGCGCCCTTGCGCTCCTGCAGCGTCCGCGCCCTGCCGCGTGCCCCTGCCGCCTGCCGCCTGCCGCCTCCACGCGCCCGCCTGCGTGTCGCCCTGCCGCTCCCGCCAGCTCGCCTGCCGTGCGGCCCCCGCGCCCCACCCACGTTGCATGTATGCACGTGGGCCCGCGCCGCCTCTCTCCTCTCTCTCGCCCTCTCTCTCCTCTCTCCTCTCTCTCGCATTTCTCTCATCTCTCTCCTCTCTCTTTTCTCTCTTCTCTTCCCTCTCATGCGCTCTCTCTCCTCTCTCTCGCCCTCTCTCTCCTCTCTCTCGCGTTTCTCTCATCTCTCTCCTCTCTCTTTTCTCTCTTCTCTCTCTTCTCTTCTCTCTCTCACGCGCTCTCTCTCCTCTCTCTCTCTTATTTTCTCTCTCTCGTTCTTTCTCCTTCTCTCTCTATTTCTAATGTTTCTTTATTGTAATTGTTAACTTAGACAGCATGTTGTTGATCTTTTTTATCTATTTAATGAGTTGTAGTTTTAAATCTTGTCCCATGGTCTTTAATCCACTCTTTATCTCTCTCTCTATCTATTTCATGTAGTTTAAATTTATTTCGTGCAACTTAATTTTAATATCACCATATTATTTTCTTAAATAAAAATCTAAGGTTTTCAATTCTAAAATCTTTTTCTCCGTGGATTCGACTCGGCTCTCACCACTTAACTACTGTTAAAATATTTAGTGTAGGCCGATAAATTTGAGATTATTAGTCACGTATTAATTAACGACGTATTCGTGGGCTATCAATCAACATGATCCAAACGGCTTTAGAAGTTCTCTCTTATCTTGAGTCATGCTGGACCTTTGGACCTGTGCATAACATGGCCAGTGGAAGGTTGGTGAATTCCACCTGACTGCCAACACCAATTGTGCGTGTTGTGCAACTGTTACCATCGCCCGTTTATACAATGTTTTTTGTGAAATGACATATAGTTCTCATCTATACTCTACTCACTCATCTATTCACACTCTCTCTACTATCTCGTCTATTCATCTAGTACTCTAATCTATTTCTTGGTACTCTCTATTGGCCATTTGACTGATTGTCTAAAGATAAATAATATAACTAATGTCTGGCAATATAAAAGGGCCCGGTCTGGTCCTGGGAGGTGCGCCCAAAAGTGCTAGTGCTCGCGAGAGTTAATTGACCAGAGTGTTGTGTATTACACTCAAGTGCTATCTATCTCGACTATCTAAATGACAATCAAAGTGCTATACTATACTTGTTATGCTATTGTGATATATTGTGCTATTTGTATTATGACCATCCTACTCTGTGTTGTATTTGGAAACTTGTGCTATCTTGATCCATGCTATTGTGTTATCTCTTATATTACTTGACTCTCTCTCGCTCTATCATATAGTTACTCTGCTTTTAATACATTAATCATGTAAAGTTGCCCGTACCATGAGATATAAATCCTACTGAGCGTTGTCGCTTACCCTACATTATTTGTCATTGTGTTCTCAGGTGAGGCTGAGGAGAATGAGTACACCCACGAGGATGGGGAGAATCAGGAGTGATCCACGAGTACTCGGCGTTCTAGAGCTATGTTAGATGTCTTAGTTAGTCGTTTACTTTCCTTCTATGTATTAGAGTCAATTGGGCCCTATGTTATGGCTCTGCATTAGAGAATAAAATAGACCGTAGTTGAATTATCAATGAAAGGCATTTGATTTCGTATTATTTATTTGTCCAATGGATTGATGTTATTCTACGCTCTATACTCGCTTACTTGCAACTGTCTCACGTTCCGATATTCCGTGTCAGGGCGTGACAACAATAATCCACCAAAAAATTTCAAGAAGCAAGATTTCTCAAGATATCATTTCAATCCAAAAAGTACATTACACAGTTTCATCTCATTTAAAAAATAAGCATCAAGTCATCTCATTCATATGTCAACTACAATCAATCAAAATATGTCTCCCCCTTTGTCATTAGCAAAAAAAAAAAAGGGAAAAAAGAACTGCACAATAGTTAAGATGAGCCAGCCAAGATCTTTGCTACAATTCTTGCATCAAGATCATCATAGTTCTCTTTGAGTAAAATGTGTACTACATTCAACCTTGTATCCAAGATTTCTCTCATGGCTCGTAACTTGTCATTAATGTGAACAGACATTTGGTCCAACCCATGAGGCATGGGAGGTGCAGTAGTGGATGATGTGGGATGACTACTCTTAGCTATTTAAGTATCATCAACTAGTTTCCATGCTTTGTCAAACTGTTGCTTCAGATCTTGAAGGTGTTAGACAATGGCAACATTTTGTTTGGACATCTGTTGCATTCCTTCCACAATATGAGCATATGATAGTATGAGTGTTTGAACTTCAACCACAGTTGTCTGGCCTTTGTCATTGGAGGATTTTAGAAGACCTTCAAGTGCATACAACTATTCATTCAGACTGGTTTGCATATAAGATGTAGAGTTTGAAACATCAGCAAGTTGTCCAACTAGCCTGTTGAACCTTGAGGCAGTATGATCTACATATTCATTTTGTTTTATGAAGTGCATCTTCATTGAATTCTCAAGCCTTTGAATCCTATGTTCAAAAGTTTTGGTTTGAACATCAAATAAGGTGATGATGATGCCAAGTTTGGCATGTAGACTATCAAATTTGTCTTTGAAGAATTTAAGCATGTCACTTGACATTTGGAAAGAAGCACTAGCAGAATGAGCTTCGCTATGACTTGAATGATCATGAGAGCTACAAAAGAGACAACCTCTTGACAGATCACAGCAAGGGGTGGACTTGGAGGTGCTGGGATGTCAACATGAGGCTCAAATATAGGTGGTTGGTCCACCTAAATTTCTTCTTTAGGAGCATTATGAATTTCTTCTTTAGGTGCATGCTCACTAGTGGTGTGAGGTAAGGGTTGAACATCTTCTTGTGGAGGTTGAAGAGAAGGTGGTCCTCTAACAAGCTTGTTACCCTCCAACTTGCATCTCATGAATTTTATGAGATTGTTCAAACATTATGTGTTATACTTTGGAATTGTTTGACTTTCTTCAGATTCCAACTCAATACCCACTTTTTTGAATATTGTAGTGAGGTGTGCAGCATAAGGGAGATCTCTTCTTAGCTCAAGTCTGGTAGTCTCTTGAATGATATGGAGGATCACTTCTGCCAGGTTTATCTTTACTTTCTTCAACAAATAGTAAAGAATGAATATCTGAATGTTTGTAACTCTGCTTCTCCCTCCTCCTTGTAGAGTTAAAAATGTTGTTAAAATGTGATTTAAAATCCTATGCAAGGGAGGAAACTTGTTTGCATTGAGTGTTGATACCTTTGACTGATTCTTATCTTCTCTATTCAGTTCCAATCTAGTAAATAGAGAAAAGACTTCAAACACATCTAACTTATACTTGCTGAAGCTTTGTCCTAAAGTAGGGATGCATAAGGCCTTACCAACCAGTCGCAGATTCAACTTGATTTGTTTTCCTTTGACTTTAGACTTCAGAGTGTTGTTGGTACTTGACAAATTGGCATAAAATTCCTGGACAAGTGTAAGATAATAGACCTTGTGCTCACTTAAACACCTCATCCAATCTCGACATTCAAATAGTTAAATGAGTTCAAGAAAACTGTTAATAATTCAGCATCATCCACATTCACTGCTCTTGGCTTGAGAATCTACCTCTTTTCAACTATTTGTGGAATAGGTGTGGCATCACTTTCTTCACTCTCACCATCTTCATTACTTGCACTTGATGTTTGTTCTTGTGCATTAGCAGGTTCTTCTTCTTCAGATTGTGAATCACCACTATTTTTTGATTGCTCTACAGTTTCCCTTTGTGTAGTAGGGGAACCTTATTGTGATGTATTGGATTTTGACTGATTCTCTCTAGAGGTATCATCATTCTCTATACTGTCAGATGCTTTACTTGGATGGGCTAGCCTAGTTTCTTCAATGCTATGGTCTGCTGCAATTGCTGTGCCAGAAGCTTCACCTTGATGATTTTCAGATGTTTCTGCAGAACCCTGGGCAGCAGAGGTTGAGGATTCTTCATTATCAGAACTGCTTAGTGACACAAACTCCGTGGTTTTGGTTCGTTTGGAAAAACCTATTCTTTAGCAACCCTAGGATGAGTGAACCGATGATTGCTCATTGAATAGACCGTTCTCTTTCTCTTTTGTGGAGTGGTCTTGTGAGATGCTTCCGGTTGACCTTCTAATTTCTCTCGTATCACAACCCCAGAAGCCCTCGATTTGCTCCTCTTCAAACATGCATCTTTGGAGACATTTCAACTAGAGAGGAAGTGGGAGAAGAAAGAAGGTTGAAATGATTTGGATGCAAATATGTATGAAGATGACATCAAGAAGCTTACCAGAAGATTGTGAATAGAAAGAGATGTGAATGTCGCAAAGCAGGGCACCACCACGCACGATGAGAGAGGTGTGAAGATGCAAGGGCAAATGGGAAGATGTGTTGGGGTGAAAAGGTTTTGAACGTCAACCTTGTAGCACCCCAGAAAATTTAGTAAGTTAAAATTTTAAATAAATGGAAATAAATAATTTCCGTATTATCAAAATGGTAGAACTTACGTACCACTATCATACATAAGAGAACTCATCGGAAAATTTCGTAAAAATTATAAATCAACCCCAAACATTATCCCTAAGTGTTCCACGAAGTAATTCGTACAACGAAAAATCAGATTGACCAAGTGTACATCGCAATGCGACTGATTATCTAAATTAGGAAACTAAGTCGGAAAACCGTTAACACGGAAATTTAACACGATCATAAATTGAATAAACATGTTGGAGAGTCTTCCAACATCATATATTGATGACCCATTATCGAAATTGGGCCAATGGATTACTTTTGGCCAAAGAACAAATTGGAGCAAGAAAAATACCAAAATTCGCAACCCTAATTAAGTTGAAAATAGAAGGTAGTAATTAGGGCTTGCATGATATATTATTAAGATGCATGGTGCAGTCTGTCTAATGGCCTAAAAGCCAGCAACCCATGTTAAATACGTAACGATGTGAAGACTATTCTAATTGTGAATTAATGCCATGATCTATTCTTACAAACTATTGATTTAATCATCTATTGTTCTAAGCTTGTTAAGGTGATTAATTGCTATCTTAAAATATTACAAACCATGTTTAGTTAATTGCATAGTTCCATCTCATGTTAGCATGTTAATCGTTTTCCGCAAGTTTGAAACCGATGGATTGTGGATTGAGACACGTGTTCGCTACACACTTGCACATTTAGGCAGCCCTTTCTTGGGGGATTGAAAGCTCTCTGTCGGTCATTCCGTATCGGCAGACTAGCAACCTTTCCTCTAAGACCTCCGTAAATCTACGTACTCCGTGGATTCCCTCATGGAGACCGAGTTGGTTGTACCATTGAAGTTCCCTGTAGATAGCGTGCATTTCCTTTCTTCTTTTGTTCTCGTGAGTGTGATTTATAATCTAGACTTAAGCCATTAATGTAAAGAGTGAACTAAAGTATAAATTGTGCCGTTATGCTGCCGAAATTATTCCTTGACTATTGTTATCATGAAATCATGTTCACATTACTTATTACTTGTTCTCATCATCATCTTGAACATGACATTACACATGCTTACATTTTGAAACTCTCATTGGCCATTAATGACTGTGGATATCTACATTTAAAATTAAAGTGAGATGCTGACCGGGCACGGAGAGTGTCCAAGGGCTCTAGTCTAGCCCCAATGATGGAGAGTCATAAATATATTGTTAACCATGGGGTATAATGATTACTGGCATTGCATCTGCGTTGGGAGTACTTGCATGTTGAATGCTAGATACAATAACCACTTACACGTGTCCTAGTGTACATTTCAAGGTGGATCTTTTCTTGGTGCACATTAGTGTCTCGTGCCTGATTAGTGTTACATGATCGTACTCGTACGTGCTTGCTTGCTTGCGTGATATGGCCATCCTGCATTTATTGTAATTTAAAGTGATATCTTGCGTGCTTGTTACATGCCTCACTATTGATAATCTCTTGCTCGTTATATCATTCTAGATCTTGCTCTATCATGATCACTCTATCTAGCTTGCTCATGTATCATGTTTTAATGAGTTTTATTCGTACATGCATATCATGACAATCGTGCTCACCTAGTTCTAAATTGTTAATCACTTATATCATTGCCCGCACATTGAGATATAAATCCTACTGGGCTAGTTTACTCATTCCCTACTTTTAACCATTCTAGGTGACTATGAAATACAAGAAGAGGAGCAATTCGAGGATGGGAATGTGTCCAAGTGATGAGCGTCCCAACACTTGAGTCTATCTATAGTTAATTTGTCTGGAGTGTTAGATTCATGTAGTAGGTAGTGAGGAATAATGTACTTTTCCTTTTATTGAGTCTAGTCTTGTTATCCTATAGTTAAAGAGTTGTATTAGTTCCTTTTGATACAATGAGATGAAATTTGAATACAATTTCCATTGAGTTCAATATTTGGGCCCTATTATGATGTTGTGTTGATACACATTTAGTGCGTGCTAGCTAGAGGCTTATTTGTCGACTGTTCACGTCTCGGGATATCGACTCGAATTATCCACATTAATATCTACTGCGTAATTCTCGGGACGTGACAGACCTTGCCCTTAAAAAGAAGTTGTGAACTGGAAGTTCACGAAAAGGTGCTAGTGGATTTGAATGAAGGCGGGTGGACTAGTGTTGACGCAATAACAGATGTGCATCGACCTGAAAAGAGAAATTTGATATTTAAGACAATCAAGTATGATGAATGTTATCTGTAGTTAATTTTCAAGACATTTTATGGAATTAAAGAAGTTACTCTATTGTCCTTAAATGTTCACTTATTTCTCAAAACATAGAGGTTTGAAGATTATAATCATCAAAGCTGACCATTAAAAAACAAGAAAAACACCCTTGATGCATATAAAATAGAGAGTAAGATATTTTGAACCTTTCTTCATACTTACTAGGCAACTTCATGAGGAAACTGTGGACACCCGATTTTGGCCTATGAGTTGAACCATTATTCTTGTTCTCTTAATGAGCCCCAAGTTGGTCACTCACCTCGAGCCCATTCATTAGCCATGTTGTGAGCCCATTAAAGACCCAATTTTCAGGTTATTCTGTCCAATTATCTTTTTAAAAAGTTCTCATGCTTAATTGTCCATTATTCTCCCTTATAATTGATCTATATTTTGAGAATAATTGATTTTTCTTAACGTGACGGGTCGTGGCGTCGCGTTATCCTTGTCGCGCCACCTATGGCCGTCACGACAACCCATGCATATCCATGCACGTGCCCTTGGGGTTGCGACCATCATGGCCGTTGCGATTATCCTTGTCGTGCCCCTACGACCTGTCGTGACTACAGCTGAGTGCACTGGCCTCCGCAACCACCTCCTCATTATCCTCTACCGGTTTATCTCTATCCCATGCAACCTCCCAACCCATCCTTGCGCGGTTTGAGTTTCCAGGACCCTTGGGGACAACCCTAGGACTCTCCCATCTGGATTTACATGATTTTATCATTTCATTTTGGGTCATTATCACCTAGTGACGGGATAATCTCTCTCTTCTTCTATATAAGCAAGGCTTCTCCTTCAGAGGAAGGGGACCCCCATTTTTTCCACGAAGTGCTGCCGAATTCTCACCAGGACCAACACTTAGCTCGTGGCTCACTCATTTTTCCATTCTTCCTCCTATTTTCTTCATCAAGCCATGCAACATTCTTCATCCATGGAGCTTGGAGGAGGAGAGGGCGACTTTTGAGGCTTCTCCAGCACCCAAGGGCACCACATAGCAGCCAGGGAGTCGCCCCTATTGGGACCCCTTCTTCCCTTCTTCCCTCATTTCTCCTTTCATGCATGTTATTTACTTTCTTAGATAGGAACATATTCCACTTTCCTTCCTACGTTTTACACCACCTTAGGGGTTTAAAAACCACCCCCAGGTTCGTTCCCTCCATGTTCTTCCCTTTCACTCCATTTTGGATAGAGATTACACATAAATAAGGTCTAACAGGGTTTATTTGTTTGTTTTCTTTGTTTTGGCAGACACCCAAGGATTATTTGATGAGGAGCTCTTGTCCTCTGGCCGACCGGAGGGCAGGAAGAAGGTCCACCAACATTTCTCCTGCACTGCAGAGAACACAACAGGCACGAGGGTCGCGACATCTAGAACGTGCCTTGGGTGAGCGTCGCGACACCAGTCTCATTGCGACGGGGAGACTCGTCGCGATCTCAGTAAGTGCCTTGTTCTCTTTCCTTTTCCTAGCAACGTTAGCCTATTTAGTTCTTAATCATGGCAACTAGTTAGGTGGCGATCACACTTTCTTTTAGTCCATGCCACATGTTTTAAGTTATTAAAAACAACGTGTTGCGTGTTTCGAGGGGTGCATAACCCCGTGATTACAGAAACCTCTATAGAGAAATGTGAATAGTATTGAAAGAAAAAACATTTTCAGTTCTTGAAGGAATAAGAGGTTCCTTAACCAACTGTTCTTCAAGAAATTATAATGAGCAGTCAAATTTAACTTAACCTTTTCATGCAAGGACACATGTTGTTTAGACACTAGAGTTCTTGATTGCTTTAGTTAGTTAATCATTCTGCCACAAGGGTTTTCATGTAAACTTTTTGACATGAGAAAACACGTTAGTTAGATGCCTGAATTCCCAATTACTCAGTTTTACAACAAAATACTTTTCTTCTCTTTTCCCATAAAAGTTTTCCAGAGATATGGTTTTTCCTAACCTCGTTCTACAAGTTATCAGAGTCTTGGAGATCTTCTATTAGTACTATGTACCCGTAAAAGTTACCTTTGTTTCTACCTTTTGGCCAAAGTCAACATGTATAAGAAGAAACAAAGCATACACGACTGCATAAAGCATTTCTTTAAGAGAGTTTTCTTAGATTTCCAAGAGATGTATTAAATGTAAATTTTAATATAATAGTCATCCACATCTTTCTTTGAGTACCGATAATAGTGACAGTGTGCTCCTTTTAGATATGTTCATAATATATTTGTTTAATTCCCTGAGAAAATATTCTTCAAGTTCAAATGGAATATAAACAAGTCTTTTTGAATCAAGTAAGATTATAAAATCATTTTCAACACATATATAAAGAGTAAGACTCGAATCTAAATGTTTTTCTTAGCGGGAGTTATTTTTAAATTCTTTGAGTGTCAGATTTCATTCTAAGTTTTAAGTGAGATTTGATCTTTAAATCCTTTAGAGTGTCAGACTCATTTTCCATTCTTAGAGAAAGACTCGATTCTAAATGTAGCAAGAGTGATTTTCCATTCTAAGAATCGATTCCTTTTAAAATGGCTCGATAATTAATTCTATTCACTTTTCTCATGGAGTCGATTTTGCTAAGTGAGACTCAGAGTTTGTTGTTATTCAGAGAGTCATGTTTTTAGATCTAAGAGTCGATTCCATTTTATCAGTCTAGAGAGTCAATTTAGAAGATTTGTATTTAGGGAGTCGATTCACTGAAACTCAATTATTATAAGTGACTCAAAGGCTTTGTCATTATTCAAGAGTCGATTCTATAAGACTCAATTCTATTAAATATGTTCTGAAAGTTGATTCTTTTAAATTGACTCATGGAGTCGATTTTAGTTGAGAGTAGATTCTGTTCACTAATATTTAGGAAGTCGATTATCTTTGTAAGTTGTTTCTCTTAAGTTGTTCAGGGAGTTGATTCCTTCAGTCTTAGAGTCGATTTCTATAAGAATGATTGGAGAGTCAATTGTCTCTTGAGACTCGATTCTTTAAATCTATATGTGACTCAATTCTTTGAATGTAGCTGAAGAGTCGATTCTCTCTTAAGACTCAATTTTTTCCTCATTTAATAGACTTAATTCTTTCAATGTATCTAAGACTCGATTTCTTCTGAAGACTAGATTTTTTATTATATCTAAGACTCAATTTTTTCAATGTATTTGAGACTCTATTTGAAGTTCGATTCTTTTCCAAGAGTCAATTCTTTCAGTGAGTCTAAGAGTCAATCTTTCATAGAGTCTAAGACTTCAATTCCTTTTAAGAATTGAATTTTCTATTTAGTATAAGAGTTGATTTCCCATTGTATCTAAGACTCGATTTTTTGTTTTTGATTAAGTTTAAGACACAATTTACAATGACCTGGAGACCCAATTCCTACAAAGAATTCTCTAAGACTTGATTTTTTTTAGTGTTGATTTTCATATACTTAGAGACTCACTTTCTTTATTCTATTTTTCATTGAGTTAAGGACTCGATTTCACACTGTGTATAAGACTCGATTTCTTAACATGTCTAAGATGATTTTTCAATGTGTCTATGACTCGATTTTTAGGACTTGATTTTCATTGTGTCTGAATTTTTTTTTCTGTTTAAGTCTTGACTTGCGCTTAGTCCGAGACTCATTTCTTAGACTTGATTTCATTAAGTCTGAGACTAGATTTTTGTTTGAGTCTGAGAGTTGATTCTATAGTCTTTCAGACTTTATTCTTGTGGTGAACTCTCTAAGACTTGATTTTTATAATGCTTTCTCTGAAACTCTATTTTCTCTAAGTGTTGATTTTCATTTATCTTCAGACACTTGATTTTCTGATTGGGAGCTGTGACATGATTCTTTTACTAAGAGTTTATTTCCCAGTTGGTGACTTATTAGTTATAATCATTTAATTTTGTTGTCTCATTTAAATTGATTAAGTAAATTACATGTAATCATAAGCGATCAGATCATTAATCTCCCAATTTATATGTAATCTCTTCATCACTATGGTCTTGGAGAAGAATTAGTCTCATAGACACATATCAAGTTTCAATGAAGACATTATCAATTTAAAAGAGAGGAACATCAAGACCACTTACTAAGCATGATTAAACAACATGATATAACTTGAAGCATATATGCAATCAGCATAATCATGCACTTGGCATACAGGAGATAAGGTAGCTTTGATTTTGACCTCAGTCAAAATATCTAACAAGAAGATAGACAATAGCTCCTCTTCTGGTTAACTTGTCGTCACTTTCTCCTCTGCAATCCCTTACCCCTTGGGATCTGTCTCGAATTCCACTGGCTTGGTGGGTATAGGGTAGCACTTTCTCTACTCAACTTGATCCCCTCAAACTTCTCCCACCCCATTCTTAGTCAAGAACTTCATTTTTTGGTGATAAGTTGAGGGGAGTACATTTATCCAACAAAGTATAGTATTATAGGAGGTCAGACCCTTCATCACAATGAAGCCGACTAAGAAGCTTACAGATTTGGAGGGAGTACCCAAGGTCACAGGGAGATTGACCTTATTTGCGAGATGAGTGGCATAGCCATTGAATCCTCATAGGGTTGGTCTGTACCATATGAAGTTTGTAACACCCCATATATGCTCTGATACTATAAAACTGTAATGCCCCGACGCGGAATATCATAGCGGTAATACAGTTAAATAAATAGTATAGAGCGATATTAGACATCAAACCATTGCACAATTTGGATAACACCAAATAAAATCCATCTTCATTAATAATTCTTAAAATCAACTATTACATTCACTAATTTAGAGCCATAACTAGGGCCCAGAGTACTTTATTCAAATCCAACTATTACAATTTGACTAACTATCAACTAACTAATTATTAAAAAGCACTGGTTGTCGAAAAAGCTGGTCACTCTTGAACATCCTCATCCCCTTCCTCCTGAGTGTGATAGTCTCCATCAGACTCACCTGAAACACATGAAATAAATAGCGTAGGATGAACGATAAATGCCAAGTAGGACTTAATATCTCATATAAACAGGCAAGCTTTAAGTGATTAATGTCTTGTAAAGTAGGCTAACTAGAGAGAATGATCAAGTATAGTCAAGAGAGTAATGTCGCATGACAACGAGAAAACAATAGCACTTTCACGAGAGTATAGCACAACAAGCATGATAACGAATTGGCCATATAACGAAATAGCATGTAACGTTTGCACAAAGGTGAACTAGTAGAGATAGCACTTTTGGTTGAGCTTCTTGTCAACCGAGAGAACATAGTATAGTGATTGATTGATTGTCATAGATTAAATCTTGTTAATATGGCACTGGATGCATGCCGAACATCCTGATCGTTTAACTCCCATGGATAAATGGCACTTTCGGGCGCACCTCCTAGGACCAGATCCCTTTATAATATTGCCTGGCATAGGTTATGTTTTTATCTTAGACAATCAAATGAATGGCAAAATAGAGTACCAAGAATAGATGAGAGAAATTGACGAATAGATGAGAGTATAGAGAGAATGTGAATAGATGAGAATGTCAAGATAGTAGATAAGATCTAGGGACATATTTGTAAATCGAAGATAAACATGCATTAGTAACAGTTGCCCAGCACCATCGTGTGTCGGCAGTCCGGTAGAAGTCACAACCGCCCATTAGTCGTGCTATGAACACAGGCCAGAGGTCCGGCGTGATATCAAGGTAAGAGAGAACAAACTAAGGCCGTTGGATCATGCTGATCCCTAAAGGTATAATAGGTGTTGATAGTACAACCCGCTAGTCGGTAATGGACGTCCGCGAAAGTCAAGGAGACCTACGGAGGCCCTGACAAGGAGTTCATGGTCCTATCAGGAGTATTCCTAATGGAGAGGTCGTCCAAGCCAAGATAGAAGTGTGTAAAGAACCAATTTGTCTGTCATGCCTCGAGTGCTCGAAGGCAGAGGGACGCGATAGCAGTATACAAAATGTGCGAATAAAATGAAGACAAGTTCATTAAAATAATAGGGAAATTATATGAATAATTGTACTTAATTACCAGATATATTATTGAGTAAATTTGGTAGGGTTTCATGACAAACATTTATGTATAGTGTGTGCAAGTGTAAGATAATCATGATAGCAAGAGATAGTTGTGCACATGGCTTTTATTTAATGAGAAATCATGATAACTTTACCCATTATTATTAAACAAGTCGTTACTATTCATGTAACACCTCGACGCAAAATATTAGAGCAGAATTATAGTTATTTAAATAGTATCGAGCGATAAATAGACATCAAACCATTGCACAATTGGAATAAAGCCAAAGGGAATCCAACTTCATTAATAATTCATCATCCAACTATTACATTCACTAATCAGAGCCAAAACTAGGGCCCAAAGTACTTTATTCAAATCCAAACTAATGCATATTGACTAACTAATGACTAACTAACTACTAATAAGTACGGGTTGTCGAAATGTAGGGTCACTCCTGCTCCTCCTCATTCCCTTCCTCGTGAGTGTGGTAGTCTCCATCAGACTCACCTGAAACACATGAAATAAATAGCGCAGGATGAGCGATAAATGCCCAGTAGGACTTAATATCTCATATAAATAGGCATACTTTAAGTGATTAATGTCTTATAAGGCAGAAAAACTAAAGAGTATGAGCTTGTATAGTCAAGAAAGCAAAGTAACGATGGCAAGAGAATGATAACACTTGTACATGGAAAATAGCACAACAAGTATGATAATGGATTGGCCATGTAATGATATAGCATGTAAAGTTGCACAACAATGCACTAGTAACGATAACACTTGTATTGATTGATTGCACTTGGATTTATTGCACGGGAATTGATTGTCATAGATTAAATCTTGATAGTATAAATAGCACTGGATGAATGCCGACATCTTGATCATTTTAACTCCCCTGGGCAAATAGCACTTTTCGGGCACTCATCCCAAGACCAGATCGGGCCCTATTGCCTGGCATAGTCATGTTTCTTATCTTAGACAATCAATTGTATGGCCAAATAGAGTACCAAGAATAGATTAGAGTAATTGACGAATAGACGAGAGTGTAGAGAGAATGTGAACAGATGAGAGTATAGAGATAGTAGATGAGATAGGGACATATTCGTAAAACAACGATAAACAGGCGATAGTAACAGTTGCACAACACATGGTCGTGTGCCGGCAGTCCGGTAGAAGTCACAACCACCCACTAGTCATGCTATGAACAAGACTAGAGATCCGGTGTGATCCTAAGGTAAGAGAGAACACACTAAGGCCGTTGGATCATGCTGATCCCTAAGGTGTAAAGGGTTTTAATAGTACAACTAGCTCGTCGGCAATGGACGTCCGCCAAAGCCAAGAAGACGTATGGAGGCCTTGACAAAGAGTCCATGATCCAATTAGGAGTATTCCCAATGGACAGGTGGTCCAAGTCAAGAAAGAAGGGTGTAAAGAAATGTTGACCGTCTTGCCTCGAGTGCTCGAAGGCAAAGGTACGCGATAATGGTGTACAAAGCACGCGAAAAAAATGAAGATAAGTGTTATTAAAATAATAAGAAGATTAAGTGAATAATTACACTTAATTACCAGATAAATTATTGAGTAATTTAATAGGGTCTCATGACAAATATTAATGTTTAGTGTGTGCAAGTGTAAAGAATCATGAGAGCAGAATAATCGTACACATGGCTTTTAATTATGGATTTCATGTAATTAATATCCATTATTAATAAACAGATCATTACTATTAATAACAGTGCATAATTAAGGTTAAACAGGGATTATATGGCATAAATAATAAGGGTATACATGAAATTTAGGGTTCTGGCCAAAATTCTGAAATCGCGACGGGGATACCCGTCGCGTTTCAAGTCGCGACAAAAGGTCCGGTCGCATTCTGCTGAACCGGGCCAGGTCCATGGGTGCGGTCGAAAACTACGACGGCTCGGGCCGTCGCGTTCATGACGCGGCAGTTCTACCTGTCGTGACCTTCTGAGATCGCGACCGGGTCGGGCCGTCGCGATTTCAGAAGGCGGGCCGAAGCCCAATGGGGAAAACAACCCCATTTAAGTTCGGTCCTTCCTTCTATGGCATTATACATGGCCATTCAAAAATTCCTATAAAATCGTAGGAACGTCCAAAAATTATGAAACAAGTTTTAATGAATTAATGGACATGTAGATGTATCAACAGTAACGAGTATTGGAAAATAGACATGGTATGGACATGTAGTAATTAGGTTACATTTCGGTGACCTAAAACATGCACAAGATTGAAATCCAATTTAATTCGCATTGGATGCATGATGGAATTTGGGGGGAAATGGGATCATTTGATTCCTAACATCATGTAGTATTTATGATGAAATTTGCAAGACATGAAATCGAGTGTATTCATGGATTGAAGGTAAACAAGTGGGTTCGGGTACATGTAGAGTACATGGATGAGAGCATGAAATACTCCATGGCACAACGAAAATTGTGGCAAACATGGAGCTTTGATAGAGGGGATCAAGGTCTACCTTGGGTCAAGTTTAATTAGATTAAGCTTGAGAGATTGCCTACCTTTTCATGCTGTAAAGATCCTAGGGGTTTGGGGTGACAAAATAGCCAAGACCTCCTTGCTCCAAGCCTCCTTCTTCTTGCTCCTCACGTTCTTAGCCTCTTCTTCTCGCTCTCCAATGCTCCAGCAATGATATAGGGTTTGGGAAGATACGAATTGGGGTGTATTTGTGGGTTTTAAGAGTCATATTTACTTAAAACTCTTCTTCTCCTCTTAGCTACGAAATTCCACATTTATCTCCTCTATTTCTTGCCTTTATCTACCTAATAGGATTGGGGAGAGGTTTAATTTCATGGACAATGAGTTAGGATGGGATGAGGACTCATTTTTAGAATAATTACAACCCCTTTTAGTCTTTATCTTACCATTATTTAATTTATTAAATAATTAACTCCAAATTTAAGCCTAAATATCTCCCATCAATCATGGGCTCTTCACATTTGGGCCCATTAATTCATGTTTGGACCACTTATATAACCCATTTACTAATTTAGCTTAATGGGTTTTGATTTTAATCCCCTTTTATTCAATTTATTCCCTCTTTATTCTTATTTAAATCTATTTATCATATTTATTCAATTAATTTCATATTTTAATTCAGTTTAATGTCACAATTTAAAAATCAGAGTTGCTACAGTTCATAACAGTACAATTAAAGGGGTAAACAGTGATTAAATGGCATGATTAACAAGGATTTGCATGGAAATTAGGGTTCTGGTTGCAACAGTCAGGTCGCGACATCGGCTGGCATCGCGTTCAGGTCGTGACAGGGTTGGCCGACGTGATGTTCTATCAAGTCGCGATGGGTTTGACCGCCGCGTTCAGGTCGCGACGTGTCGAGCCGACGTGTTATGGTTCCAGCCGAGACGCCGACGCGACGACGAGGTGCTCGTCGCGGCAGGTCGGGGTGGCACGTTCAAGTTGGACTGAACAGATGAGGAGATCGCGACGTAGGTCACTGTCGCGTTAAGAACGCGACGTGGGCCCTTGTGACGACCTGGTTGAGAACGCGACCTATCGGGTCGTCGCGTTCTCAGAGCCTCGGCCTGAGCTCTGGCAGATGGCACATGTCACCTTAGGTTGCAGTCCATGCAACCAAGGCTTGACATAGTATACTTTAAAAATCAAGAACAAATTGTATACATAGCGAAAAATCATGAAATTAATTTTAAATGAAACTAGACATGCAGAGGTATCTACATTAATAATTAATTAGAGAATATACATGGTATAGACATGCTATGATTAGGTTACATCTCGGTGACCTAAAATCATACACAGTGATGGAATCCGATTTAATTCGAAGATGTTACATGATAAAAATTTGGGAAAATAGGATCATTCAGACCCTAACATCATGGAGAATGTTTGATAAAAATTGCAAGGCACAAGATCAAGTGTATGCATGGATTGAAGGTAAACATGTTGGTTCGGGTACATGTTCATAACAGGAATTGGAGCATGAAATACTCCTAAATGGCACGGTAAAAATTGGGGAAAATATGAGACTTTGCAAGAGGGATCATGATCTACCTAGAGTCGAAGTTAATTAAATTTTGCTTGAGAGATTGCCTACCTTTCACGCTATGAAAATCCTAGGGCAGAAAGGTGGAAGATGGCGAAATCCCTTATTCCTAGCCTTCTCCTTCTTGCTCCTCATGTCCAAGTCCTCCTCTTCCTCATTCTCCAAGCTCCAGAAATGATCTAGGGTTGGGTTGGTACGAAATAAAAGGGTTTTGTATGTTTTAAGTCTCCTTGTTCACTTAAAACTCCTCATTTTTCTCCAACTCCAAATTTTCTTATTTATCACCCATTTTTCTAGCCTTTATCCATCAAATTGGTATGGGGTGGGCTCTAAATCCGTGGCAAAGGATTAGGATAGGCTTAGGACACTTTTAGAGATAATTATAAGCTATTTTAGTCATTATCTTGCCCCTTTTAATTTTATTAAATAATTAGCCACGAAATTAAGCCTAATTATCTCCCATCCAACTTGGGCTCTTTCCTTTTAGGGCCCAATAACTCATGTATGGACTATTAGTGTAACCCATTTCCTAATTTGGCTTAATGGGTTTTAATTTAATCCCATTTTATTCTAGTTTAATATCATTATTCATATTTTAAAAATTCAGAGTTGATACATCCTCCCCCTCTTAAAAAGAATTTGCTCTCCAAATTCATATGATCGTAAGAGGAAGAATGACTTACTGAATAGATCCGGGTAGTTCCGTCTCATTGTCGCTTCGGGTTCCCACGTGGCTTCTTCGACTCTATGATTGTTCCATAGTATTTTCACCACGGGTATAGGTCGGTTCCGAAGTTGTTGGATGCTCTCCAAATTCATATGATCCGTGTATGTTATGAGTAGTGTTGGTTGCTGAGTCTTTAAGACTCACTCCTTGCTTCGGCGTACAGGTATAGACGGTGACGAGCCTCTCGTGGAGGAGACGGTAGAGACGGACTCCGAGCGCGGAGTTTAGATTGTTGGAGCAGTTGCACCCTTTTGTACTTTCATAGTATGTAAAGCGACATGTACTAGAACTATCATGAGAAAATTGTATAAGTGTGGACATGTGTACTTAAATTTCAGCAATTTAATTATGTGAACTTTTAGCTCTTAAGTGAATTGCAAATCTCATGTATGTTAATGTGGATGATGAATGAATGAAGACAGTTGTCTTTTACTTCCGCTACTAGTTCATATATTCGCGTGTATCTCAGTTGTTTGTATCGTTTGGGTAAATGTCCCACTGTGAGGACTCTCGCATACCGACGTGGGTTGGTATAAACACTGGTATATGAGGGCGTCACAGAGATGGTATCAGAGCGATGCCATAACAGAGCGACCGGTTGAGATTGCACATGAATATACCTAAGTCATCATCCCCATTGCATGCTAAGTATGTCCACATGTGTAGAAAACGCTAATAAGAAGTGAAAGATAGATAAGAAAATGGTTAGAAAACTTAGTAACCTAGCTCTAATGGTGGCTGAAATTTTATTACAGCCATGGCTTCGAGAGGTAGGCGTGGTGGAGCGTCGGCCCGTGAGGACGAGCCGCGACGTGACGAGCGGGCGGAGCAGCAGGCCCCGGCACGCCAGGCCCTGTACTTCCCCCACCGCCGCCTGTGGTACGGAGTATTCATGCAAGGTCTGGTGCAAGCCATGCAGACGCAGGCTCATACCCAGGCAGCACTCCAGGCACAGTTGGAGGCCCAGGTAGAATAATGAAACAACTAGTAGTTGCTATTTAAATTGCATGATATTGTGTTTATTGTGTATTGCCTATTGTTTAATGTAGCAGGCTCAGGCACCAGCTCAGGACCATGGTGGACCTCCCATCATGGAGCGATTCAAGAGGATGACCCCACCCTCTTTTAAGGGGGAGAGTGATCCATTAATGGCAGAAAGTTGGTTAAGGGAGACAGAGAAAATCTTCCGAGCCATCAGGTGCCCTGATGAGGATAAGGTGACATTAGCCACCTACATGCTACAGGTAGACTTTTATTTTGTATGTTTGTATGTTCTGCTTAATTTAGAATTTGTTAGTTGGTGCTTATGAAGGTGTATTGCAGGAGAGAGCGGATGTATGGTGGTCCTCCCTACTACGTACACGCTTTGAGGACGGAGCAGTAGACGTGGCGTGGGACGCGTTCGTGAGGCTCTTTCGAGCCAAGTTCGTCCCAGAGCATATCCAGGACAAAATGGAGCAGGAATTTCTCTCCCTGACGCAAGGCTCCATGACTGTGCTGGAATACGAGGCAAGGTTTTCTGAACTTTCTAAGTATGCACCGCATATCGTAGAGGATGAGCGCAGGAAGACGAAGAAATTCGTGATGGGACTCAAGCCATCACTGCGGACGAGACTCGTGGCGTTTGACCACCGCACGTTGGACGAGGCCCTCAGTGCTGCCTGCAGGCAGGAGGGAGAAATGGAGCAATATCTGGAGGAAAAGAAGGCTTCGCAGAAGAGGCCAGCAGCGACGTTCCAGCGGCAGGATAAGAAGAATGGTGTACCAGACACCGCAACGATCCGTGACAGTCAGCAACTCTCAAGTACCTTCTGTACGTTCCCCTGGTGTGAAGAAAGAGTGTCCCCATTGCGGGAAGACACATGGTGGTTCCGAGTGTTGGTTGGTAGCGGGTAGATGCTTGAAGTGCGGGAGCAGCGACCACAAGATCAAAGATTGCCCAAGACTTCAACAGGGAGCTCAGCGTGGAGCGCCAGCCCAGCAGTAGCGGCAGCCGCGCCAGCTACAGGAAGACCAGGAAGGCCTCGAGCCCCAGCTCGAGTGTTTGCTTTAGCTCGCGAGGACGCCGAGCAGGCGGAGCATGTCACCGAAGGTACGTTTTGCTTTTAGGTGTGCACGCTCGGGTTTTGTTTGATACGGGTGCTACTCACTCGTTCATTCTGAGCGGTTCGCTAGGCAGTTAGCCCTAGAGTCAGGCGTAGAGTCTGAGGATTTAGAGGTCCCTTGTCTGTGCACACCCCTGCGGGTACGGTATCGACTAGGAAGTGCATTCCGTCGTTACCTGTGTGCATTGAGGATAGAATCCTAGATGGGTGTTTCTTCTTGCTAAAGATGAAGGACTATGATGCTATTCTTGGTCTGGATTGGCTAGAGGAGCACTATGCGTTAGTGGATTGTCGTCGGAAGAGGATTGTTTTCCGCATTCCTGGTGAGGACGAGTTCTCTCATCCCTTGCCAAGGAACTTGGCTGGAAAGTTAGTCATCTCTGCCATGAAGGCGATGCGCATGGTAAACAAGGGTTGTGACGCTTTTCTTGCCAGCGTGGTGTTAGTGCCAGAGGCTGATGAGTCACTTACTCTTGCGGAGATTGAGGTAGTGCAGGATTTTCCAGATGTCTTTCCTGATGACTTGTCTGGATTGCCACCGGATAGAGAGATAGAGTTTACTATAGAGTTGCTTCCGGGCACCTCTCCTATCTCGAAGGCTCCATATCGGATGGCACCTGCGGAGTTAGCCGAGTTGAGGGCAGTTGCAGGAGTTGCTTGATAAGGGATTTATTCGCCCTAGTGTTTCCCCTTGGGGCGCACCTGTATTATTCGTCAAGAAGAAAGACGGGTCACTTAGGTTGTGTATTGACTATAGGAAGTTGAACCAAGTGACTGTGAAGAACAGGTATCCCTTACCTCGCATTGATGACTGTTTGACCAGTTGCGAGATGCATCAGTCTTTTCTAAGATTGACTTGCGATCTGGTTATCATCAGTTGAGGATTCGGAGTGAGGATGTGTCCAAGACGGCATTTAGAACCCGTTATGGACATTATGAGTTCTTGGTCCTTCCTTTCGGATTGACCAACGCCCCTGCAGCGTTCATGGATCTCATGAACGGGTGTTTAGGCCGTATTTAGATAGCTTTGTCGTAGTGTTTATTGACGATGTGTTGGTCTATTCTCGGATGAGGCCACCCACCGTCAGCATCTGAGGTTAGTGTTAGAGGTTCTTCGTGAGCACAAGCTGTATGCAAAATTCAGCAAGTGCGATTTTTGGTTGCGCGAGGTTCATTTCCTCGGGCATGTTATCTCCGCGCTGGTGTTGCAGTTGATCCAGCGAAGGTCCAGGCAGTTATGGATTGGGAGGTTCCCAAGACCCCTTCGGAGATTCGTAGTTTTATTGGGTTAGCTGGTTACTATCGGCGATTCATTGAGGGTTTCTCATCCATCGCCGCCCCCTTGACAAAGCTAACCAGGAAGGGTGAGAGGTTCGTATGGTCTGAGGCATGTGAGCGTAGCTTCCAGCTATTGAAGGCTAAGCTTACTTCTGCTCCGGTATTGGTATTGCCTAGTGGTCTAGAGGGCTTTGCCATTTATACGGATGCGTCTCAGATTGGTTTATTTGGCTGTGTGCTCATGCAGCAAGACAGGGTAGTGGCTTATGCTTCTCGTCAGTTAAAGGAGCATGAGAAGAACTATCCGACTCATGATTTGGAGCTCGCAGCAGTGGTTCATGCACTAAAGATCTGGAGGCACTATCTTTATGGTGTCAGATTTGAGGTGTTTACCGACCACAAGAGCTTGAAGTATCTTTTCTCCCAAAAGGAATTAAACCTGAGGCAGAGAAGATGGATTGAGTTCTTGAAGGACTATGACTTCGACCTTCAGTATCACCCTGGGAAGGCGAATGTCGTAGCGGATGCTCTTAGTAGAAAGAGGTCTTCGCTCCAGCAGGATTGGAAGATGTTGGAGGATGCGGCGTACTCTATGACCGAGTTAGAGCCATCGTTGTGTCAGGCTTTTGTAGCTCAGTTATCCCTTAGATCCTCATTTTGGATGAGGTGATCGAGCAACAGGAAGCCGACCCTAGATTGTTAGAATTAGTGGGTAAGGCGGGCATTGCTCGTGATGAGGACGGTGTGATTAGATTTCAGCACCGTGTCTGTGTCCCTGATTTAGTAGATGTCCGTGAGCATGTGTTAGCGGAGGCTCATAGATCGCGATTCTCTATTCATCCGGGTAACACTAAGATGTATCAAGACCTGAAGAGATCATTTTGGTGGTCCGGCATGAAGAAAGATGTTGCGGATTATGTGTCTAGATGTCTAGTATGTCAGCAAGTGAAGGCCGAGCGACAGCGACCATCCGGCCTTATGCAGAGGATGGATATCCCAGTGTGGAAGTGGGAAGCTGTCACTATGGACTTCGTTTCGGGTTTGCCTCGATCTAGAAGGGGCAATGACTCGATTTGGGTAGTTGTAGATAGATTCTCGAAGACTGCTCATTTCTTGCCTATGAAGAAGAAGCAGTCAGTAGAGAGTTTAGCTAGATTGTATGTTAGTGGTATCATTAGATTGCATGGTGTGCCGAAGTCGATCATTTCGGATCGAGATCCGAGATTTACTTCGAGGTTGTGGAAGGGTCTTCAGGATGCGTTAGGTTCGGAGCTGAAGCTCAGTTCGGCGTTTCATCCCCAGACCGATGGACAGTCCGAGCGGACTATCCAGACGCTCGAGGATATGTTGAGAGCGTGTGTTCTGGATTGGAAGGATGATTGGGAGCGTCATTTACCTCTTGTGGAGTTCGCATACAACAACAGCTTTCATGCTAGTATTGGTATGGCTCCATTCGAGGCGTTGTATGGTAGGCCCTGCAGATCTCCGTTATGTTGGGAGGAGACTGGTGATAGGCAGTTGATCGGACCGGAGTTAGTTCAGGAAACTTCGGATAAGATCCAGCTTATCAGGAAGAGGCTTGTTGCGGCACAGGATAGGCAGAAGAGTTATGCCGACAACAGGAGAAAGGATTTGGAGTTCGAGGTTGGCGATCATGTCTTCTTGAAGATATCGCCTACTCGAGGTGTTGTCAGATTTGGCAGGCATAGCAAGCTAAGCCCTAGATTCATTGGCCCATATGAGATTCTCAGACGTTTGGGCAGCGTGGCGTATGAGCTAGCATTACCCCCAGCTTTGGCTAGCGTTCACCCTGTATTCCACGTATCTATGCTCAGGAAGTATGTCCGAGATCCGTCTCATGTGATTAGTCATGAGCCAGTGGAGATCCAGCCAGATCTTTCGTATGTCGAGCAACCAGTAGCCATTCTTGACCGGAAGGTTCAGCATCTCCGGAACAAGAGTATTGCGTCGGTGAAAGTTCTCTGGCGGAACTTCTCACGAGAGGAGGCTACTTGGGAGCTTGAGGATGCGATGAAGAAGAAGTATCCCTTTTGTTTGAGTAGTGTCGTTCTAACTTCGAGGACGAAGTTTCTTTAAGGGGGAGAGGGTGTAAGGCCCTCGAATTTCCGTCGCATTAATTGTATTTGGTGTGTATATTTGTGCTTGTGTATGTATATACATATTTACGTACGTATTAATTAGTACAATTACGTGTGCATGTGTTTATACTAGATGTAAATAATGCATGTATTGAATGGTGATAGTATGGATACATTACCATATACATATTGCATGTATATATGCATGGCATGCATAGTTTTCTGCATGTTTTAGAGTTCTGGCCGAAGGCCAGATTGGCGTCAACCCCTAGCCGTTGAGGTGGTGTCAGCGTCCACCCATGGACGCCAACACTAATCCTGGCGTCTAACGATGTGGACGCCTATTTCTCTGACCTGCATGCGTTGCAGAGCCAGAAATTCTGGAAACAAGGAAGCTCACCCATTGGGGAGCTGTCCCAACGGCTCTGAGAGCCATCTTGTCACCCTGTGAGTGGGAGAGAGGCCTCTCCCATATGTTGAACCGGATCTGCCTTCCCCAACCCTCTCTTCACCCTTTGCAAGAGAGAAACAAGAGGGAAAAACCCTAGAGGAGCTGTGAGAAAACCCCCACTTTGCACCCAAAGATCCGACCCTCTGAAGCTGGAGGCCATCTCCACGACAAGAAGCTAGCTGGAGTGAAGGAGAAGACTTCCCCGGCCGTACCTTGGAGCCATCTTCATCCAAGAGCCCGGAGGAAGGAGATCTTGGAGGACATTCTGCACTTCTTGGGACTGCCCAAGGAGAGCTTCTCCGAGCATTTAGATCCATTGGAGCAATTTCTAAAAGGCAAGTGACCCTACCATAAGGTTCCGTATGAGTCTAGGATGTTTTCAATTTTTATGAATTTTCTTCGTGTCCTAGACCCTCACATTCACCCTATCTTGAGAGCTCGGGTCTGTGTTCTGCACAGACCTGCATTAACGGCAAGGTCCCTGGACGCTGAGATCATGATTGGCGTCCATCGACTATGCCGCTGACATGATTAGCGGCCAGAGACCGCCGCCAAGTTCATCTGGACAGAACAGTAAACTGTTCTGCCCTCCTATACGATTATTTTCGATGGTTTTCCGTGATGAGGATATATGGTACCCTATACACTATGTATACTGGTAAATGTGGTGTGTGGATGTGTTATGATGTGTGGTGGTGAATGTTAGAGATTTTATCCCATGAAATTCAAGCATGATTGTTGATGATTCTTGCCAATCCATGTTTATGATTAGGACTAGTCTGAGTGCCCTAAGTTTTGTCAGATCATGAAGTTAGTGGATTAGGATATGTGCTCAAATTTGATAAATTGTCCATGCTTGCATAAATTGCTATTAATTTCGGTTCGGTAAATAAAAGGCATGCAAGAAAGAATTGTTGTGATCGATCTATGGTTGTATATTTAGGGTAATTCTGTATTTCAAATCATGCATATAACAGTAGTCTCTGTTCAGACAGTAGTGGCAAAAATGTATGATGGTGTTTAGCTCCATGTCAACTTAAATTATGAATAGCATGCTAAATAGGTATTTGATTTTCTGTAAATTCCATTTAGCTAAAAAATCTGAAAAATTGAATGTATGATCTTGAACCCGAAAAATAGCATGTGGTTAAATTTTCAGGTCATTTGGACCAGTATATAAGGAGTTATGCATTTTTCCATGTGAAATGTAAAAATTTATGCATGTCATCGTAAAGTGATTAGATATCGTTAAACCCAACCTGATTGGTGAATTTACTGTGTGTTAAACTCCTGAAATCTGTAGTGTCATGTCAGGAAAACAGAGATATGCATGTGAGTGAGAAAGTGAATGAGATGAAAATGATATGTGTAAAACCATGTGTAAAATCGGTAAAATGTGTAAATGTGTAACTGTGCCAATGTGACACTGCTTCCGTAGAGGGCAGTGGAACTGTATCAGGGAAAGTCCCCCTGAGAAAGTTCAATGTGTAAGTGACCCTAAGGGCATTAGGGGGAAATCCTGGAGGTGGACAAGTACCACTGGTTAGGGTGGAGACTTGTTCTCCCGGTCTGCGCAGTCCAAGAGTCGCCATTGAAATGCCTAGATGGCGTCTATGTGTAATGTGATGTATATGTCCTTCTTTGGTGGTTGGACTATGTGTCACGGCACCTAAAATGTGAATGTGTATGTGTAATGTGTATGTGTTCATGTGTTAATGTGTAAGTGAACAATGTGAAATGTGTATGTGCAAAGTGCAACCATGTGAATTGGAAACTTGTGTAAAGAAAATGTGAAACTAAAAATGTGAGAATATGACATTGAAATCCATGTGAGACAAATCTGAAACCATGTGAAATCAGTAATTTCATGTTGTTATCATCATGTTTATATGTGCGAAAATGTCTAGAATCCATGTTAGGGATAATTGATGAGCACGTGTACAAAATAGCATGATTGGTTGTTCACATGGTATTTTAAACAACATTGTAGCTCTCATGTGTAGGTTTACAGCCATTAAACCATGTGAAACCAGCAACTTAAAGCATGTGAAAATGTCTATGTATGTGTTAAAAAACATGTAAGATCCATATAGTTGTGTTTTTCCTTCATATATGCACAGTGTTCATGTTGGTAGCTCTCATGTCTTGGTTCTTTAAAGGCAAAATTTCACAAGTAAATGGAATAGAGAGCATGTGATAGGTAAGTTTTATTCTTAGAAATCTGAAAGCATGATCCATGTATTAAATTGTAGAACTTTCATGATAGGTTGAACTTTCAAATGACTAGCATGCCATGTGTTGAAATTTGTGAATGTGCATGTAGAAACCGCTATGACTTATACGTGTATGTTATGAGTAGTGTTGCTTGCTGAGTCTTTAAGACTCACTCCTTGCTTCGGCGTACAGGTATAGACGGTGAGAGACTCTCGTGGAGGAGACGGTAGAGACGGACTCGAGAGCGGAGTTTAGATTGTTGGAGCAGTTGCACCTTTTGTGCTTTCATAGTATGTAAAAGCGACATTGTACTAGAACTATCATGAGAAAATTGTATAAGTGTGGACATTGTGTACTTAAATTTCAGCAATTTAATTATGTGAACTTTTAGCTCTTAATGTAAATTGCAAATCTCATGTATGTTTAATGTGGATGATGAATGAATGAAGACAGTTGTCTTTTACTTCCGCTACTCTGTTCGTATATTCGGTGTATCTCAGCTGTTTGTATCGTTTGGGTAAATGTCCCACTGTGAGGACTCTCGCTATACCGACGTGGGTTGGTATAACGTACCGGTATAATGAGGGCCGTCACAGGTATGTCTGCCGCATTTTTAAGAATCCGACCAGAACTGAAAACTTTGCATATGCCCTGATGTTAGGCTTTATACCCTTTAATTAGTCATGATTAAATCATGTTATAGTTAATTCGACTTCGTAAATTATAACTGGCATTAATGAAATAAATTAATTATTAATGACATTGCACGACTGTCATATCCTCAAGATTTCTTTACACTTACGCACACACAACATTATTAAATACCATTTGACCCTATAAATTGCAATAATGTAGTCGGTAAATTAGCGAAATAAATGACTAAATTACCCTATTTTTATTAAATACAATTGTTTTCATTTTATACGTGCATTTTATCTACCGTTACCGTTTTCCCTCGGCCTTCGAGCACTCGAGGCACGACGGACCCATTTTTACACACTTTCCCTTGACTTGGACCACCTCTCCACCGGGAATACTCTCAACTAGACCAGGGACTCCTTGTCGAGACCTCCATAAGTCTTCTTGGCTTTGGCGCACGTCCTTAGTCAACGAGCTGGTTGTATCCCAAAACCCGTTACACATTAGGGATCAGTACGATCCATGCCTTAGTATATTCCTTCTTGTCTTGGGTTCACACCGGACTACCTGACCCGTGTAGATGGCACGGTTAAGGGGGCGGTTGTGACTTCTACCAGACTGTCGGTACCCGACCTGGTGCCGTGCAACCGTTACTATCATGTGTTTCTCGTCATTTTACGGAAATGTCCCTATCTCATCTACTATCTCGATACTCTCATTTGTTCACGTTCTCTCTACACTCTCGTCTAGTTCATCTACTACTCTCATCTATTCTTGGTACTCTCTTGGCCATTTTGTGATTGTCTAAGATAAAAACATGACTATGCTAGGCAACATTATAAGGGCCCGATCTGGTCCTTGGGAGGAGCACCGAAAGGCTTAAACTCGCGAGGGTCTAATGGTCAGGTGATGGCATACACCAAACGCATGACACGCAAGATTGATCTAAGACAATTCACAAAACTTCCTGTACATGAGACTTGACTTGTGGTTGATAAATGATCGACCAAACGCTTGTTACTTGCTTTACTTGCTATCGTGACTTGTGCACTGCTGTGCAATTTACTTGTTAACTTGAAATATGGCCAAAACTTTTATTGTACTTGTTACCTATAAAGGTATTCTTGTCTTGTGATCTTACTGACTCGACTATGCCTGATCGTTCTCGTACTTGCTCGTTCTTGTTAGTTACTCTGCTTGATAAAAGGTTAAACACTTAAAACCTGCTTGTTTACACGAGATATTAAGTCCTACTGGGCGTTATTCGCTCATCCTGCATTTTTATTTAATGTGTTTCAGGCGAGTATGACGATGACCACACTCACAAGGATGGGACTGAGGATGATGCTCAGGAATGACCCATTTTCAGCAATCCAAGGATTTCTAGTAGTAGTCAGTTAGTATAGTTATGAGTTAGTGAGTCAGATATTTTTTATGTAATAGTTTGATTTTGAATAAAGTATTTTGGGCCCTAGTTTTGGCTCTGATACGTTGATGTAATAGTTAGATCTTGAAGTTTGATGAAACATTAGTGATTGTAATGGAGTTGATGGATTAATGATGAAATATGAGGTAGTTTGGTATTATTTTCATTTGTGTAATGGTTTGTTATTTATTTCTCGCTCGGTACTATTTAATAACTGTAATCCCGCTCCAATATTCCGCGTCGGGGCGTTACAGTTTTGTGGTATCAGAGCCTAGGTTATTCTCAAGTATAGATGATCTAGGTTGACCTGCCTCGACTTAGAGTCTAATTTCATACCTATGAGAGATGGGTAGAACTTGGGTAATAAGATAAAATAAACGCACACACGCACAAACTTAGTGAAAACTCAATGACTTACATTTAAAATTCTCTTTTGAAGGAAGTTAAACACTAGAAATGGCAGCGGAGCGTGCTCAACTCCACGACATGCAACACACAATCCAACAGCTTACTCAGGTATTGCTCCAGGCTGCTGGAGCTAATAACAACAATAACCGAGGAGCTGGTGAACTACACAGGAACATCCGCAACTTAAACCCGCCTCGTTTCAATGGGACCACTGATCTTGACGAGGCCGAGAATTGGCTCAAGGAGATAGAGCGTATTTTCCGCGTCATGCAGTGCGCGGATGGAGACAAGCTTCTACTACCAACATTTCAACTTGAACGGGACGTCCGTGCGTGGTGGGAGTCCGTTGAGGCAACAAGGGATGACGCACAGTTCACCTGGGAAGAGTTCAAGGAGCATTTCAACTCCAAGTACTTTTTCGAGAATTTGCTGCGTTGAAGCAGAGGCACCTTACTGTCGCTGAATATGAAGCTCAATTCTCTCGATTGGCACGTTATGCCAATCACCTGGTCAGCACCGAAAAGATGAAGGCAAGGCGTTTCCTCAATGGGCTTAAGCCTTCTTATATTACTCAACTTGCACCCATGGACATTCAGACATATGCTGAAATGGTCAAGAAGGCTCAGTTACTAGAAGATGCGACCGATCTGACTGATCGCATCAAGGGCAGAATCGTCAAGAAGGAACAGGCGTCCAGCTCATCGAGCCGACCCACCAATGGCAAGAAGCGGCCGTTCAACATCACTGGAGGGTCAAGCCAGGAAAGAAAGCCCAAGATACCTACTCCTCCAAACACCAACAAGACCAACTGTGAGCATTGTGACAAGCCTGGTCACACTGCCGTTGAGTGCTGGAGAAAAGTAGGCGCCTGCCTGCGTTGCGGAAATCGCAATCACTGCAATTCCGAGTGCCCCGTGCTGAAGGAGCAAGAGAAGGAGAAGCGTCCTATGGGATAGAAGAAACTAGGCAAACTACAGGCCCTGCAAGAGGTTGAGACCACCGAGGAAGGTGGAGTTGTCGAAGGTACTTTACCAGTCTTTTCTCAATCAGCATTTGTTTTATTCGATACTGGTGCTACACATTCATTTATATCACAAGCATTTGCTAACACATTAAAGGAGAAACCTGCATCTATGGGTTTTACACTACCTGTCACAACACCACTAGGGGAGAAAGCCCAACTGAATAAGTATTTTCCTTTAGCTGATGTGAAGATTGGTGAACTCAATCTTAGAGCCGATCTAATCTGTATGCCCATGGAGGGCTACGACGTTATTCTGGGAGCTGACTGGCTGTCCATGTATGGAGCTATCATGGATTGTCGAAGAGGAAGATTTCCTTCAGTGAATTCCCTAAGCTGACCTTTACGGACGTAGACACAAGAGGCACTTGTCTCTCGTATCTGCTATTAAAGCACATAACATGATAAGAAAAGGGAGTGTGGCGTTTCTTGCCGCCATCGTAGTTGAAAAGAAAGCAGTTAAGATATCAGGCATCCACATAGTGCAAGAATACCCAGATGTGTTTCCTGATGAGCTGCCAGGCATACCACCTGAGAGAGATGTGAATTTCTCAATTGATCTCACACCTGGAGCTGCACCGGTTTCACGGCAACCCTACAGGATGTCCCCTGCTGAATTGAAGGAATTGAAAGAGCAATTGATGGAACTGTTAGAAAAAGGATTTATCAGGCCGAGTACTTCTCCTTGGGGAGCACCCGTGCTGTTCGTCAAGAAGAAGGACGGATCCATGAGGTTATGCATCGATTACAGGTAGTTGAACAATCTCACTATCAAGAACAATTATCCTCTACCGCATGTCGATGAGTTATTTGATCAGATATTAGGAGCAAAGTATTTTTCTAAGATTGACCTTAGATCGGGATATCATCAGATGAGAATTAAAGATGCAGACATATACAAAACGCTTTCAGGAGTAGGTACGGTCATTATGAATTTATAGTCATGCCTTTTGGACTAACCAATGCTCCTGAAGCTTTCATGCAATTAATGAACAACATCTATCGGTCCTACTTCGACAAGTTTGTCGTGGTTTTTATCGATGATATTCTCATATACTCCAAGACCAAGGAAGAGCATGAGGAGCATCTGAGGATTGCTCTACAGATTCTGCGGGACAACAAGGTCTACGTCAAATTGAGCAAGTGTGAATTATGGCTCGAGGAGGTGTCATTTCTGGGTCATGTCATATCCAAGGATGGTATCGCTATCGGTCCTTCCAAGGTAGAAGCCATACTCAACTGGGAAACGCCGACTAATGTTACAGAGATAAGAAGCTTTCTTGGGCTGGCTGGATACTACAGACGGTTCATAAAAGACTTCTCAAGATAGCTGTACCTCTTACGCATCTTACGCGGAAGGAGAACCCATATGTCTGGAGCAGGGAGTACGAGAGAGCTTTCGGACACTCAAGCAATTGTTGACATCTGCACCTGTCCTCGCATTACCAGTCGAGGGGCAGGATTTCTCAGTCTACACTGATGCATCTGGAATCGGTCTAGGCTGCGTGTTGATGCAGAATGAAAAGGTGATAGCATATTCTTCAAGGCAGTTGAGCCACATGAAGTCAACTACCCAGTCCATGATTTAGAATTGGCTGCAGTAGTGTTTGCACTCAAAATTGGAGGCATTACTTGTATGGGGAACAATTCATTGTTTACTCCGACCACAAGAGCTTAAAGTATTTATTTTCTCAGAAGGAGCTCAATATGCGCCAAAGGAGATGGCTGGAGTATCTGAAGGATTTCGATTTCAAATTCAATATCATCCAGGAAAGGTAATGCAGTAGCTGATGCACTTAGTAGAAAGCCAGTAGCTTCGTTATCATGTTTAGTCATGGGTGAGATGCAACTATTAGAACAATTTGTCAGTGGATCTGAACATTGAGCAGAGAAATGATAAGATGATAGTTGCTAACAGAGCTCAACCTGACATACTTGTCGAGATTAGAGAACAACAGGCAAACGATCCATTTCTAGTCCGAGTCAGGGAGACCATAGCTGACAAACCAGATTTCTCCATCGCTGAGGATGGAAGAATATTATTCCAAGCCAAGACATGCGTGCCTGACAATGAAGAGCTGAAGAGAAAGCTAATGAATGAAGCTCACAAGACCAAATACACCATACATCCAGGCGCAACCAAGATGTACCAAGACATGAAAAGGTCATTTTGGTGGCCAAACATGAAGCGTGAGGTAGCGGAGCATGCCGCGCACTGCCTCACTTGTCAGCAGGTAAAAGCAGAACACCGCCGTCTTGCGGGTGTGCTTAGACCCTTGGACATACCCTGAATGGAAGTGGGAAAGCATCGGCATGGATTTCATCATGGGTTTACCCAAACTCGTGGTGGACTTATGCTATTTGGGTTATTGTGGACAGATTGACAAACTCTGCACATTTCTAGAAATCGAAGTACCTGGAGTGTTGATGTGCTTGCAGCCTTATATGTGAAAGAATAGTCAGA